>BSBK01007536.1:2500-30000 GCA_027943335.1 Chamaecyparis obtusa
CTAGGGGCTCAAAATTTGGTAGTTTTTGGGCTTATAACCTCTACAACTTGTTCCTTATGATTGAGATACAATTAGTATCCCTTGTAAAGGGTCCATCTATGGTTTTGTTGGAATTATATGGTGTTACTTATGCTATTTTAGTACTTTTCTTATACATGTCATCATTTTATGAGGCTAGGACTCGTTCTGGTGGCTTGAGTGCACAGGAGGGTTCCCTAGACCTACAAGATGAATCTTTTGAAGTACTTTATGGTTTCATAGCTTGTGTCTATGGGTAGGGGACTAGGTACCCTAGATGAGTGGCTCACCATAGGTGTTGGAACCTCCTAAAGTGGTTGCCAGATGATTCTATGGATGGGTTAGTAAAAAGTGATAACCTAATAATGAACTTGGGAAAGGGGGGGATTCAAAAGATAATGAAAGACACATAATAAAGTCCATATAGTCATGTTGGAGTATCGAGACCATGGGTAACTACCAGGATGGATCCCTATTCATAAAGGGGGGACCAGGGTTACATGGTTTCTAAGAAGGATCCCAATACACAAGATATGTGATGACACTCACCTAGAGGGTATGCTAGAAACCTAACCCTTGTGCATAGTTAAGTGATATTTTTTTATGTCTTGTATTTGTTTTCAAGTTAATGTTTTGTGAATCCCTAGGTTTCTTTAGGCCTTGTGAGTATCTTGGTTCTATCTCCTAGCATGGGGAGTGGAACTTCATTAGTTTCACATGGTTGGGTGGAAAATATCTTTTGAGGTACTATTTGTGGTTCGTGGCTTGGATGTGTTTCAAACTTGCTACAATGATAAAGATTTCTAAATTTGTATAATATATTATTGACAAGAAAGATGTGAAGATCTCTTTGTAAAGCCTTCAGGCCATTCATGTAATTATTATTTTAATTGTATTCATTATAAAAAATTGTAAGAATAAAGCAATGTAATCAAAGAGGGATGGTTTTAAGGTTATTTCAAGGGTTGTTATTTGAAGATTCAAAAGTTGTAACCTAAAATGTAATCTTGTATCTTTTCCTTATCTCTCCTATGTTGAAATGAAAAGAAATGTTTCTATGTAAAGGTTTAAATGTAAATTGTAAAGGAAGTTATTCAATGTTTAGGACAAAGGGATGGAAATGAATTAGGAAGTAAAAGATATATATAGAAAATTATTAATCTATATATATAAGAATATTATTTAATGAATATTCTAGGTAACATTCTTTTACTCTTCGATAATCCTATATGCTTAATAGATTAACGCTTCACAAATTGTTCGTAAATTTGATTAACAAAACCTCTTATTATTGAATTCCACTTAGTATCATAATTAAAATAAATTATGATAATTTGACCTTTCTTGATTGAATTCTACATGTAACTAGTAGGGTTATCTAATCGTGATTTGTTAAATTTTAATTAGTTCATTTTAGTAAAGAATCATTCTAATAAAACATGTTAGTGATTTGTTAATCTGTTAGAGAATTTGAGGTAAACCTCGTAGACATCTCCGAAAGTTAATCATGATTTGTCACCTTTTAACCCGCATCACAAACTTGGAACTATTATCCTTTTAAAAAAAAAATTGTTGGTTGTGTTTTGGCCTGAATTTTTGGGCATTACAAGGACAAAGGGATGGAAATGAATTAGGAAGTAAAAGATATAGTTAGGAATGAAACATCACTTTCTTATCTCTCTCTATTTTTTGGAAATGAAAAAGTAAAAGAAAAGGAAATGGAATTCATTTTAGTTAAGTAATGAAATGCAATGCTTGATATTGATAAATGAATTTCATTAAGGGAACCTTAAGGAATGTACTCGTGAATGTTAATAATGAAAGGTTAGAATGTTAGAAACAAAAAAAAAATGTTAGTTGTAATTTTAGGTTAAAAGACCTGATTCCTTATGGGTTCTCTGGTGGGACCATTACATTTGGTATCAAAGCCCTGGTTGCTACACTGGGAGTTTTAGGGTTTACTTACATCTAAAATTTAAACTTTCAAACATAGGAATACTCATTAAAAACTAGTACCTAAAACTTATGTTGCACCACTCTTCCAGGATGCCTCCCATCACCTGTGGAAGAGCTAAGGATAGAATTAGGAATCTTCCTCAAGATCTCTCCTAGAGAGTTTCCATGGGGAATATGAGGGAGAATGTAATTAATACAACCATAGGGATGAGAGTCAAGATAATGACCTCAAAAGGATCCCAACTTAGACAACTTATGCAACAATTCTTGCATAGACTTGACAACCTCAAAAATAGAGTCAATTTTGTAGAAGGAAACCAAGATCATCACTAAGACATGGAAAGGGATAGGATCCCTAGGAGAAGGAAAGATATGTCAGAATCTGAGGACAGGGATAGTGCTCACATGAGATACTTACTCAAGGTCAAGGTACCCCTTTTCTATAGAAACAAAGGGAGATCTGCAGTAGAAACTTGGATATTTAACCTTGAGAGGTGTTTCTATATGCACCCCTTTAGCAGTAATGTCAAGGCTAGATGTGCCATTATGAATCTAAGAAAATTTACATCTATATGGTGGCGCATGGAAGAAGACAAACTCCAAGTCTCCATTAACACTATTTCTTGGAATTGTTCCTAGAAAGTTTTAAGGATCGATTCATGTCTGATCAGTGGAGATAGGGAAGGGTGGAAGAATTTCACCACCTTAAGCAAGCCAATATGCTGGTGGAAGAATATGAAAGAAAAAAATTTTATGAACTTAAGTCTTTCTTTGGTTATAAAGATGATGGACCCATTCTTTTCCAACACTTCACTAGAGATTTGAATGACCATATTTCAGGAGATGTGGCAATCTTAGAACCCAAGAATCTCCAAAATGATATCACTAAAGCATACCTAGTGGAAAGAAAGGTAAAAGGAAAAGGTGGCTATTCTAGTGGTCAAACATTAAATGTTGGGTCAAGTTCTAAAGGAAACTTTGACCAAGGAAATTCCAACTCCAAAAACCAACAATCATCTTTTAAAGGAGGAATGAACTTCCCTAAGAATAAATTTCATAATAACAACCAAGGTAATGGAAAGTTTCAACAACCTTAAAAACATAGAAATTTTGGAGCTCAACAAAGGTTTCCTCCTCCATAATCTCAAAATTCTTAAAATTTCAATAGAGGTTATGTGAGGACTCACCCCGACCCATCATAGAATTTTTTATCATTCACATTTTGATACTTCATGATTTGATACATTGATACACTTTTTGATTATCCCGACAGAGACTCAAGATATTATGTTTGATGATTATTATTATAATATGTGGATTACATTTGATGTGGATTATAACCTAGAATATGTGGTTAATTTTGATTATGCATGTTTAGTTATGTGAATTGATGAGAAGACTCGATCATGATTAAATTTGATAATTTCATGGATGATATGTTATGATGTTATGAAGTTATTATGTTTCAACATTATTGAATGGAAAATTATAATTTAGAATTAAATTCTACATATTGACTTATGTTGCTAATTATGAATTGAATATGTATATTTCATGTGATTTTATTACCTTGGACTACTGATGCTCGAGTTTAGTGTGCAAGTAAGAGATCCATGGAATTATTCGGAGAATCAAGGCTAAACATATGTGAATTGAATAAGCCAAGGTTTAATCTGATATGGGATTGAAAAACTCATTGTAATGTGAACCTATTGCAAATGCAAATTGCATATGTGTTATTAGTCATCTTCATATTGTCGTATGAGACATGTCATTTGGTATGTGATGTGTAATTGTTAGTGTCACTTGACACTTGTTATGTGTTATGTATTGTTATGTCTACTTAGGATTGGCAATGTAAACCTAGGCCTAATTGACTTTTAGGAACCTAATTAAACCCTTGTTGGAGATACTTGCAAGTTCCATCAAATTGATCATTTGGATTCAAATTCTTCTAGCCACTTCTAGAGGCCAAAAAGAGGTCCTAAGGGTCAAATTTAGCAAAATCTAAGTACCTTAGTGATAGGGGTATGGGTTAGGAAGGTTTTTAACACATCTAGAACCCTTTAGTGACCTTGGTGACCCATTTTATAACCCATTTTCCACATGCTACGAAAATAGACTAAGTCTTGACCCTTACCCAAACCCACACTCCTTTCCAATCTTGAATTTATGATAGGGGACAAGGAAAAGCCAAAGGACTTTAGGGTCAAGTCTGAAATTAATGTTGGTAGGTGGGTAGAAGTTGGAGGTCTTTTTAGAGGCCTTGGTAGAGTTAGTGGGTGTTCACCCACTCTCTACTTTTAGAGACATTAGGGTTTTGGATGGAGAAAGCATAAGGAATTGGGCTCTTCTCAAAATTCATATGACATAACACATTGTGAAGGTTGGTCCCCATTGCCATGGAATTTCCTTGTTTTTTTTGTTGTAAGTAGATTAGCTTCCTCTTCATTCTCTTGCATATGTGTTATGTAAATGTGTTGTTGTTTTTGTGAGGGAATGGGATTTTGGTTGATTTCATGCTTATGGTTTTATCTTTGCTTTGATTATGGGAGTTTTGTTCATGGGAGTAAGGAATTACTCACCCTTTGGGATGGGAAGAAGTGGCCTTGGGTGAAGGCATTAGTTGGGCTCTCCATTGTAGTGAGAGTCTCTTCTCTTGGAGAAGAGGGAAAAAATTCATGGAGTATGGGCTCCATGAAGCCATCTTGTAATCTTGCCTGTTGAGGATACTTATGACGAAAGTTGTGTATGAAATATGAATTAATGTAGCCTTGAGAGGCATGGAAATACTTTGTGAAAATGTAACATGTTGGCATTCTCCTACTTGTAAAATCCCACCTTCACCCTTCTCAATGAGTTGGAAAACTCATTTGTAAAACCTTGGATGGGAGTTATTTGTTGTATATGCATATGTGTATTGTTGTGAGCATTTTTTTTTAGCATACCCATTTAGCCTTGGTTCTCCAAGCTCGGGGGTGGTCTCCTTGAGACCTTGGATGGGAGGTGAGCTTCCCATGGTTCTCCTCATGTATTTGCAGGTTTGAAGTCAAGGAGCTTGTGGAAAAGCTTTGAAGAAGTTCACTTTTGGGTGTGATTGTGTGGAGGCATCTTGTGATGTTGCATTGTTGATATTTGTAATGAGATTCTTCTTTTGTTGCATATTGTAATATTTATTGAAAGCCTTCTTCAAGTATTATGTGGAATGCCTTCTTTCATTATGAAATAGCTCATCAAGAAATGCAACATTGTATGTTAGTCATTCAAATGTGAAGACTTCTCCATCATGGGGAATGTGTATTTGTATTTGAAGAAATTACCATAATGAAAATGATGAATCCTTATCTTCATGCTTATTGTATTCTATAGTGAAGTTAATCTTTCTTTGTAAAATGATTTCCAAGGTTGATAAGGAAAGTAATGCATTAGTTTCATAGAAGTAAAGTTTACTGGGAATGAAAAGTTAGTAATCTTTATAATGTATTTGATAGTAATTTTCAAGTTCATACATTCAAACTCTTCTTGAACAAACTCCAATTTCAAAGAGATCAACACCTTAGCTTGAAAACAATTTTTCAAACTCTAATCCCTCCAAAAAGAAGCATGTAACAATGAATATTTAAGCATGCTAGAATACTATGTAAAATCACATACAACTAATATTCAAATCATAGTCTCCTTAGTATAATACACTAATAGAATAAATTAAATGCATTCAATTGGCTCTCCTAAAACAAACAAAGAAATTTAAAAAAAAGAGAAATGACAAAACCATACAAATGACACTTTCCAAATTTTTAGAGCAAAAATGCTCTCTGGAATTTGTATGGGAAGGGAAATAATTCCCTTACCATAGAGAATATTCCCTTCCCAATATGCTTTCATAATTAGAGTTAGTTAACCCCTGGCATAACCTAGTTGTTAATGACTAATTCCTAGTCAATCAATTATAGTTGTGAAGATAGACATAATATTAATAAAAAGGATTTTTATATACTAACCTACCCTTACACCTTTTACCCCATAAATGGGTGTAGATTGTAGTGGCAGTAGTATCATTTAATAATATTAAAAAAAAAAAAAACAATAGTTTAAGGGACGGGGTGTCCTCGTGGGTCCCACCCACATACTCATCCCTTACCTTTCCACTACCCTACGTAGGTTTCTAGGGGATGGCAATTAATATATCCCACTCTCCTTGCGTGATTGCTTGTTCCTTTGTTCAAGACCTGACACCTAATCAAAGTCTTCACTTGACATATTTTCCCCCATCTCCCCATACAACTTTTGGGCTGACTTAGCATTCAATATGTTCCCCTAAGACAATGTCTCCCTTTACCATACGTACTTTTTTTCCTTGGGCATAGTTTAAGTTTTTATTTAGCCTCCCCCTTTCCTTGCATAAATCCATGTGTTTGGGGCTGAGTTGATGTGTCATTTGGTGGGCCCTCCAAATCACAAGGTCTTTAAACTTATTCTTTATCTTTATATCCCTCATGAATTTTGAAATCCTTGCCTTAATATGTTTTTTGACATGACATAGTATTTACTTCATGACTTTGACATGCTCTCCACTTCCTTGTTTTTGGTGCATAGGAATGGGGAAGCCTTTTTGGTGGGTCCCAAACCTCTTGTCATAAAAACCAACATATGCTATGTGAATAGGTGTAAAATGGATTCACCACTATTCAAATAGAAAGGGGGTATATGAGATCTATTCTCAAACGCAAATTTCCAAAGAAGAGATCCAATTTGATCAACCAAGAGGTTAATACACAATCGAATCAATTTATGAGGAATATGGAAGAGAGAGAGAGAGAGAGAGTAAATCCAATATTTCCTTATGAATGAAATTATGCTTGAAATATGAAATAATTGAAATACAAATACTAACCTCAAATTAGGGAAAATCTGGAAAATGTCAAATTTTGATGTCTGTGTATACTTTCAGGCAATTCTGCAACCTATTCTGAACAGGAAATGCCGAGATAGAGAAAACCCAAAAATCTTTCTCCAAGATGAGCTCAGGTTGGGTTTGACCCTCATAAAAGGTCAAATACTACATTCTTTATTTGAAGTCCGATTTGAATTCTATTCATAGATCTCAAAAGTTTTCCGAAAAGGGTATCCAAATTCGCTCTCAGATCCAAAATTCCGCACCTGTACCTACAAGAAAATAAGGGTTTTTATTTTTTTTTTGAGGGGTTTGCCTTGGTCAAACCCTGGTTTGGAATCAACCTTAATATTAAAATTGAAATAGGAATGCTATCAAGTAGTAGAAAAAGATCTAACAATGAAGCTATGCAATTCAATAGATATGGAATTGTATTTTGAATGTAAACAAGTATATTGCTATGAAAGCTTCAACAAAACAATAAATGTAAATCAAACCTCCATGATTGTATGCTTGGAATCCACCTTGAAAGAAGAATGAAATGGATCTTGAAGATGAACAAAGGATCTTGAAGGAAGATCACACCATCATGATGGCTAGATCTAGGGTTTGAATAATGAATCTTGAATGCTTGAACCAAATTCCTTCAATGGCTTGGATGCTTTAAATCCTTGATCTTCAATGGAGAACTTGAGAGGACTTGAATGCTTGAATGGATGCTTGCTTGATCACTTTGAGAGCTTGAGAGTGCTTGAGCATGAAAACTTGATGGAGAGATGTGAATAATGGATGTCAATTGCTTGATTGTGGATGTGAAAATGAGAGAGGAAGGCTTCCTTTTATAGTGAACTAGGGCACAATCCTCTACAGGGGCCACCTTGGAGAATTAAATCCCAATTAGGTCCTAACCTTTAGAAAATATACCTAGATTAAATGTAATTAGAGGATTTACCATCTCGAAACCCAAAATGGCTAACCCAAAGGCAGGAAAATAAATATCCTGAAAGCCCAATGCCCAGAAATCCAAGATTCTGGAAATTTGAATGAGAGGGGAAAAATCAAGGTTGGACCTCACCTAGTTAGGTTTGACCTTGATCCTGACCTAGTTAGGTTTGAGCTCAATCTTGACCTAGTCAGGATCAATCTTGAATTTGACCCTGGGCCCAGATTCAGTCAGAACTAGGTCAGGAGGTCCCGAGGATGCCCAAAAACCTAGAAATGATATTAGAACAAGACAGAATGTCAAGGATAGAAATAAAATCTTATGATTACTATGATGAAGTCCAAGAGGACCTATTTCAAAATCCTACCTAGAAAATAGATCCATGGAAGAGGTAAATTAAGGAGAATCCTTGGGATACTAACCCTAATTTCACCTAGAATGAAGAAATCAAGTGTCGGGAAGAAGTGGAAAGCAGGGAGAAAACCAAATACATGCAAAGACCTGATCAAGGTGCTCAACATGACTCCAAACCACTTACTTAGAGGACTAAATGCTCCTAACATGGAAGTGCTTCCATTTTAAGATGATACACTATGGAAGATATTTTTTAATAGGATTTATTTGGATTTTTATTTGCAGCCCTTTTTTAGGATTTGAGGTCTTGTCACCCCACCCACTTGGCAAGTGGGCCTTGGGGGATGTGAGGTGATAGGATAGGCTAGTCTTAGTAGGTTATGATTAGGACTAATTGTAGGATTTTTCATAGTCTTTTAATAATAATCTTAGCTAATAGTTATTAATTCCATTTTGGTGATTAAACTTTTAGTAATAAATTTAATCACTAAATAATAGTTTATGGGTAATATGTCTTAGTTATTATCTATTAATAAAGAAATGTGTTAAATTGATGGTTTATCTTGTCCAAATGTTATATAGTTAAAATAAAGCCTTTGATAATAGTTATTAGGACTCTTTTTTTAGATTTGTTAATTTGTTTATTAGTTTCACCTATTAATTATTATTAAATCCCCTTACTCAATTAGTTGATAGTTAGGACATTTATTATGGATAGGAGATTTATTATTAATATGTCCAGATTTGGATACTAATAAATCAATTAGTTAATTATGTAGTTCATTTCATTTGCTTGTAAAGTAGTTGAAATAAAATCATCAATATTAGATAGTTGGGTTTTATTTAAATTGTAAATCATTATTGATTCTTAGGATTATGTTCAAATGAAATGAATTGCCTTAATAAAATTATTCTATAAGAAGGTTATGTAGAGGTGTAATACAGTCATCATTTCCCTAAAAGATTAGATGACATTATGTTCTAATTAATACTACTAGATTATTGTCAGCTTATAAGTAAAATTTGATTATCAAGGAAGTAACCTCTTGAACTAATATTGTGGAATAAGTTACCTACCCAGTCGGACAACCTTATTCAGAAGTCATAACCTAGGTATACATACACTTATTAACCAATTGGTTAATTGGTATGAAATTGGATAGATGACGAATGCCCTAGATACCTAGATTACATCATGAACCAAAGTTTTATATGGAAACTGTATACACTAGGCTTCCGCTATCCGAACTCTGACTTTTACAACAATAGTGATGAACTTTAATCTGCTAGACTCACATTGTCATTTGTTACTCCTTAGCTTACTGCTCTCCAAAACTTGATCCTATAATGTGGTTGACTTAACTAATGTCAACTTACACTTAACCTTTGTACATTACTCTCTAAACATTTCACTAATAAAAAAAAATTTGTTACATTTTTGGTTGGTTAAATTTTGGGCATGACATTTGGTATCAGAGCCTAGGTTTCAACATTGGAAACTAAAACCCATTACATTTCAACTCACCTAACTTAATCCAATGTGTAGGATGTCTATTGTCACCCAAGCTGGCTGACAAGGTAGGGGTCATAAAGCCACACATGTTGGTGCAGGACGGGGGGGTCGACCACCACCACCTCAGAACCCCAACCAAGATATTATGGATGTCCTTTAGAATCTGATTGGGGTTATTTAGCAGAGATTACCACCCATAGATCCTTAGCCAGAGCAACAGGCTTTCGAAAGAGAAGAAGAGATCCCAGGAGGTGGTATAGTAGCTAGCAGAGAGAGGAGGAGGAGTCCTCCACCTAGGTTTGTTGAGGGACATGGTGATCATGAGGGTGATTCAGTTCATCATGAGAGATGAGACAAAGGTAGACCCCCTAGAGATGTTGGGGATGAGATCTGAGAGTTAATACGACTCCATCCACCCTTATTTTTGGGATCCACTGATGGGTCAATAGCAGAGGCCTAGTTATAGAGTCTTTAGTGGTGCTTTGGATTTCACCCTTATGGGAGTAATCTTAAGGCATGACTTGTAGTTCATCTCCTATGGGAGAAGGCCTCCACTTGGTGGCAGCAGGAGGAGTCCATTGGAGGAGTGGCTATTGACACACTCACTTGGGAAACTTTTGTAGCCTATTTCCAAGAGAGATATATCTCCAAGCATTTCAAATAGAGACAGATAAAGGAGTTCCATGATCTCCAGCAGAGAGGTCTTATAGTGGCCCATTATGAGATTCAATTTCTCAAGCTCCTTCCATATGTATATTATATGAAGGATGAGAAAATGTGTATCCATAATTTCATCAAGGGACTTAATATGTCTCTTCAGGGTACAGTATGTCTAGCCTTTTCTACTACATTCAGAGATACAGTTGAGACGACACTTATAGCTAAGGATATCTATACTAAATAGGAGTCCCAAGATCAGTCTTAGCACTGAAACCCCTCATCCCAGTAGTTAGGATAGCATAAATCCTCTTGGAAGGGGAAACAAAACCATTCAGTAGGATCCTTTAAGGGTCAATAGTCTCAGCAACAGGGATCTCAGCAAGATTCTAGATAGAGGCATTCATAGGGTTATCAGGGCTCAAAGCATAAATAATGGCAGTCTCAGGGCCCTAAATAGAATCAGAGGACACAGACCCCTCAGACACAGTCAGCTAGGACTCAGTAATCCTCTAGAGGTGGATACAATGGTTCCAGTAGGACCAGAGGGTCATAGCAGCCTAGGACACAGGGAGTATAGATTCAGACCCGAGGGCCATACTACACTTTTGGTGGTATGGGTCATATAGTGAGAGAGTAACCACAAGGACAGTCAGCTGGTGGTCAAAGAGGGGCTACCTCAGAGCCTACAGTTAAGAACATGGGTAGATCCCATAGAGTTTTTGTAGTGGTTGATAACCACTAGGCTGAGCACCAGGCCACAGTCATAGAGGACACATGTATGATTTAGGGTATCAATTTTTCTATCTTGTTTGATTTAGGAGCCACAGAATCCTTTATATCTCCCTATGTAGTGGAGCATTGGGGGCTAGTGGCAGTTAGATAGGAATTCAGTTAGGAGGTCAAGTTAACCTCAGGAGCTAGGGTGTCTGTTAGTTCCTTAGTTTGTAGTTGTCAGATTTAGATTGGAGACTTAATCATGATGACTGATCTCCACATTATCCTTCTAGGTTCTTATGATGTAGTCCTTGGCATGGATTGGCTTTATGCCCACAACACCAAGATGGATTGTCGGCAGAAGAGGGTTGAGTGTGTTGATCATCATGATACTTCTATGGTGATATTTGGGGTACAAAGGCATGTATCCCTTCGCATGATTTTTTCTATGAAGCTTAGGCGGTGCATGCAGACGGGATGTCAATTATTTTCCATCCCCATTAGTGATAGAGAGGAGGATTCAGGGGAGCCTTCGCTCAAGGATTATCCTATTCTTTAGGAGTTTGTAGATGTATTTCCTACCGAGCTACTGGGTATGCCTCCACCTAGGGCAGTTGATCTCCGCATAGACCTTGTACTAGGAGCCGAGCCCGTATCTAGAGCACCTTATAGGATGACCACACATGAGCTCAATGATCTCAAGATTTAGTTAGAAGAGCTCTTGGAGAAAGGACATATCTAACCTAGTGTATCACCTTGGGGTGCACCAGTGATTTTTGTGAAGAAGGATGGATCACTTAGAGTATGCATTGATTATCAGTAGTTGAATAAAGTAACAATTAAGAACTGATACCCACTCCCCAGGATCAATGATTTATTTGATCAGTTGTAAGGTGCCTGAGTATTCTTGAAGATAGATCTGAAGTCTGGGTACCATCAGTTGCGGATAGTGGAGAGTGATATCCACAAGACTACTTTTTGTATGAGGTATGGTCACTATGAGTTCATAGTGGTGCCATTTGGCCTCACAAATGCTCCAGCTATGTTCATGAGCCTCATGAATGGGGTAGTTCATACATTCTTGGATAAGTTTGTGGTTGTGTTCCTTGATGATATTTTGATTTATTCCTGCAATGAAGAGGAGCATGAGGAGCATCTGAGATAGGTTCTGTAGTGTTTGAGGGAGAATCAGTTATATGGAAACTTGTCAAAGTGTGCCTTCTTTAGACCCAAGGTGCATTATCTTGGTCATGTTATATTCGACGATGGGATCTCTATAGACCCATCGAAGATTAGAGCCATTATGGATTGGCCAGCACCCACTAGTGTCACTGAGGTCAGAATTTTTATGGGCTTAGCAGGTTACTATAGATGCTTTGTGGTAGGATTTTCTAGGAGAGCTCATCCCATCACTTCCCTTCAGAGAAAGGGGAAGAAGTATGAAAGGATAGAGAAGTGTGAGAGAGCTTTTTAGGAGCTCAAGAGAGCCCTCACTAATGCACCAATTTTAGCAGTGCCAGATCCTTCAGCAGACTTTGTTGTGTGCACAGATGCTTCATTGGATGGTTTAGGAGTAGTCCTTATGTAGGGGGGTCATCTAATAGCTTTTGAGTCTAGGAAGCTAAAGATTCACAAGCTTAATTATCCTACTCATGACCTAGAGCTTGCAGCAGTGATTCATGCCTTAGTGAGATGGTGACACTTTCTTCTAGGTCACCACTTTGAGCTTCATTCAGATCACTAGAGCCTATAATATATCTTTACATAGCCCAATCTTAATGCTAGGTAGAGCAGATGGATGGATTTTTTGTGTGAGTATCATTTTGATGTTCATTACATCAAAGGGAAGGAGAGTGTAGTTGCAGATGCCTTGAGTAGGAGGTGACATGAGCTCTCATCTATGACTTCTAGTACAAATTTGAGGGAGCACATTTTGAATCACTTGCCAAAGGATGGATTTTATGTAGAGGTTTGTCAGGTTATCTATTCTCAGAGACCCCTTGAGGGGAGATTTGTAGAGTATTCCTTAAATTCTGATGGACTCCTATGTCATAGGGGACGTATTTATGTACATTCATCAGGTGACTTGCAAGAGTTTATTGTGCTAGAGGCTCATAGAGCACCTTATGTAGTTCATCTAGGGGTTAAGAATTTGCATGCTGATCTAAGACAGTTGTATCATTGACCGGGCATGAGATTTCAGATTGCCAGCATAGTTGCTAGATGCCTAGAGTGTCAAAGAGTGAAGACAGAGCACAATCATCCAAGTGGGCTCCTACAGCCACATGAGATTGTCGAGTGGAAGTGGGATACTATATCTATAGACGTTATTGTCGGTCTCCCTATATCTTCTCACCACCATGATGCCATCTTGGTGATAGTCGACATGTTAACCAAGGTCACCCACTTCTCACCCGTGTGTACTACATTCACAACATGAGATGTAGCTCAGGTGTTTTTGTGGGATATTGTTAGACTTCATGGCATTCCCTATAAGATCATCTCTGATAGAGACTCATTGTTCACATCAGCCTTTTGGAGAGAGTTATAGGGAGCATTGTGCACTAGGCTTAATTTTAGTATGACATATCACCCTCAGACCAATGGATAGACAAAGAGGGTTGACTAGGTGTTAGAGGATATGTTATGTATGTATGTGATGGACCATTAGGTCAAGTGGGAGGAATACGTACATCTAGTCAAGTTTGCCTATAATAATGGGCATCATACTTCTATTGGTATGCCACCATATCATGCTTTGTACGGTAGACCATGCAGGACACCACTGAGTTGGGACAAGATCAAGGATAGAGTATCTATTAGACCTCAGTTGGTCAAGCATATCGAGAAGAAGGTGGTCTTGATTAGACAGTGTCTTAGAGAGGCTCAAGATTGACAGAAGAAGTATGCAAATGTGAAGAGGGTTGACCATGAGTATATGGTTGGAGATAGGGTTTTCTTGAGGGTGTGCCCGCACAAGAGTCCAATCCATTTTGGAAAGGGCTTTAAGTTGGCACCTCACTTTGTTGGGGCTTTAGAGATCCTAGAGAGGATAGGACCAGTTGCCTACCATCTAGCTTTTCCACCTAGCCTATCATGCATCCATGATGTATTTTATGTATCTGTGTTACGAAAATATATTTATGATGAGTCTCACATTATAGATTGGGATGCCTTGCAGGTGGATTCAAATGGACATATAGCCTTGGAGCCCATTCACATTTTGGGCTGACACACCCTGGCACTTCGAAGTATAGAGCTAGACCAAGTTAGGGTCTAGTGGGATTGTTTTGATGAGGTCACAACTTCATGGGAGGATGCAGCGTAGATGAGATCACAGTACCCATACCTTTTTGATGAACTCTAAGAGGAAGTTCATGCCTAAGGGGGGAGGATGTGAGGCCTCACCCTGACCCATCATAGCATTTTTTATCATTGGCATTTTGATACTTCATGATTTGATACATTGATACACTATTTGATTATCCTAACAGAGACTCAAGATATTATGTTTGATGATGATTATTATATTATGTAGATTACATTTGATGTGGATTAGAACCTAGAATATGTGGTTAATTTTGATTATGCATGTTTAGTTATGTGAATTGATGAGAAGACTCGATCATGATTAGATTTGATAATTTCATGGATGATATGTTATGATGTTATCGAGTTATTATGTTTAAACATTATTGAATGGAAAATTGTAATTTAGAATAAAATTTTGCATATTGACTTATGTTGCTAATTATGAATTGAATATGTATATTTCATGTGATTTTATTACCTTGGACTACTGATGCTCGAGTTTAGTGTGCAGGTAAGAGAACCATGAAATTATTAAGAGAATCAAGGCTAAACATATGTGAACTAAGTAAGCCAAGATTTAATCCAATATGCGATTGAAAACCTCGTTGTAATGTGAACCTATTGTAAATGTGAATTGCATGTGTGTTATTAGTAGACTTCATATTGTTATATGACACATGTCATTTGGTATGTGATGTGTAATTGTTAGTATCACTTGACACTTGTTATATGTTATGTATTGGCATGTCTACTTAGGATTGGCAATGTAAACCTAAGCCTAATTGAATTTTAGGAACCTAATTAAACCCCTGTTGTAGATACTTGCAAGTTCCATCAAATTGATCATTTGGATTTAAATTCTTCTAGCCACTTCTAGAGGCCAAAAAGAGGTCCTAAGGATCAAATTTAGCAAAATCTAAGTACCTTAGTGATAGGGGTATGGGTTAGGAATGTTTTTAAAACATCTAGAACCCTTTAGTGACCTTGGTGACCCATTTTATAACCCATTTTCCACATGCTACGAAAATAGACTAAGTCTTGACCCTTACCAAAACCCACATTCCTTTCCAATCTTGCATTTATGATAGGGGACAAGGAAAAGCCAAAGGACTTTAGGGTCAAGTCTGAAATTAATGTTAGTGGGTGGGTAGAATTTGGAGGTCTTTTTAGAGGCCTTTGGTAGAGTTAGTGGGTGTTCACCCACTCTCTACTTTTAGAGACATTAAGGTTCTGGATGGAGAAAGCATAAGGAATTGGGCTCTTCTCAAAATTCATATGTCATAACACATTGTGAAGGTTGGTCCCTATTGCCATGGAAGTTCCTTGTTTTTTTTGTTGTAAGTAGATTAGCCTGCTCTTCATTATCTTGCATATGTGTTATGTAAATGTGTTGTTGTTTTTGTGAGGGAATGAGATTTTGGTTGATTTCATGCTTATGGTTTTATCTTTGCTTTGATTATGGGAGTTTTGTTCATGGGAGTAAGGAATTACTCACCCTTTGGGAAGGGAAGAAGTGGCCTTGGGTGAAGGTGTTAGTTGGGCTCTCCATTGTAATGAGTCTCTTCTCTTGGAGAAGAGGGAAAAAATTCATGGAGTATGGGCTCCATGAAGCCATCTTGTAATCTTGCATCTTGAGGATGCTTATGAGGAAAGTTGTGAATGAAATATGAATTAATGTAGCCTTGAGAGGCATGGAAATACTTTGTGAAAATGTAACATGTTGGCATTCTCCTACTTGGAAAATCCCACCTTCACCCTTCTCAATGAGTTAGAAAACTCATTTGTAAAACCTTGGATGGGAGTTATTTTTTGTATATGCATGTGTATTGTTGTGAGCATTTTTGTTGATCATACCCATTTAGCCTTGGTTCTCCAAGCTCGGGGGTGGTCTCCTTGAGACCTTGGATGGGAGGTGAGCTTCCCATGGTTCTCCTCATGTATTTGCAGGTTTGAAGTCAAGGAGCTTGTGGAAAAGCTTTGAAGAAGTTCACTTTTGGGTGTGATTGTGTGGAGGCATCTTGTGATATTTCATTGTTGATATTTGTAATGAGATTCTTCTTTTGTTTCATATTGTAATGTTTATTGAAAGCCTTCTTCAAGTATTATGTGGAATGGCTTCTTTCATTATGAAATAGCTCATCAAGAAATGGAACATTGTATGTTAGTCATTCAAATGTGAAGACTTCTCCATCATGAGGAATGTGTATTTATATTTGAAGGAATTACAATAATGAAAATGATGAATCCTTATCTTCATGCTTATTGTATTCTATAGTGAAGTTAATCTTTCTTTGTAAAATGATTTCCAAGGTTGATAAGGAAATTAATGCATTAGTTTCATGGAAGTAAAGTTTACTAGGAATGAAAAGCTAGTAATCTTTACAATGTATTTGATAGTAATTTTCAACTTCATACATTCAAACTCTTCTTGAACAAACTCCAATTTCAAAGAGATCAACACCTTAGTGTGAAAACAATTTTATAAACTCTAATCCCTCCAAAAAGAAGCATGTAACAATGAATATTTAAGCATGCTAGAATACTATGTAAAATCACATACAACTAATATTCAAATCATAGCCTCCTTAGTATACTACACTAATAGAATAAATCAATGCATTCAATTGGCTCTCCTAAAACAAAAAAATAAAAAAAATAAAAATAGAAATGACAAAACCATACAAATGACACTTTCCAGATTTTTAGAGCAAAAATGCTCTCTGGAATTGGAATTTGTATCAGAAGGGAAATAACTCCCTTATCACAAAGAATATTCCCTTCCCAATATGCTTTCCTAATTAGAGTTAATTAACCCTTGGCATAACCTAGTTGTTAATGACTAATTCCTAGTCAATCAATGATAGTAGTGAAGATAGACATAAGATTAATAAAAAGGATTTTTATATACTAACCTACCCTTAAATCTTTTACCCCATAAATGGGCACAGGCTGTATTGGCAATAGTATCATTTAATAATATTAAAAAAAAACAATAGTTTAAGGGATGGTGTGTCCTCGTGGGTCCCACCCACATACTCATCCCTTACCTTTCCACTACCCTACGTAGGTTGCTAGGGGATGGCAATTAATATATCCCCCTCTCCTTGCATGATTTCTTGTTCCTTTGTTCAAGACCTGACACCTAATCAAAGTCTTCACTTGACATATTTTCCCCATCTCCCCATGCAACTTTTGGGCTGACTTAGCATTCAATATGTTCCCCTAAGATAATGTCTCCCTTTCCTATACGTACTTTTTTTCCTTGGGTATAGTTTAAGTTTTTATTTAGCCTCCCCCTTTCCTTGCATAAATCCATGTGTTTGGGGTTGAGTTGATGTGTCCTTTGGTGGGCCCTCCAAATCACAAGGTCTTTAAACATATTATCTTTAAAATCCTTGCCTTAATATGTTTTTTGACATGACATAATATTTACTTCATGACTTTGACATGCTCTCCACTTCCTTGTTTTTGGTGCATAGGAATGGGGAAGCCTTTTTGGTGGGTCCCAAACCTCTTGTCATATAAACAAACTTATGCTATGGAAGATATTTTTTGATAGGATTTATTTGGAGTTTTATTTGTGGCCCTTCTTTAGGATTTGGGGTCTTGTCACCCCACCCACTTGGCAAGTGGGCCTTCGGGGATGTGAAGTGATAGGATAGGCTAGTCTTAGTAGGTTATTATTAGGACTAATTGTAGGATTTTTCATAGTCTTTTAATAATAATCTTAGCTAATAGTTATTAATTCCATTTTGGTGATTAAACTTTTAGTAATAAATTTAATCACTAATTAATAGCTTATGGGTAATATGTCTTAGTTATTATCTATTAATAAAGCAATGTGTCAAATTGATGGTTTATTTTTCCAAATTTTATATAGTTAAAATAAAGCCTTTGATAATAGTTAGTAGGACTATTTTTTTAGATTTGTTAATTTGTTTATTAGTTTCACCTATTAATTGTTATTAAATCCCCTTACTCAATTAGTTGATAGTTAGGACATTTATTATGGATAGGAGATTTATTATTAATATGTCCAGATTTAGATACTAATAAATCAATTAGTTAATTATGTAGTTCATTTCATTTGCTTGTAAAGTAGTTGAAATAAAATCATCAATATTAGATAGTTGGGTTTTATTTAAATTGTAAATCGTGATTCTTAGGATTATGTTCAAATGAAATGAATTGCCTTAATAAAATTATTCTATAAGAAGGTGATGTAGATGGGTAATACAGTCGTCATTTTCCTAAAAGATTAGATGACATTATGTTCTAATTAACATTACTAGATTAATTGTTAGATTATAAGTAAAATTTGATTATCAATGAAGTAATCTCTTGAACTAATATTGTGGAATAAGTTACCTACCCAGTCGAACAACCTTATTCAAAAGTTATAACCTAGGTATACGTATACTTATTAACCAATTGGTTAATTGGTATGAAATTGGATAGATGACTAATGCCCTAGATACCTGTATTACATCATGAACCAAAGTTTTATATGGAAACTGTATACACTAGGCTTCCGCTATCTGAACTCTGACTTTTACAACAATAGTGATGAACTTTAATCCACTAGACTCACATTGTCATTTATTACTCCTTAGCTTACCACTCTCCAAAACATGATCCTAGAATGTGGCCGACTTAACTAATGTCAACTTACACTTAACCTTTGTGCATTACTCTCTAAACATTTCACTAATAAAAAAAATTGTTGCATTTTTGGTTGGTTAAATTTTGGGCATGATAGGTTATCAACAATCCAATGCACCTCCTGCAAAGAACTTTGGATGAAACACTGGGTTTTCTTCTTGTGGACAAAAAGGACACATTGCATTTTGTTTCCCTTAGCACATGAATATAACCAATCAGAATCAAACAGTTTCAGAACTAACTATGGGGGATGTCGATCAGTCTCACAGGGTGTTTTCCATAGTAGAGCATAGACAAGCTGATCATCAGAACACTTTCATAGAGGCTTTAGGTTCATTAAAGAGTAAACCTATTTCTATTCTCTTTGATTCAAGAGAAACCAAATCCTTCATATCTCCTTATTTGATAGAAAAGTGTGGGCTAGTGACCATAAGGAAAGGAGTTTAGTGGTAGCTAGAGCTAGCCTTAGGGGCTAAAATGACCACAAACTTGTGTGTTTGAAATTGCAACTTTGGATTAGGACCTTTCTCTACCAATGTTGATCTTTGAGTAATTCCTCTTGGATCATATGAAGTCTTCCTAGGAATGGACTGGTTAGAAACTCATGAAGCTAGGATTGATTATAGAAAGAAGCTCATTCAATGATTAGATGATTTGGGGAAGCCCAATACTATTGTGATAATTCAAAGACCTGTATCACTTCGGATAATATCATCAATGCAACTTAAGAAATGAATGAGAAAGGGATGCCAACTTCTCCCAGTCTCAGTTAATGACTTGGCTGGCAAGGAAGATAGAGAAATAACACCTAAGAACCCTTTACTTCAAGAATTTGTGGATTTCTATCTAGCTAAGATACCTAGAATGCCTCCCAAAAGAGACATTAATTTCCACATAGAGTTGGTGCTAGGAGCCGAATTGAAGTAGGAGCATCTCGGGTCCTTGGAAATCCCATGTCACCAAAAAAATGATGTTTGAAGTTTTTTGTATTACTTAGTTCCTTCTTTGACCAATTTGGTTTGGTGTTGCTCGGTTTCCTTTGTTTACCGGTGTTGGTCCATTATCTCTTTGGCACTCAGTGAATTTCCCTGGTGCTTGGTGATGCTTGTCTATTGCTCAGTTTCCTTGCTTATCGAGTTGTTTATTTTTGGATTTCTTTTGAGGCTGACTTTTTCATTTAATTACACTCATGGATTTAATGATGGTATCTATCATTGGGAAGCATGTGGACCTAAATCTATTTGTTCCTTCTGTTAATGGTGGATTTGAAGGCTAACTTGATTTGGTAGCCTCTTGTATAAATGTAGTTGTTTGGTTAGAGTTTAGAAGGAAATTTTTTATAGAAGATAGAAGATAGAAAATTAGAGGTTGCTGGTAGATCCTCGCATGTTGGAGGACTTATGTACTTGATTGTAATATCTGGCCTCAACCAGGAAGGCCTTAAAGCCTGACATGTATGAATCAATTTGAAGATAATATATGAAAGTGATATGCATTCTCTCTCACTGTTGTTTTTGTTGCTTCCGCATGTTGTTCTACAAGGTGGATGTAGTTAAGGTGTGCCTTTGGCCCCTCAGTATATCCTCCCTTGCATCAGGTGGTATTAGATTGAGGTTAGATCTGGATCTAGGTTTTTGAATCTAGGCTTGAGGGTTCCTTCCTGTCAAACCCTAGTTGATTTGTTGTGGGGTAGCAAATTGCAATTTGACCTACAATTGCAGAGGGTTTCAAGATGGTTCATGGGAGGTGAGATGCGGATCTAGGATTGGTAGACATGTTGAGACAACTTGCTGCTAGATTAGAAGTTATTGAAACAACCCAGAGATGAGGAAGACATCTTGAAGATGTTAGTGATGATGAAATTGAGGTAGAACAACGTGATGTAGAACCTACACCTATGATGGATCAAGGTGAGGAAATATTATTGAAGGGTTTGAAAAGTCTAAAGTCTACACCATACTTTAATCCTCCTGAGTATAGTGGAAAATTAGATTATGATTAGTTGGTGGATTGGATTATTGAGATGGAAAAATACTTTGAATATGAAAATGTACTTGAGGAAAATAAGGTGAAATTGCAAGCACAAAGTTAAAAATTCATGCATCCTTTTGGTGGGAACATCTGCACTTGGACAGAAAGAGGAAAGGCAAAGACAAAATCAAGGTATGGAATAAAATGGTGAATAAATTGAAAGGAATTTTTTTACCTTGTGATTATCAGATTAGCCTAGTTAGGCAAATGCAATGTTTGAGGTAGAAAGATAGCTCAATAAAAGAATATACTGAGGAATTCTATAGATTAGATATTAGATTTGGACATGATGAAGATGATGTGGAAAGAATTGCTAGGTACCTGAATGGTTTGAGAGTTTCCATCCAAGAAGAAATTAGTTTGGTCAAATTGGAGAACATTTAAGAGGCTCATCAATTTGCATTGAAAGCTAAGGAGAAATTGAACAAGAGACATGAGAAAAGACAAAGAGGTAGGGGTGGTAGATTCCCTATAAGAAGAGGTAGATCTTATGGTGAAAATAGTAGATCTAAACTTGAAAAGACAACTCTAGATAAAGGCAAGACCGAGTGGAAAGGAGAAAGTTCATCTAGAGGCAGAGGCAATAACTACCAAGGTGGTTATAACAGAGGTGGTTTCTGAGGAACTTGTTACAATTTTGGAGAAGGACATAGATCATTTGAGTGTACACATCCAAGTAAGAAGGTTGGTAATAGTAGAAATTCTTTGGTGCAAGAAGATTCATTGAATGAACCTAAGAAGGAAAATAACTTGATGGTACGAAGATCACTTTGGAGTGAAAGTAATAAGGAAGATCTGGTAAGGAAAAGTTTGTTAAAGACCAGATGTAGGGTTTCTAACAAATTTTGGAAGGTTATTATTGACAGTGGTATCTCAGAGAATCTGGCACCTAAGGAAATGGTTGCAAAGTTGCAATTGAAAAGGTTAGAACATTTGAAGCCCTATCAGATTTCATGGATCAAAGATGAGCATACACTCTTAGTAAGTGAACAATGTTATGTGAATTTGAAAATTGGAAAGTACTATGATAAGGTGTTATGTGATATCATGCCTATGGATTGTTGTCATATTTTGTTGGGTAGACCTTGGCAATATGATAGACATGCTATATATGATGGGAGATTGCATAAATATAATATTTGGGATGATGGGAGAAGACAAATCTTGTTACCTTTGATGGAAGATCCTGTTAGTAATGTTGCCACATCTGTGAAAGTTTTCTTGATGGAAGGAAGAAAATTTGTTAAGGATTTGAAAAAGAATGATGTATATTTTGTTGTGATTCCTAACAAACTGAGTAAGAAAATAGAGGATAGTGTCCTTGAGGAGATTGATAAGTTACTCACCAAGTACAATGAAATCATTTATGCTAATGTACCTTATGGTTTTCCACCAAAGAGAAGCATTTATCATTGCATGGATCTAATCCCTAGAGCTAGTTTACCAAATAAGGCACCACATTGGTTAACACCTACCGAGAATCAAGAATTGAACTGACAAATTCAAGAATTATTGTAGAAAGGTTTGATAAGATAAAGTTTGAGTCCTTGTGTAGTAACTATTGTATCAAAACCTAAGAAGAATGGATAATGGAGAATGTTTACTGATTCCAGAGAAATCATTAAGATAACAATGAAATATAGGTTTCCTATACCAAGAATGGATGACATAATGGACAGTTTGACTGGAGCAAAGTATTTTACCAAAATTTATTTGAAAAGTGGGTATCATCAGATCAGAATCTAAGAAGGTGATGAAAGGAAAATTTATTTCAAGACAAAAGAAGGTTTGTATGAGTGGTTGGTTATGCCTTTTAGTTTAACTAATGCACCGAGTACTTTTATGAGGTTGATGAATGAAGTTTTGAATAAATTATTGGATAAGTTTTTTATTGTATATCTTGATGATATTATGATATTTAGTAAGACCAAAGAAGAACATTTTTTACATGTTAAACAAGTATTGCAGAGGTTAAAAGAAGAAAAGTTGCTGATAAATTTGAAAAAGTGTTCATTCATGAAAGAGGAGATTGTGTATTTGGGATTTGTGATTTCAGCTGATGGTTTGAAAATGGATCCTAAAAAGGTTGAAGTTATTTTGAATTGGCCTACACCTGAGAATGCTAGTGAGGTAAGATCATTTCACGGTTTGACAAGTTTTTACTGAAATTTCATTAGGAATTTTAGTTCAATTTGTAATTATATGACTAAGACTATGAGAGGAGATAAAAGAGAATTCAAGTGGATACATAAAGTTGATAAAAGTTTTGACACTTTGAAGTAGAAGGTTATTGAATTGCCTATTTTGGCATTACCTAATTTCAATAAGGTATTTCAAGTGGAATGTGATGGAAGTGGAAGTGCAATAGGAGCTTTATTGAGTCAAGAAGGTAAACATGTTTCTTTCTTTAGTGAAAAGTCGAATGATGCAAAAAGGAAATACTATGTGTATGATCAAGAATTCTATGCTATTGTTCAAGCACTAAAGAAATGGAGACATTATTTGATACAAAGTGAATTTGTGTTGTATACCGATTATAAGGCTTTACAATATTTGGGTAGTCAGAATAAGTTGAATCAGAGACATATGAAATGGGTTGAGTATTTGCAGAGTTATACATTTGTGATAAAGCATAATAGCGGAGTCACTAATTGAGTTTTTGATGCATTGAGTAGAAGGAGATCTTTGATGACTGAGATGAAAATTGAAGTTCTTGGCTTTGATGACATGAGAGATTCTTATGAATTTGATCCTGATTTTGCTGAGCTGTAGAGAAAGTGTAGAGAACCTATTCAAGATCAACCAAGTACTAAATGGGAAGAATATTTTATTCAAGAAGGTATGTTGTTTAAAGGTATTCAGTTGTGTATACCAAAAGGAGAAATAAGAACTAATTTGATAAAGGAGAAACATAGTAGTGGTTTGGTTGGACATTTTGGTATTGATAAGACATTGAATTTTCTTAAGGAGAAATACGTTTGGCCACAGTTGTATAAAGATGTTTAGAAATTTGTGAAAAGTTATGGAATTTATCAAATTGCAAAAGGAGTAAGTAAGAATACTAGATTGTATACACTGATTGTTGTTCCTGAGAAACCTTGGATTGATATTAGTATTGATTTTGTTCTTGGCTTACCAAAGATAGTAAGAGGTAATGATTCTATATTTATTGTTGTGGATAGATTTTCTAAAATGGCACATTTTATACCTTGTAGAAAGACATCAGATGCAATACATATAGTAGATCTTTTCTTTAAGGAAATTATTAGATTGCATGGATTACCAAGGAGTATTATCTCTGATTGAGATAGTAAATTTGTTGGATACTTTTAGAAAACCCTTTGGAGAAATTTTGGCACTGAGTTGAAATATAGTTCTACATTTCACCCACAAATCGATGGACAGAAAGAAGTTGTGAATAGAAGTTTGGGAAATCTTTTGAGATGTTTAGTTGGAGACACATTGAGTAATTGGGATTCTGTGTTGGCACAAGCACAGTTTCCATAGAATAATTTAGTGATTAGGAGTACTAGAAAAATACTATTTGAGATTGTAAATGGCATATAAGCGAGAGGTATATCTGATTTGAGGGATATTGTTGATGAAAGAAAGAGAAGTGTTGAAGGAGTGAAGTTTTCTGAGTACATGAAGACATTGCATGAAGATGTAAAATAGAAGTTAGAAGTAAGTAATCTAAAATACAAAGATGGAGTTGATAGATCAAGAAGACATAAGACTTTTGTAGTCAGTGATGAAGTGATGGTTCATTTGAAAAAAGGAAGATTTCCTGTTGGAACATATGGGAAGCTGAAAATGAAGAAGTTTGGTCCTTGCAAGATTTTGAAGAAATTTGATAGTGGAAATGCATATGAGATTACGTAACCTGATGACATGGACATATCACCCATATTCAACATTGATGATTTGTATGAGTATCATGAACCTGATGAAGACATGACAGTACTGATGGATTATCCTAAAAAACATACTAAAGAAGTTGAGCAGATTTTGGAGTAAAGAATTGGTAGAAGTACAAGAGGAAAATAGTATATGGAATATCTCGTAAAGTGGAAGAATAGACCGACTGAAGACAATTCATGGATTTCATAGTCTGATTTGGATGCAACTCAGATCATACCTACTTCATGATTTGAAGAATCATTTTTTAATAACCCCAGGTGTCTGATGCAGGAGTATCTTGGGTCCTTGGCAATCCCGTGTCACCAAAAAAAATATTTTTGAAGTTTTCTGTGTTGCTCAGTTCCTTCTTTGACTGAGTTGGTTCAGTGTTGCTCAGTTTCCTTTATTTACCAGTGTTGGTTAGTTATCTCTTTGGTGCTCATTGAATTTCCTTGGCACTCAATGATGCTTATCTGGCACTCGATTTCCTTGCATATCGAGTTGTTTATTTTTGGATTTCTTTTGAGGCTAACTTGTGCATTTAATTATGGTCATGGATTTACTGATGGTATCTATCATTGGGAAGTGTGTGGACCTAGATCTAGTTGTTCCTTCTATTGATGGTGGATATGAAGGCCAACTTGATTCGGTAGCCTCTTGTATAAATGTAGTTGTTTGGTTAGAGTTTAGAAGGAAAGTTTTGGTAGAAGATAGAAG
Organism: Chamaecyparis obtusa; assembly: GCA_027943335.1. NCBI lineage: Eukaryota > Viridiplantae > Streptophyta > Pinopsida > Cupressales > Cupressaceae > Chamaecyparis > Chamaecyparis obtusa. The sequence continues at coordinate 28,175 of BSBK01007536.1, forward strand.
ATAGAAAATTAGAGATTGCTGATAGATCCTCACATGTTGGAGGACTTATGTACTTGATTGTAATATCTAGCCTTAACTAGGAAGGCCTTATAGCTTGGCATGTATGAATCAATTTGAAGATAATATATGAAAGTGATTTGCATTCTCTCTCACTATTGTGTTTATTGCTTTCGTGTATTATTCTGCAAGGTGGATCTAGTTAGGGTGTGCCTTTGGCCCCTCACTATATCCTCCCTTGCATCAAAAACCTATCTCCAAATATCCTTATCACATGACCACTCAAGAGTTGAGTGAGTTAAAATTTCAACTAGAAAAATATTTGAAAGAGGCTTTATCAGACCAAGTGTGTAACTTTGGAGAGCTCTGATTATCTTTGTTAAGAAGAAGGATGGCTCACTTAGGTTGTGCATTGAATATCATCAGCTCAACAAAGTAACCATTAAGAATTGGTACCCTTTTCTAAGGATTGATGATCTATTCGATCAGATGAAAGGAGCCAAGGTATTTTCCAAGAACATTCACCGAACAACATTTCGTAATTGGTATGGGTATTATGAATTTATCGTAGTACCTTTTGGTCTCACAAATGCACCTTTAGTGTTCATGAGTCTCATGAATGGGGTATTCAGGACCTTCTTAGACAAATTTGTCATAATTTTTCTAGATAATATTTTGGTGTACTCTAAGTCAATGGAAGAACATGAGAAACATCTTCGACAAGTGTTACAGTGTCTTCATGAGAATTAGTTGTTTGCAAACTTAGAAAAGTGTAAATTATTTCAAACTGAATTTAAGTATCTTGGTCATATTATCTCAGGAGAAGGTATAGTAGTTGATCCCACCAAGATAAAAGCTATAGTTGAATGGCCAACCCACACCAAAGTCTCATAGGTTTGTAGTTTCATGGGTTTAGCTAGATACTAGATACACTTCATCCAAGGATTCTCTTGAATAACTCATCACATCACTTCCTTGCAAAGGAAAGGGAAGAAGTTCATTTGGACTGAGAAATGTTCAGAACCTTTTTAGATCCTTAAGGATAAACTAACTAGTGCCCTAATTTTGGTGGTACTTGACCCCGCTGAATTTTTTTTGGTTTGCACTGATGCCTCCCTGGAAGGCATAGGGGAAGTGTTGATGTAAGAAGATAGAGTTATTGCTTATGAATCTAGAAATATTAAATACCATGAGCTTAATTAACTATCCTACACATGATTTGGAGTTAGCAGTGGTAGTTCATGCCTTGAATTATTGGAGAAATTTCTTGTTGAGGCATCAGTTTGAGTTACACACTGATCACTGAAGCCTTCAATACATATTTACACAACCAAATCTCAATGCTAGGTTGTGCCAATGGATGGAATTACTTTGTGAGTATGATTTTGAGGTCAGATATATCCAAGGTAAAGATAATTTGATAGCATATGCTCTGAGTAGAAGGAGACATGAGTTATCTATGTTCTCCCTTTCTACTTATTTGAGGAGTCATATTTTGCAAGCACTTCCTTCAGATACTTTGTAAGTTAAGGCTAAAATTGAGTTAGGAAGGGCCTTAGAAGGAAGATTCTCAAGTTATTCCTTAGAGTCAGATGGTTTTTTGAGGTAGCAAGGTCAAATATTTGTACCACTTTCAGGTGATCTTCATAAAGTTATTATGGTGAAAGTGCATCGTGCTCCCTATTCAGCTCATCTAGGAATTAAGAAGATGTATTCATACCTCTGACAGTTATACTTTTGGTCTAGCATGAAGAGGGATATAGTAGATTTTGTGGCTAGGTGTTTGGAATGTCAGAGGGTCAAGGCCGAGCATCATCACCCAATAGGCC
>BSBK01007536.1:35000-412500 GCA_027943335.1 Chamaecyparis obtusa
CACCAATTCAATCTAGAATTTCCAAAGTAGTCAGATTTTTAGTTACAAGCAAAAAATAAATAAAAGATTATGCTCTCGGTCATTACTCTCTAAATCCATTAAAAGAACATCATTGATAAGTTCAAAGGAACATAATATGTAAAAATCTCAATGTGAATCAAGTAATATACAAGAAGATTAAAGCATTGTGCAAAGATTGTTTTGTTGTAACTGTGTGTTTTTTCTGTTGGCATTAGGTGCAAAATCCTTTTCTAATAGGGAGATAGACACACTAACTTGAATAGATCATTGAAGGACTCTGACTGGATATGACTCATCAAAAGTAGTGGAGGGTCGTAAGATATGATACTATTTTCCCCCAATTTTGAATCTTTGATAGGATGCTGACACTTTTGGCTTGGTGTAATGACTGACTTTATAGAAAACAAGATGTGAAAACAAACATGGAGATATGTACAAACTAAAGCAAGACTGAAAGTTGGGAGATTGCCAAGATTGCATTGATAAATGGAGCATTTTGTACAAGTGATGCCCATTTACCAAGTTTCCACCATCTTGGCAGAGATTCTATTTTTTCTACCAAGGTGCCTATTTACCAGGTTTTTACCAAGGCACTTTTTCTTTTTCTGGTTTTTTTTGTATTTTTCATTTTTTCAATTTTTTATATATTTTTCCATTTTTTTTAATTTTTTTGTGAACCATCACGGCACCTATTGTTAGGTTTTAACCAGGATGATCATTTTTTTCAAGACATTTTCTAATTTTTATAGTTGTTTTTCAGGACATTTTCCACACACTAAATGTCTAGGCATAGAATTTCTTCAGATGGAGAATGTTGATTGGTTCTCAGAGCTATTCTTTGTTAGTCATTGATAGTTGATAGGCTCTAGATCCAAAAGCAGTAGTGAAAACAAACAGACCCATCCAGTTGGGTTCAAACTTCCCTTGTCATTCTCGATGGGATTGATTTTTAGTATTCTCTCTCAAGACTAGATCGCCAACCTAAAACTCTCTATGTTTGACTTTCTTGTTGTATCCTCTAGAATTTATTTTCTAATATACTCTGAGATGACCATATGCAAATTTCTTGCATTCATCTAGTAGTTCAAATTCTTGTAACCTAGACACTCTGTAATCATCATCAGTTACCAAACCATGCATTTTGATTCTGAGTGATGGGATTTCAACCTCTATAGGAAGTACCTCTTTAGCTCCATATACTAAAGAAAAAGGAGTAGCCCCAGTGGGCATTTTGATACTTTTTCTGTAGGCCCAAAGAGATGGATGTATCATTAGGTGTCAGTCTCTTCCTGTCATGTTGACTGTATGATGTAGGATTTTCAATAAGTTCTTGTTGGATGTTTCAGCTTGTCCATTCCCTTGTGGATAGTAAATGGATGACCAATGTTGAGTGATCTTGAATTTAGAGCATAAGGAATCGAGGTCCTTGTTCTTGAATTGGCCTCCATTGTCTATGATGATTGAGTGTGGGATATCGTACCGACAAATGATGTAGTTCAGAATGAACATAGAAATTTGTTTGTCAGTTGCTTGTGTCAATGGAACAAATTCTACCCATTTCATGAAGTAATCTGTTGCTATGATTATATGGGTATGACCATTTGATGAATGTGGATAAATAGCACCTATGAGATTAAACACCCATTGTTGAAAAGGCCACTGTGTTGTAAAGGGAATCAAATCTCTCCTTGGCATGTGAATCAAGTTACTATGCACCTAGCATCTCTGATAATTCTTAGCATATTTCATGGCCTCTTTTTCCATGTCTAGCCAATAGTACCCTACCCTAATGAGTTTTTGAGCTAATGTCAAACCATTGGAATCTGATCTGATGATGGGTTTCCATTTTCACATTTCCATTTTTCTGACATTTTAGGCTCAAGATTTGATTTTTAATTTTTTTCCATATAATCTCATATGATATTTGTAGATTATCATACCAGAAGCCTTTGTCTGTCATACGATAGATGACATTTTTGCATTGTCATACCGGTTCACATATATTGTCATATAGAGCCTTAATTATCATGTGTCTAGGTACCCAGAGTCGTATCATGCCTGAAGTGTCATATGGGAATAAATATATTATTGTACAACATTTCATGCCACTTTTCAATTATCATATGATATTTTTTGATCAATTTTTGAGATTCTGATTTGAGATTTCAATTAACAGCTGACTATAACATTTATTGTTTACTAGTGCCTGATCATTTACATAGCCTAACACATCTTTGCAAGATGAAAGATGAAGACTTGAGAATAAAAACCCAATCTTTTTCCCCCTTCTTGTCTTGACTTCTAAGCCCTTCTTTTGTAGGAAACCCCTTCAAAAATTTTCTTGTCAAAGATTCTCAATCAACAAATATTTCTGACGAGTGGTTTTGTAGGTTGTCAAAGCATCATCGAGAAAACATTCTATTTGCTTAGTATTTCATTTTCATAGGCACCTAGCTAATTAGGTACGTGCACCTATTTCCATTGAGGTAGATATTGAGGGGATTATGCTCTTCTCCTTCTTAGGAGAATCAAAAACCTAGAAGGTATCTTCCCTAGTGCTAGTTTGCATACTGTCTCTGGATTAACTCTTCTTGGCATGTTTTGGATAGGGAAAAGGATAAGGTTAGGGTATTATGATCCTCTCTTTTAGAGAATTAGAAACTCAGATCCCATGGTACCCAACCTCACATTTTCTTTAATCCTTTAGAGGGCCTACTAGAGAGGTAAAAAGCTCCTTGGAATGACCCAAGTGGGGACAAGTCTTAAACTGACACTTCTACCCCACCATAAAATTTGACACTTCCTTAAGGTTAAAGCCTAAGAAGACATAGGTGTGCTTGTTCCTTGGATTCATTCCATCATCATGCTTTGATTTTTTGTAGAGTGGAGCTGCTTAAATATTGCTTGCGAGACTACACTGATCAGAGTACTCATAGGGTTAACAGCCTCAATCTTGCTTGTGGAACTATGGGAGACAGTTGTGAATGGATGCAATGATTAAAATCCTAAGCTATTTTTTAGTTCTTGTTCAAGGTGAATAGTAATCACCCCAAGAAACTCATCATATCAAGCCCTCCTTGATGCTTGAACTTGGCTAATATGGGCTTCAACTTCCATTGCATTTTGTTGGACCTACATATTCTAAGGAGTCTCTAAGTGTTTTCCTAAGTCAATGAGAAATTAATAAATCTCTTCTCCTAGCTAGGGTAAGATAGGTGTGTTTGATTTATTGAGTCAGTTCACATATATTTTTTGTGATTATGAGCCTACTGCTATATTAAACCTCCTCGGACAATCCAATACATAGATCTTCAAACTTGCACAAAAAAATATGCAAAACCAATTGAAACCAAAAACATGAAAAAGATTGAAAATTTGGAAAAACTAAAGCAAAATCCTTTTCTGGTGTAAATTGTCATCCTGAGCCTATAATTTTTGTATGGAAATTGCTTCAATCCCCCAACTATCATATCAAAAACCCCCCAAGTATCGTACGGGAAGCCATACTATGTTGTACGAGAGTTGTCAAAAATCCCCAACAAAAGTGAACCCTGGTGTCAGTTGTTGTATGAGATTCTGCAAGTGTCATGCCATACCCATTTTGTGTCATATGAACCTAGATACTGTTGTATGACAGTTTACCCAAAATTGTCGGAAAGTCCAAATTTTGTCAGAAATACAATCAACCTACAACTATTATCCAAAATCTATCAAAATACCCACTATGTCAGGAATAGAGAAGAGAGACAAAGATTCCTCTTATTTTCCCAAAGTAATATATTTAGCTCGATTCATCATCTGATTGATCAATCTAAACCACATCTTTTCTTGTGTCAAAAGACTTGTCAGAACAACCTCAATTTATCATCTCAAAATGACTAAGTGTTTTGAATTCGTGTCCACCATCTTTTGGGCATCTACCCATACATCTTGGGCACAATATCCCTCATTTACATCCAATTAATCTTTTTCAAACCAATCTTGACAAGGTTGCATCACTTGATATTTTCTAAATCAATTCTCTTATCATGCTCTCTAGACTCACCTAAGGTTAATGGTGGAAACTAGAGCCTCTTCACATAGAAAACCCAGAGAAGAACCAAATATATCACCTTCATCTTCTCTTATTGTTCATACCTTAAATCAACCTTATGACACCAATCTTTATGAAGAAGACACCCTTGGAAATTTACGCTTAAAAGGAGGTCACACAACCCCTCCCACATCAACACAAAATCTTAATCAAAGCGCTACCATGTCTCAAGGTGGAGCTAACCAGGGCTCACAAGGCCAATAATATAATCATGGTGGAGATCAATAACCCACACCATCATAAATTGAAAAATTCTATGATGATGACCTCTTTAAAAGAATGATGAAACACTTCTTACAAGAAGAAAAAGAGGCATACTTTCTACAACTAGATAATCAAGGAGCCAAACTTCCTTGAGACTTTAATGTCAAAAATATCATAACACCTGAGAAAGAGACTCCCATCACAGCCATGATGAAATAGATGCATGCTATGAAATCAAACTCAACAAGCTGGAAAAGGAGAAAGAACCTAAAGAATTCTCTATAGAGGCCCTATGTCCATTTCCTTTTGATCAAAGCTTGTATATGCCACCATTCCCAAAAAGGGTGGAGATACCTAAATATGACAAATATGATGGAAATTATGATCTTCAAGATCATGTTAGAGAATTATGCACTTTGTCCATGGATTTTATGCATGAACCAACATACTTAATGCATCTCTTCCCACGATCTTTGGGAGGATCAGCCATCAACTGGTTCTCTAAGATACCTCAAACCATCAAAACTTTTGAGGAGTTAATCAAACTATTCTATCAAAAATACTCCTACAATATCTAACATCTGGTCACAATGATCAATATCTCAAACCTAAAACATAATTCAAGAGAACCCTTCCTGACCTTCCTCCAATGTTGGAGGATGAAGTTTTCTCTCTATGCCCAACAAATTCCCAAAAATGAGAAACTAGAGATCTTCATCAATAACCTGGTTCTGGAAATCAACTATCATCTATAAATGAAAAATCATACCTCTTTTGACAAAATGGTAGAGAATGCCATAAAGATAGAATATGTACTTGTCCACAAGGGAGATATATTGCTTCATAAAGAGAACAAGTATGATTCAGGTTCTAGTTCCAAAGACAAAGTCAAATTCTGGAACAAAAGCAAAAATGTTTTCACAGATGGTGTTGTTGATCATATTAGTGTTCCACCCAAAGCACCAGCATTTAATCTTACAATTGGTACCCAAGCCATAAAAGCTTCAGAAATGAAGGTGATAGAACCTACTAAAAATTCAAATGAGTATAAACCATGGGTTACAAACCAAAGTGTGAGTTCACTCCTTTGGGTGAGTCCTTGGAATCTGTGATGAAAACCCTATTGGAAAACAATATCATCACATTACTTGAGATCAAACCATATGACCCTAGAGTCAAACCTAAATGGTAGAAAGAGACTGATTTCTATGATTTCCATCAAAACAAGGGTCATAAAACCAATAACTGCATGCATCTAAAACATCTCATTCAAGACAAAATTGATGCTAGAGAAATTATAATTGACAACCATAAATCCAATAATGATCATACATCATTCATGGAACCTTTTCTGAAATACATTCAAGGAGATTCATCTTCTAAACCAAACATGGGGGCTAAAGTCAATTAAACTTACTCTAGCAACAATGATGTCATCAACATGGTAGAGCCATTCATGTCTCTACATTGCAATGTCATCACTATTGTCAAAAAGGACAACAACAAATCAGCTAATGCAGTCACTCGATCTCAAGCTCGGGTAATTCTCCAAGGACAAAACTTGGGTTCATCAAATGCCCCATAGGTACCATTCAATCTAGCATTTGCATCTAAATAATATATTGCACCTAAATCTTCCAATTCTAAAGAGTCTAAAACAACCTCATACAACATCATCCAACAATTGCAGCACACTAATGCCAAAATCTCTATATTTGAGTTACTACAGATTTCTCTTGCTCATCGAGCTATCCTAGACAAAGCTCTGCTCAATTCCAATGTTCTTGGAAATCTTGATCTTGATAGGTTCCAAACCATGGTGGTTCATCTGATGTCCTCTTAGTATATTTCCTTTTCAGAGGAAGATGACAACTCCCTAAGTCATCCACATAACCAGCCCTTTCATATTGAAGTCCTAATCCAAAACCATCATGTCAAATGTCTATTGATAGATGGAGGCACTGGTCTAAATATATGTTCCTATAAACTAGTTACTCAACTAGGATTTTTAGAAGATTCTATTGATCCTAAAAAGAAAATAACCATTAAATCATATGATGAGCAAGAAAGATCCTGGAAAGGAGTTATTGTGTTACCTATCAGAATAGGACTTGTCATCAGAGATATCACTTGTCAAGTTCTGGACCTACCAATGGCCTATAAAATTCTTTTAGGAAGGCCTTGGATTCATGAGATGTAAGCTATTCCATCAACATACCACCAATATGTCAAATTTCCCTATGATGGAGTAGAGGTCACTATACCTATAGACATGTCATCATCTTGTAATGCTTTGAAGGAAAGTGCAGAAAAACATGTCCCACACAAAAATGAGTCTTCTACCAAACAAATTGACATAGCATCCACATCTAAAATGATTGATATAGAAAAATAAATCAAGATCAAAGATACAAGCATGGGAGAATACACATTGGAACCAATACTATCTCTTGTATCTCTCCCTTTGTTGCCAAAATCTTATGGACACCCTTCAGAGAAAGTGAAACCTACAACTAAAGAACCTAGGGTTATCTTCAATGGTAGTTTTATCAAAGAACAAGTATCCAAACAAGAATCAGATGAGGAAGAAACTATATTATCCAGGTTATACAAAGATGAGTCTCAATCAAAAATAGTCCAAAAGTGTGACTCTAAATCATCTAAGATTCCTTCCAAATCATATGGACCAAGCCACAAGCTAATGTCTAAAATGTGATACACTGGAAAAGGACCTCTAGTAACAAGACACAAAGGCATTATCAAACCCATTGAATATTGTGGAAGGATGAACAAAGATACTATAGGCATAGGTTATCAGAAGAAACATTTCCATCTGAGTGGAAACTCTACACATGTCATAGAATAGATAGAACTAGAAATGGATACTCGGCAAAAGGAATAAACACAACACATAGATAGTGATGATTCAGACACAACTAATGTTTTTCCTTATGAAATTATACCTCAACATAGTTTAGACCTTCTTAAGGAAGAAAAGAAACCTAAAGAGAGAGTCAATTTAGTAGACACACAAGAACCTACTACTGCACAAGAGATAGCCACCACACAAGAACCGATATATCCTAAAAACAAACAAGAAGAAGAAGGTATAGCTCTAACAATAGATGAACATTTGGGACACTCTGATGATTCTGAGATAGATTCTCATGAGTATGAATTCTTCTTAGACTCTAAAGGCAAGCTTTCTTGGGGGATTTGTCCTAATTTTATACATGTTCTTCATTTTTCCAGAGATCCTGATGAAGAAGCTAATGACTATGAAAGGGGAGTCATTCCAGAACTAGAAGAGGAGGATATTATCATAGATAATGAGTCTAGAACAAAATGATTCTAGAATGAAATGATTCTAGAACTAAATGAGTCTAGAATGAAATGATTCTAGAAAAAAATGAGTCTAGAATGAAATGTGATGTGGGGCAGGGATGGAGGATCCATTAACAGATGGTCTAAGACTACACTGCTAGTTATAACAACAACAAGCACAACATAATTCAACAAGATAAAGCTTCAAAAAAAAATTTCATTCAACATGCCCGACTATAAGGCCTTCTGGGTTTTGGCCTTATATAATGAAATTACAAAGTATCTCAGCAATCTCCTAGCTATTCCAGCCCTGAAACACATTAGAAACTAATGGAAACACTAAGGCAGATGTAAACTTGAGCTCGCAAGCCTCCAAGCATTCTCCTTGTCTCCAAGTATGAAAACTACTAGCTCTACTATTACAATATCAGAAAAAACATCTGATCTTCAGGATCTCACAGGATCCAAATATGATTCCTCAACCTTATACTATCTCTTCTACTACTAATCTCCCCTAAACATCTACCCAAGCTCTCAATATATAGCCAGCAAAGCCATAAGTTGGTCAGTCAGACATTTAATTACATTATAGGTCCAGTCTGGAAGAGTAAACCAAAACTAATGAAAGAAATGATCAAAACTTAATGTTCCTTTACATTTAGGTCCACACATGACCCAAGAACATTTCCTTAACTTCACAAGGCCCCATCTCATCACACAGAATAGTGCAAGAAAAACCCCTCCACATTTCGTGTGTAAACTGGCTGAAAATAGGTACCCAAGAAAAATGGTCATTACTTTTTACTCATAATGAATTAGGACTTGTAGTCTTAGGAGATGGTATTAATTTAGGTCCTCTTCAAGGCCCTAATAGTGAAAAGGCTGATTCATTAAGGATCAACAACTACATGACGCACAATCAACACCCAGAATGCAGGAAAATACAGCTCCGATGGCAAGGAAAATAGCTGTAACTTTGAAACGGTCCATCCAATCCATATGTGCTCATAGGAGAAGGTTTCCAAATAGGTCCTCAACATCATGTAATCTTTTCACAACATAAAACCAATAAATGCAATGATTATAATACAAACAATAGAAAATAGGTTATGTTTTTGGTTGATGCAAGATTGGTCAAAGACCCAAGATGCTCCTGCATCAGACACCCTAGGTAAATAAAAAGAATGTCCTCATGAAAATTTCAAGGGAATCAAAATAGTTATGAGATATCTTTTCTTAACCCATAGCTCCTCCTATGCTTCATTCCATGTTGTCTTTATTTTATCCACTATCACACTCAGCAAATCAGCTTGTCCTGCACTTTTCTCACCTTCTCTTTCTACTACTAATAGAAACTAATTCTGACCATCTTTTCCACTTTTGATTACATTGGTAAATAGATTGTTCTTTTTAGATTTAACTCTTTATTTGCCCAAAATATCCTTAAGAAACAATGTGAATACGAACAGTTGGAAAGTTGTTTACGATTTAACTAACTTCCCTCTAAATTTTAATAGGTACAACTCCCTTATGTAAGATATGCAATGAATTTTGTTTGTTCTAAATCCTAATGGGAGTATGTTCTTAACTAGAGAATAGCAGAGGTAACCAAATTAGCCCTTGGTGAGAAACTAATCTAGGAAGTGCATTTGATTTCTAAATTCTAACCAACTCTGTGATTTCACACCAATGGTGATGCATCAATGAACTCTACTTGAATTAATGAAATGCAATAAAACAATATGGATGAGACTAATCTAAAATAGGACATGTATGTATTCCTCCAACCTCCAAGTAATACTTTGATTACTATTGATTAGCTGTGCTAAAGAAAAGAAATAGAACTCCATCTATTTGCTAATTTCAATCCAGCTTTAAGGAAAACAAATATTCCAACTCATGAATGCATGGAACAGTAAATAAATGGCACAAAACACACTCCAAATTGACTCGAAAACAAGATGTATTTCACACCAAAATTTAGCTGACCCATTCATTAATTTTCAGAGTATTACATATAGGCTTCAAGAAGTAAGTCATTACAAAATCAACTAAATCGATTCATATTCTACAAAGTCGGTAAATGACAAGTGGCCATTTACCAATTATACAATGTATAACAAAAAGAAGAGGGGAAAGCTATTTTTTCTTTGTTGGCTTCTTCACCATCTCCAAATTAGAGTTATGAGCTTTGGCAGCCGCAAGAATTAGAATCATCTTTTTAGAAACTGGAATGTACATGTTCTTCAATCTTATGAGCTAGTGAGCATGATCCTTTTCTATGTGTTTTGCAGCATCTTTTCAGGGTTGCATCTTCATAATGGCTTTGTATATGCATCCACTGAGTTGTTGAAGATTAGTTATTCTATCTAGGTGAGATCTAGATGATTCTGCAAGCTGGTCCAAGTAGTCGGAGAATGCCTTCTGCATGTTGGTTATACCAATTGGGCTATTTCCATCTCCGCTAGCTTGAGACTCGGAGTGAAGACCTGTCAAGTATATAAAGATTTTACTTTGTTCTTTAGTGACTTCTTCATTAGTCACCTTCATTCCTACCTCTTCTTTGATTATCATCTCCATTTTGAATTCAACTCCTTGGAGCCATTCGATCAGAGGCTCATCCCCGTTCTGCAATATGTTGGCTTTGATCACATCTTTAGTTTTCATTGCAACCAGTCAATGTAGAAGCACCATGCACTCTTCAAACCTCAACCTCTCTGTTGTGAATGTTAGCATATGTCCTTTGAGAGATTCTTTTTCTACTTCTAACTGTAAAAAGACATTTCCAAGTTTCTCAATGGCTACCAAACCTTCAGACTTCAGTCATTCAATCCACCTCCTACCAATATGCAAGAAATGTCTATCTTCTTGCAACTTAGTGAGTATTGCTTGGTTCTTAGCTATAGTAGGATCAAATGTTGTCAGAGAAACAGGTAGGCTTACTATAGGAGTGACCAACTTCTTGATGAATTTTTTCATTTCTTTGATCTTCACCTTAAGTCAAGTCTTTGTAATTTTGAGCTCTTCAAGCTCTTCTTCAATCAAGACATTGCTAGACTTCCACAGGTCCACTTTCGTGTCATGACGGATGAGTCCCATGTCTAAAGACTAGAGTGCAAAATCTATGATAGTAAGATCTTCAATTTTTCCATCTTTTAATGGCTTGGTTATTTCCATAGTCAAGTGACCTATATCTGGATCTCAACCAAGAGTGGTTAGAGTCCTAGACTTCTTAACCTTGCTTTCAGCTAGGCCTAACTACATTGCTTATGAAAGAATCTTGCCACTAGGAGTGCCTAGCACGGCTCTCTTTCTCTTCTTCTCTATAGTATTATCAATCCATGATTCTACACTTGTAACCTTTGTCACAGAAAGGAGGTCTTCTACAAATAATTTCCTGATCACAAGAGGAAAAGCTTTAGGCTTGGAGGTGAAAGGATAAATCAACGGAGAAGAAATGCTCTTCTCCTTTTGAGAAGACCCCAAATGCTCATCTGTCTCATCAATTTCCAAACTACAAATATCATCACTAACCTCAAAAATGGTAGGAGCCTCTTGAGTAGGAGTGTCACCTTGTGTCTCAATCATTCCCCCTTGTGCTTTCTACTCTATTTTTGAAACCACAATAGTTTCTTCCACCAGCTTGTCGGGTTTCTCCACTTCATCTTCTTCATTCAAACCAATGATAGGAGATGAACCTGCTCTACAAGTCTTTTCAAGTGGGATTTCTTTTTTAGATGGTTCATCATTTCCACCTATTGGTTGAGTTGGTCCTCTAGCCATGGATGATGTTGGAAAAGAGGAGGATGCAAGAGCACTCATCGGCTCGACTACAGGGCCTTGTTGAGGAGTAGGCTTCCCGGATCTCTTTCTCCTTCCCATCATCCACTGAACCCACTTATCAGTTCTTTTGATGAGTTTATACATTAAGGTCTCCAAATATTCTATAGCTAGACCTTGAAATAGCTCTGAGTTCATAGGATAGGGCTTGATCTAATCTCGATATGTGTCAATATACATATTTTCTCCATCATTGACAATGCCTTCAACATTAATGTTGACATTGAACAACTTGATTTGTTCAATAGCCAACCTAGAGTAGAATCTTTCCTAGCTCTCCAACTCATCCTTGCAGTTGGCCCAATAATCTTTGAGTTTAGGGATGTACTTGACCATAGTGCCAATTTGGAGGTGATTCTTGGCATAGCCTACTGGATAAAATTGAGGCCTCAAAACTTCATACACTTCTGGCTTGTATCTTCTCTCAAACACCTTCATCACATTCTTAGCATTTGACCTCAATGCATAGTTGTAAGCTCCAATAGTAACAGGGAATTCATATCCTTTCTTCTTGATTCTTACATTGATCAAGTTCACTTGTAACATCTACCGGATCACCTCTATGAGCATGATCATGTCATCGAGGTACCTTGGCAACTTCATGGGGAAATCATCAAAGCTTGCAAGATGAAGGTATGAGAAACTAGAAAATTGAATAAAGAAGCTCCCAAATTGGGTAATGAATTCGATGGCCTTTGGTGAGAACCTCTGCTTTGGACAGCCTTGTAATTCTCTACACAATCTCATTATAAATGAGTCATTAACTCTAATGAACTTGGCATAGATATTCTGTAACTTCAAATGAGGGAATAAATCATAGATTTTCACATCATCTTCATATTCTTCTAGCCTAGGGAGTCCTGGCCATACTTGCAATGTAGCTAAGACATAAATCAAAGAGGAAGACATATAAAATTTGTTCTGGAACTTGGTGAGACTCAAGGCATTGGACAGATTTTCACTTACCACTTGAGCCCAATCTATATAATGGTGTCGAGTACATATTACCTGGACCAAGAAGAAGTAGTGCTCTATGAAATTCAATGCATCACTTTCACCTTTTATCCTATGGAGGAGCACCAGGATGTTGACAATCTCGGCCTTCAGATTTGTCCCAAAAAGTGTCTTCGACACTTTTCCCTTTATGCTCCTAGCCTTTCGAAACCACGAGTTCATGATCTCTTTCCTCCATCTCATCTTCTTCTCATTGTATACTAAAATTGTGATCAAGAAGTTCATATTTGAAAACTTTGCTCGCTCTGGAATATGAAGATTGTTCTGCAAAAACTCTCTATCAATGGAGATGAGAACTATTTCATCCGATAGAAAAATCTATTTTGTATCTGGGTTGAATCTAGTTATACATTCCTGGATAAACTTGGGAGCTTGCACTGCAACAAGAAATCCAATAGCTTCAACCAAGCGTTACTTTTGAGCTTTTGCAACATAGGATGGAGGTTCTCCTCATTCAATCTTCTGTGTAGATTGTCTAGATCATAGAACTTGAGGGATGTATCTGTCAAATTTTTCCATTCAGATGTAATCCCATTCAATCCATCAAAACCCATGAATCTAGTGGCCATAGCTTTTGATTTATTACTAAAATCTTTGGAGGATGTTGTGAGATGATTTGAAAAATTGTGGGAACTCAAGGGCATATGAAAAAGATGTGAACAAATGGTAATTTCTTCTTAATTGTTTGAGTCTTTTATAAACAGCTTTCCTCCTTACTGTTACTTTCCATATCTTGTGCCCCATGAGTGATAGATTTTCAAAAATATCTGTTAAAGTTCTAACATTAAGATTTGAATTAAATGCACCTTATTAATGGCCTTAAGAAATCACTTTTACTCATTCAAGGTAGATGTAATGGTAACTTAATTGGCGTAGCAAATTTTTACTTTTTCACTTCTCTTCATTCAACACCTTTGTTAGAAAACTCACTTCGAAGGTAGAAACTTGACTATGGAGAAGATGGGAAGTGATTTTTCAAAACTCCACAATTGACTAGTTCCTTTATCAATCCTTTCTAAAAATCAAAGTGAACTATCTTAATCATACCAGATCATTCATTTCTTGTGACTTCCTGTGTTTATTTCTTTACAAGCTGTCTCCTCTCAGAAATTGACCTTCTCAGGTGATTTCCTGATAAGGGAGAAGTTAACAGCCAATTCTCCAAAAAGGGTCTCTTACTTGCTTCCTCATATTCTTAGACTATTTTATCTACGGTAGGGGCTTGATCTTATTCCCTCAAAATCTAGTCATATGGATTTCTGGAATCTCTGTTACACTTTCCACTATCCTCTGGAAAACAACCTCTGCAGGAGAAATTCTACAAGCGGGGAAGTTCATTACAACTTCTCCGCCCAGCCACTTTTTTGGACCTGATTCATTCTTAAACCATGAGCCTCAATCTCCAGGCCTTGTATATGTGCTTGATGATCCTAGTGTTCTCTTCCCAAAGAAAATTACCTTCATGGGTCGAAACCCATCGAGGAGAAGGCTATGTTCAATTTTTTGACAAAGGGGAAAAATGCCATCTTAGAGCTTTACATTCAAATGAATACCATCAATCAGAAATGAAAGAAATAGAGTCTTTATTAAATTGGGGACTATAACTTACCCACTCCTAGGGAGGAAATAAAAACCAACCTGGCTTAAATTCAAGAAGAAGGCATGAAGGGGTAATTCAATAAAGACCACCTATCCTAGGAGGATTCTAGACTTAGACTCCAATTTAGAAACCTCAAAATTCATGACTCAATGTAACACAAGGTATCCACCTTTGTTTTCAAGGGTGTAGAACAAAAGTGGGGCAACAACTGGCTCTATCTGGGGACTTGGATATGTTCATATCTAAGAAAGGAATCCAAATCTCTAGTTTCAGAAGTTAAATGAAAAGGTGGCTCACAACAAAACTAAAGAAAAGGAAGGAAACAAGAAAAGGAAAGACAAAATGAGGGAACCTAAACTAAGTAAAATAGAAACATGAACTAAACGTAACTATCATACATGACAGGGGTTACTTGCTTTCAATTTTCAACTTGATACAATTTCAGATCTTGACCATTATAGGTTAAGGGTGGCACCTCACCATTTGGATATGCCAGTTTGAAATAATTTTTGTCAAAGGCCTGATGGATGGTGAATGGTCCTTTCCAGAGTATTTCAAATTTTCCATGCATTCCTTTACGCATCCTTTGTTTATCCCATAGAAGAATTGAATCTTTGACCATGAACTTCCTTGTTCTAGTTTTCTTATCGAAGAGATTCTTTACCCGCATCTGATGCTCTATGATGTGATCAACAATCTTCTCTCATTCTTCTTCAAGTTCATTCAGATATAGAATTCATTTTTCCCATCCATCTTTATAGATGCCATCTTCTACCACCATTCTCAACTTGTTAGTAGCCAATTCTAGAGGTAGGGGAAGGCTTGCCTCAACTCCGTATACCAGCTCAAAAGGTGAAATACCAATCACCCTCTTTGGATTTAATCTGTCAGCCTAGAGCGCTTCATGAATTTACTTATGCCAAGTCCTTTGGTTAACCGATACAAGTTTTCTCACTATATTTACCAAGTTCTTATTACTTGACTCATCTTGACCATTCCCTTATGGGAAATAGTTGGAGGAATGACTAGCAGTTATGCCATACTCAAAATAGAAATTAGTAATCTCAATCAAAGAGAAGTAAGTTGCATTATCCATGACTAGTTTAACTAGCACACCAAATCTTACCATGATGTTCTCCTTGATGAATTCGCACACTACTTCAGAAGTAGTTCTCTTTATGGCATTTGCCTCCACCTATTTCATAAAATAATTAGTTGCAGTGATTATATAAGTGTGACCAGCACTTGATGTAGGATTAATAGGCCTGATAAAATCAATGCCCCATTGTTGGAAGGGACCTTCTATTACCACTGGTCTTAGAGGAGAGCTACTAGTTGGGGTCAACCTATGAACATCTTACACTTTTCACACTTGGCCACCTAGTGATATGCATCTTTGAACATCCCTGGCCAATAATAGCATTTCCTCAAAATTTTAAATGTAGTTATAGAGGATGAGAAATGCCCACCACAAGCTTCATCATGGAATGTTTTTAACAACCTCTCTTGTTGTTGCTTGTCAACACACCTAAGAAAAGTTCCATCTACAGATCTTTTGTATAACATACCTTCCCAAATGACATACTTAGCATCTTTCAGCCTCAAGTCCCTCTTTTGTTTAGCTGTAAATCTTTCAGGACATTCTCCATAAGTCAGGAAATATATGATGTCTTCAAACCATGGGTCTTTTAAACTCACCGCCAAAACTAAGTTTTCTGCTTCAGGCTAGTTATCTTCTTTACTTTCAGCCATAGCCCTACACAATGCATTGCCTTGCACCAGCTTAGTAGGCTTGATATCTATGTCATATTCTTGTGTTTTGGCTACCCAAGCCCCTCTGTTATTGCATCCCACATCTTGTTGGGTTAATATTCTCTTTACAACAATATCAAGAATAAATACAACTAAGTGAGAATGTAACATATAAAATCTGAAATTCTTCAAATCTTTCACCACCAAGAATGCATGCTTCTCAGTCTAAGAATATCTCAGCTCATGATCTTTCAGTGACATACTCATAAAGGCAATAGGAGCCTGAACTTCTTCTCCATTTTCTTGCATAAGAATAGCTGACAGTGTATGTTTAGATGTGTAGCAATAAATCATAAAGTCTTTCTTATAATCTGGGTGGCATAAGATAGGGGCATTGGCTATAGCATATTTCATATCTTGTAAAGCTCTTTTACTAGGGTCATTCCACTTGAAATTCTAATTACCCTTCATCATGTCCACAATACATTTGGTGATCTTTGAAAATTTAGGGATGAATCTTTTGAGGAAATTTACTTGACCAAAGAATGAGTCACTCCAGTCTTACTTACAAGAAAACTTAGCCTTTGAATGGCTTTGACTTGCTCTGGATCGATCCTAATACCTTGTGATACAATGTGACCCAGAATTTTTCCTTCAGTGACATAGAAAATTGACTTCTTAGGATTTAAAGAAATCCCATGGTCTCTAAACCTTCACAATACTCTCTCTAGATCTTTAATATGATCGTTCATTTTATTAGAGAACACAATTAAGTCATCTAGGTATGTGAAAATGATCTTATCTTTCATATTAGCAAAGGAAAAATCCATACCTCTTTGAAATTTTGTGCCAGCATTGATAAGACCAAACAACATTATGTGATATGCAAATGTTCCCTAGGGAGTGGTAAATGCAGTCTTATGTTGATCTTTCTCTTCTACCTTGTCTTGGTTATACTCAGAAAAGCCATCAAGCATAGACATCATTTCAGCCCCTGCAACTATCTACAACAAATAATCCATGTTGGGGAGTGCATAGTTATCCTTCAAGGATGCTTTATTTAAATTTTTGAAATCTACACATATCCTTATTTCTCCACTCTTCTTCCTCATAGGAATGATATTTTCTATCCATGTAGAGTGGTGGATAGGGTAGATAATCCTAGCTTTGAGCATTCTATCAACCTCTCTGAAGATGGCATCTGCCACTTTAGGATTGTAGTTTCTTTTTTTCTGTCTAAATGGGGCAGCATCAGGTTTTAGGGGAATTTGATACTTGAAATTTCCTCCCATAAAGCTTTTTAAATCTTCATAACTCTAGGCAAAGACATCTTGATATTTAAGGAAAAGACTTCTAGCTTCCACTTTCTCTTCAGGTGTGTAACACTTCCCTATGTTTATCATCCTAGGATTTGACTCATTCCCAATGTTCATTCCTTCATATTCTCTGGTTGTAAGACCTTTCTCTATTCGCTTCTTCTTAACATAAGTGTCATGATGATTGAACATTTTCTCTAATGATACAAAATATGAGGGAATGACATTACCTTGTAATTGAATCACACCTGGTTCATCTTTCTTTCATTTCTTAGGATGCTCTTATGAGAGATCATTTGGATTTTCTTCTGGGGAACTATTATTACCTTCAAGGAAGAGTTGCAAGCTTTTGTCATCATTGAATACTTGCCAATCTTCCACATTATCAGGTACTGATGGCCTGTATATTACTTCCACCTGGTACTTCTTTTCTTTAAATTCTAGATGAGGTAGTAGAAAGGAAGCAGAGACTGCCACTGAATCTGCTTTGGAATTTAACTCTCTAGGGACATATTTGATTGCAAAGGCCTCTAATTCTTCAATCTCATCCCATACTCTATTCCTGTAACTCTTTAGCTTCTGATTTTTGATAGAGTATTGGCTTTTGATTTGGCACATGATCAGCTCAGCATCACCTCAAGCTCTTAGAACTCTCGTAGCTTTTTTCCTTTGCAAAAATTATCCCGAGTAACAACGCCTCATACTCAACCATATTATTGGTTTTTGCAAACTCCATTTTGAAAGCCATCGACTCAAGTTCACTTGAGGGTGGAATTAATACAACTATGGCACCAGACCCAAAATAAGAAAAACTACTGTCGAATTCCAGAGTCCAGATATCTGGAGTCTTTTTTTTCTCAAAGGCCTCCACTTTTTCTTGTTCACTTTCAAATTCGTCAACAATGCCCTGTGTAAACATCATGTAATTACCAAACTCTAATTCTTGATATAGGATTTGAGCTTTTGGATCATCTGATTTTAGTATTGTAAACTTTGACTTCTCCTCAGGTTCTTGTTTAACCTTCTTATTCCCCATAGGGATTACCACCTGGGACCAATCCAACTTAATTTCCCCACCCACATCCCTACAAAAATTCCTATTGAGCAATAACCCATAACTTGCTGGTATATCTGCAACAAGGATTTTCAATAGAATCTTCTTTTCAGAAAGGGTAGCTAGAGCTACTTGGGCATCTTTGATTTGGCCAAGCAAAGGGATTTGCTTAGCGTCCATAGAATAGCATCTACTATGGACTTTTGTCATGGTGAGGCCTAAGGCTTTGGCCACAGGGGAAGACATCACATTATTAGAGGCACCTGAATGTATGATAAAATTGCTAAGTTTACAACCATTGATATACAAGGAGACATAAAATGGTTTGGATTTTTGACCTAGGAAGGTAGATAGCATAGTGGTTTCCCTTTCTTCAAATAGTTTTGCCAGCGAGGAATCATCTTCATTGGAGGAGGTGATATTATGATTAAATTTAATACTATCTCCCTTTAAGTAATCTATGAATCTTTTCAATTGAGTGGGATTCGACCTTAAATAGTCTATGGGAGAAATTTGGATCTTGGAATTTTTACAAAATTAAATGAAATCAAAGGAGTCATTTTCCTTACCTGGCTCTGAGATTTTCATTTCCCAGCTCATTGTCTAGTGTCATAGTGTCTAAATCATTGGTAGATAACACTACATCATGCAAGATATTTTAGGACATCTCTCACCATTATGGTCTATCATTAGATGAAATATGCACATATTTCCTTTCTTAGGGGGATCCTCAATTGCAAGCCTCTATTGTGGAGCAGGTAATTGTAACTTCCTTCCATCATTATTTCTATTATTCTGATCCTGGAATGGTTTTTGATATGAATTGTTGAACTTGGGGAGTTTACTTTTCAAAGCGATGATTTCATTAGACATCTTCTACATCATCTCATTGGTTGCTATGGTGCCACTCGAGCTTGCACCTATCTGCATTTCTCTTTTCCATCTACCAATAGAGATCATGTCATCTTCCAACTCAATGGCTCTTCTCTGGGTAGCATCTAAATATGCAAGTCATGCTCTTCTTAAATCATAGTTAATGTCTAGTGGCATGGCACCCATGAGGAATATCTTTAGGTTTGTAGGAGTGGGTCTATCAGTAGTGGGAATTCTATTGGCTATTTTATTAAACTTAGCAATGAATTCTCTCATACTCATAGAAGCTTGTTTCTTGATGGAGGTCAATTACGCCAACAGGGCATGCTCATCTTCAGCCATTTTAAACCTGGCTTCAAAAGCTGACCTCATAGTAGCCCAACTCATAATTAAAGCATCACCCAAGTGATAAAACCATTTAGCCATTGTCTCAACAAGAGTTTCAACAAATAGCCTTACTACAACATCTTCATGTCTGATTCCCATGATGTGAGTTGGTACAAAGAAGACCTTAATATGTTCATCTATAGTAACTTTCCCATCTCCTGAGAACTTAGGAAAGTTCTTTCTAGATCCCAAAGGGAGTGGGTGATATGCAACGGCCCATGGAGCTGCCATGACTGTATGTGTAGGATGTTGTAGAAAATTAATAACAGGAGGAGCAACTACTTCATGTAAAGTTAATACCTGAAAAGCTATAGGCAATGAAGATTGTGTCTTTATTAGGAGTGAGGGTGGTCTACTCCAACTCCTTTTGTCACATTTATAATGAGGTAAGTCTATTATGGGAAATCCAAGCTCTGCGGGCCTTTCAAATGTAGGGTCTTTTCCACCTTGTCCCTTGGTACTTTTGAGAAACCTTCTTTGATCTAGATCTCCAAATTAGTTTTGTGTCCTAGCTCTATGTTCTGCTCTGCATTGATTTCTTCTCTAAATTTCTCTTTCAAGTGCTTCTTAACTCACTTCTTCTTGTTCAAGCACTTGACTCGCATTCCTATAATGCTATGCATTTCTTTGGTATCTCTAGGTAAAAGTTTTCAAGGATGAGACTATGTCTTCTTGATCATCATGAAAGCTAAGATTGGGTTGAAGCATAAGGAACATGTTCTCCTGAGGTAACTGTTACCCCAATTTCCAATTCCTTACAATTTTGGTCACCAAGCTAGGCTCTATCCAAAAATCTTCATTTTTTAAGCCCTGTTGAGAACCTTGAAAATTTTTATCGTTTTGTGCATCTTCCCCTGGTCTCTGCAAATTGTTATATCTCTGGTCTAATAGTAATTAAATTTAAAAAAATATGACCGTTGGAGGTAAAAACCCTAAAACCCTACGACTGGTTCTATTTCACCATTAACTTTTTCGGTCACTTAAGTCACTATATTCTCATGTGTGCTTTTTCATAATTGGCTGATCGCAAGATCTCTAAAGCTCAACCAAATATTCTTTTATTTTTCTCAATCTCGTGACCCCCTTTATTTCTTTATCTCCTAATTAGATAGAATATTCCCTTTTCATTCAGTGACCCAGCATTTTCTTCAGTCACGTGTTCGTGCAACCTCAGTGGTTTGTGCCTTAGCCTTCAGTGATTCGGCAAATGGTTATGTTTCTTATGGTGATTAGGTTGCTTGGTAGGTTAAAGTTCATTTGAGATCAATGATTGTTGTGATATTGCAAGGAAAAGGTACTCGAGGGTTAATCTTCTTGACATTACGACAACCGTCCGATCTTCCAAATGAAGGAAGTTGGTTGTGCAGTGGGTCCGCTATCAGATATTGCTGAGGTATCTACTTCTGATGGGTTGAGCTTAGCGGCAAT
Source organism: Chamaecyparis obtusa (assembly GCA_027943335.1). Taxonomy (NCBI): domain Eukaryota; kingdom Viridiplantae; phylum Streptophyta; class Pinopsida; order Cupressales; family Cupressaceae; genus Chamaecyparis; species Chamaecyparis obtusa. The sequence goes on from BSBK01007536.1 coordinate 55,907, forward strand.
GTGGCTTTTCTCAGTCGGGCCAAGGTTTTCATCATCCAAACAAGTTAAAATTTAATCAAGATCAATGATTATCATATTACCACCAAGGAAAAATGCTCGAGAGATAGTCTTCATGGCATTGCGAGAACCGTCTAATGAAAAGTTAAGTAAAGTTGTGGGTCCGAGGTGCTAGTCATGCTGAGGTGTGCATTTCTCATTGGTTTTTGACTGGTGATGTGGCTGATGAATTTTTAGAGGGCCTTGTGACTATTATGAAGAATGATCTAAGTTTTTTGATTTGTCGGTAAATAATGATATCGATGGCCATGTTTTAAACCAAAACCGGCTAGCTATTGTTTCAAATTTAAATATATTTCTGCGGGGTTTTCTACTAGTGTTTGATCCAACGAGCCATATGTGACAAAGGAGGTAGCATAGAATTGATTTTTTAAGATAGTTGTAGGTTGTGAAGATAACAAAGAATATTTGGGCAGTCATCCTAGCCCAATCTTGCTTCCTAGGGTGCCATGCTGATTTAAATGTAGTCGATGTTACTCGACACAGGTGGCTAGATTTGTTGGATGATAGACAATTCTATGTCCTGGCTCACATAAGAATTTGGTAGAGCTAGATGGATCAAATTTGAATATTCATGATGAACCTAACTTACAGAGACAAATTCATGGTGGTGGCATGGGTTCTCAACTTGCAGCAAAGTAGATGGTCAAGGCAGCTTGTCTACAGACATTTATGGTGATGGAAAAGACATGCAAATGTATATCTGATTGGCCAAGATATTTTAAAGATGCATTTATGATCAGATATGATAGATTTAGGGTTTCCATTATTGTATGAAGATCTATGTAACCCTAATCAATTTATTTTTTTACTCCTGCCTGTGTGCTAGGGAGATGTATATATTAGTTTTTAGAGCTCTTAGAGCTTAGATTTTTACGATTGTAAAAAAGAGAGTTCTTCTTTCTTAGGAGCCATTTGTGGCATTTGTTCTACCCTCTGGCTTTTATAGTTTATAATCTTTGATTGATTTATCCTATTTAATAGAGGCTTTTCGAGGCATCTTCTCTGCCCTCAAGTCTTTTCCTTGTCTGTATTTCTCTTAATGAGTATAATATACTGGCTTTGTTAGAGAAATCTTGGAGTTCCAGGGCCCTTGTTTCTTTTAGCTTATTTGTGTGCTATTGTGTATGATTTGATTTGAATGATCTTGTGGGTATAACTCAACCCCCTATCACTCTGTCTCATTCATGTGCCTTTTTGCTGAAGAGAACATTTGTTTGTAGGTCACAGTCTAAGTCTTTTGTTTAGACCCCTCTGTGAAACACTTATGCAATCTTGTTTAGGAAGATTGTGTTCTATTAGATCTAAGAGCCTTCATGCTAATGTGGTCAATATATTGTGTTCATGTCATTTCAGTGTATCACCTAGTAGGTAGTTTTCTTTCACTTATTTCCCTTCAGCATTCCTTCTATCCCTTTCCCCTCAAGAATTTACTTTCCTGTCAAGAAGCAAATTAGGGTGATTATTCAAGAGGAATCAACCTAGAACCTGGAGGTTTCATCTTAGTTAGCAAAGGTCCCACAACCTAGAGATGATCCCAAAGTTATACTAGGTTATCAAGACCAAGAGAGCTTGAACCAAGGGTGCAAACTTAGTGTATAACATTTTTGGCACACCTGGTGGGACATAGAAAGAAGTTCATCTTTAAAATATTATGCTATCTCTGATATATAGATTGCATAATACAGACCTTTCAGAGGTTTCTTCCTATCAAGTATATCTGGTGACTCCACTGGTGTAAGATTTAGGAGCCCTATTCAAAGTTTATGAGAAATATAGAGACAAGGATCTCAAATCCCACTAAATTCTAAGAGCTTCCCTCAAAGAGAAAATATAGAGGAAGGTTGTCTCAAAGAGCATCCCCTGTAAGAAGAATACAATCTACACCACCTGATACTTCAAAGAGGAGACTTTTTTCCTTTCATCTTAAAAGAAGAGGAAGATCTCTAACTAGGGATTTAGAGGAGGATTCAGATTCAACATCAAATACAACTCATTCAGCTGCTACTCAGCAAATTTCAATTCCTGCAATGGCTAGGCAGTTTTCCTTTGCACCTTTCAACCAAGGTAGTCCATTGAACTTCACTCAACATCATGATGTGCCCCTAGTGGCACTAAAGATTCTACCTAATTTCATAGGTGAAGGACAAACAACAACTTTTGAACACATAAGAGATGTGACTACTATCTGCAGTATACATAATATAACTCAGGAGGATGTGGCCACTAAGTTGTTGGCAGCCTCTCTCAAAGGTAAGGCTCTTGAGTGGTTTAGAACTCTAGCATTTGGTTCTATTAATTCATGGGATGGATTAGGGGACACATTGAGTAAACACTTTGAAGACAAATCAGACAACCTATCCCTGATTGAGAAGTTAACAACCATAAAGAGAGATCCTCAAGAGAAAATGACACACTGTAATAACAGATTTCTCAAGAGATGGAATAGAATTCCAATCTCAGTGGGGCCATCAACCGATCATGCTTTCTTATACTTCTTGCAAAGCTTGAATAATTAGATCTCTTCCATGATCCAATCTATGGGGGGCACCTCTCTACCCCAAGCTTTTGACATAGCTGTCAGGGCTGAAAATTGTTTAATACAGACAGGCATGATTGCAAGAAGGCCACCCATGCCCATCTTTCCCAACCTTCAGCCCATTGTACCTCTACAATTAACTCCTTTTACCCCTATTCACACCATCTTAGCACCTTATGCTATTACTAGTTGTGAGGAGTTAAAGGCAAGTTTCTCTCAGGAACTGCAAGAAATAAATAATACTTAGCAAAATAGTCAGCAAGAAATGACAAATCTATTGTAGACTTTAACTAAAGAGGTGACAAACCTAAAGAAGTAAGGGAAAGGAATTAGACCACCCTTTCAACCATAGGGACAAGGTCCCAATCAACAATATTAGAATCAGGGACAATCATTTTAGTAGATTAGGCCACCATACCAAGGAGGTTATCAGGGAAAAAGGCAAAATTTTAATCAAATACCATTCACACCATACAACCCTGCACCTCTTAATTCTACAAATCCAGTTAGAGATATGGTCCCTAGCCAAAACAATCTAGCTTTGGACAATGAATGGTGATTTCCTTGTAATTAGCCTCATAATCAGGCTACATATTTAAATGGATGCATGAACCAAGCTCTAATGGTTCAGAATGCCTCACATGCCCAATCAAAGGCCTCTTCTAGTGGATCAATTCCTCAACAAGAAGCACATAATAATGAGACTGCTCTTTTCAATTTGGAGTAGTGGGACTTCAATGGAGTCAATGGTGAATCTTCCATTACTGCCAACACAAGGTCAAAGAAAAGATCCCAAGACATGGAGCAAGAAGATTTTGGGATTAAAGCTACTATATCTGCAGAACCACTACAACAATCTACCCCTACCATATTAAAGAAGGCTCCTGTCATTACAAGAAAAGAAAGCCAGCCTCTCAAAGAGGTGGAGCCTATCATAGTAAAAACACAACAAAGAGTACACATTGTGACACCCTTCAACATTGTAGACAACATGAAGAAGGTGAACATTACTATGTCTATGTGGGACTCTTTGGCTATTCCAGGACAACCTAAGATTTTGAAGAAGGCCATGGATGAAGCAACAATTCCTCAGCCTACAAATGATGCAACAAATCTGGTGTTGGGCAACATTGATCAAGAAAAGGAGGCTCCAAATAGTAGCCCTAAAGAAAATACCATTCAAGGTAGGAACTTAAAACCACCTCCCTTTTATGTATCTTTAATTATTGGAAAATCCTTAGAACATAGTTGTATGGTAGATAGTGGAGCTACTAGTACTATAATGCCCAAAAAGGTGGCTGACCAATTAGGACTTAAATATGAACCCTTCCAAAAAAGGGTTACATGACTTGATGGATCCTCAATAAATACAATAGGTGTAGCCAAGGATACCAGTCTAATCCTCCATGCAAGTCCTAATTTCTCCATCCTACTTGATATATATATCATAGATCTCCCTGCTTTATTTTTGATATGTCTATCAAGGGAGTTTATAGCCAAGATAGGAGGCTACCTTTTTTATGATTGGTCTCACATGCTCTTCCACACAAGATATGGTACCAAGGTCACCATCAAATCTAAATCATTGGCAACACACCATATAGAACCATATGTTTCCAATGTGATCAATGAAAGCTACCTTGCACTTGATAGCAATGACTTCCCAATTATCAAAGAAGAAAACACTAAGATAGAAAATATACCTAATATTTTACTAGATGAACTAGAATCAGAAAAGGCTTCAGAGGCCCCAGAAAATATTATTTGGGATGTTGGTTTGGGAAGATATTTGATACAAGAAAGTGGTGCCATAGAGCCAAACCTTCTCAAAAAGGACATTGATTCAGAGGATTAGAGAAACTAGGTTTGGGAATTATTTTTTGATGGAGCTAGAAGCAGACATGGTTCTAGTGGTGGTGCTATGCTAGTGTCCCCAAAAGGAGAAAGATACTATACATCTTTCAGATTTAGTTTATCCTGCACTAGCAACACTGTAGAGTATGAAAGTCTAGTGAATGGATTGGAGTGGGCTAGGAAGAGAGGGCTCAAAGCCCTAAAAGTTTATGGTGATAGTGAGTTAGTAGTTAGCCAAGTGAGAGGGATAAGTGCAACAAAAAATGAAGCTAAATCAAAATGTAGGCAGGTTAGCTATTGTTGGATCTCAGTATGACATTCCTAACAGTGTTTCAAAAGAAAGGGACTAGCATCACATTAAAGTGATTGTTAGACCCTCTATTCCTGATAACAATGTCAATTGGTAAGTGTTTGACAATGATGAGCAAATTATGCAGTTCTTGTTTGAAGAAGATGTCTTCTCAGAGCATAACCAAGATAGATTATTGCAGAGCTATGGTGATCAAGTGATACAACTTAGATCTGATAAGATGCCTATGGGTCTTGTCACCTTAGAGGCTATCTTCAACAAGGATGATCAAGTTAAGAAGAACAAAGCTGGCCTGGTGGTTCAACAAGAACATTGTGTTGAATTGGAGTTGGAACTAGGTAAAAGCTTACAATTTGGAAAATTAAATATTGATTTAGAAAAGCAGGCTTACACCCAATTATTTAAGGAATTTAGTGATGTATTTTCATGGCAATATGAAGACCTTAAAGGTTTTAATCCAGCCCTTGCTCAGCACACCATTGAACTAGAGCCTAATGCCACCTATTATGGCAAAAGCAAAGGCCCGTTAACACCAAACTTGAGCCACTTATGCATAGAGAAGTGCTCAAATTAATAGAAAGTGGTATCATCTACCCCATCAAGCATACTAGTTGGGTTTCCAACCTTGTTCCTATCAAGAAGAAGAATGGGGAGTTAAAGTTATGTGTTGACTTCAAGGATCTCAATAGAGCTTCTCTAAAAGATTGCCATCCATTACTCTCTATGGAACAAATCTTGCAATGTGTCTTTGGGTTAGAGATTTTCATTATTGGATGGCTATTCAGGATATAATCAGATCCTAGTTAATGAAAAGGACCAATACAAGATTTCATTCATAACCAAGTGGGGAGCCATGGCTTATCAAAAGATGCCCTTTGGTTTGTCAAATGTAGGTGCTACCTTTCAAAAGGCAATGGATGTGGCCTTTAAAAGCCTCATGTACAAGTTTGTACTGGTCTACTTAGATGACATAACTATCTATTCCAAACATGCAACAGATCATATCAAACATCTGACGAAAATATTTGAAAGGTGTAGAGAGTTTGGGATATCTCTTAATCCCAAGAAATGTGTGTTTGCAGTTCATGAGGGGAGATTGTTAGGATATATAGTATCCAAGAAAGGAATCACAATAGACCCTAAAAGGATTGCAGCCATCCTAGAACTACCCTTACCACATCACAAGAAAATCCTTCAATCTTTCATAGGAAAGATTAACTTTGTTAGGTGTTTCTTGCCTAATATTGCAGATTTACTAAAGCCTTTGACAGCCATGTTAAAGAAGAGTTCAATTTTCAACTGGACTAAACAAGGAAAGGCCAACTTCCAAGCTATCAAAGAGGCCTTGACAGAAGCTCCTACTCTATTAAACCCAAATTTTAGTAAGGATTTTATCCTTTACGCTTATGGGGGTTCAAATGTTATGTCTACAATGTTGACCCAAGAAAATTTAGAAGGGTTAGAGCAACCTATTTCTTTCTTTAGCAAAGGTTTAGAAGAGTATGAACATAGATACTCTTTTGTGGAAAAACATGTACTCGCTATGGTAAAAAGCCTTAAAAGGTTCAGATATCTATTGACCCATAAAAATGTACACTTGAAAGTTACTCATCCAAGTGTCAAAGAATTTTTCCTATCCCAGGACCTAAATGAAAAAAGGGCTGGTTGGGTTACCAAAGTGATGGAGTATGACATTGATATTCAAACCACTAAACTAGTTTGAGGAAGAGGTCTTTGTGAGCAGCTAGTAGAGGATGAAGGTTCAAAGAAATCAGAGAAAATAGTTGCATCTCTGGTTGTGCATTTTATAGAAGAACATGCCAAAGTAGTAGGATGGTTGCCTAATATGATTCATTACTTGAAGACAGGACAATGTCCTACAAGCCTAGATTCAGCAAAAAGAAGATATTATAGATTACAATTTTGTCCCTTTGTGCTAATACATGAAGTTCTTTTCAGAAAGGATCACAATGGTGTCCTTTTGAGATGTAGTGATTTAGAAGAGATAGTTGTTGTCCTATTCAAATTTCATGATGGACCTTCTAGAGGTCACTTTTCTCCTAGGACTACTGCTTTTAAAATCATGAGGGTCGGATACTATTGGCCATCTATTTTCAAGGATAGTCATGATCATGTGAGAAAATGCATCAAATGTGCCATGTTTGTAGACAAAGAAAGGCTTGCAACTCTACCCCTTCAGCCAATCAGAACAGAGGAACCCTTCATAAAATGGGGCATAGATTTTATTGGCATGATTAATCCTCCATCTAGTGCAAGCCATAAGTGGATAATAATTGCAATAGATTATTTCACTAGATGGACAAAAGCAGTTGCATTGAAAGAATCAAATGAGAGTGTCATCTTAAGTTTTTATGATGATATAGTTCATAGATTTGGCACTCCAGACTCCATAATATCAGATAATGCATTGGCATTCACAGGCCTTAAAGTCTCAAAATGGGCAATTAGGAATGGCATTTATCTGAATACAAGTTCAAATTACTACCCTCAGGGAAATGGTTTGGCAAAATTGACTAATAAGAACTTGATTAAGATAATCAAGAAAACTTTGCAGGATAACCAAAGAGATTGGCATACTAAATTAAAATTTGCCTTATGGTTGGATAGGATTACCCCAAAAAAGATCATTGGGAATTCTCCTTACATGTTAGTGTATGGAAGAGAGGCTAAGCTATCCATTTCAACTAAATTATGAGCCTTGGACGTGGCCACTCAATACATCCTATTTGAAGAAGGAGATCTCTTACAAATCAGATATTCTTAGCTGATGGAGTTAGAAGAACTTAGAGATAAATCCATGAAGGATATGGAGTTCCATCAGATAAAAACAAAGAAAAGTTTTGATAAAAGAGCTAGGGCCAGAAGCTTCAAAATTGGAGATGTAGTTCTCAAATGGGATGAGTTCAAATCAAAACCTGGCAGACATACAAAGTTTGATCCCTTTTGGGAAGGTCCATTTCTCATCACTGAGTGCAAGGAGCATAATGCTTTTCAGCTGTCAACTCTTGGAGGAGATGCCTTGCCTATATCAGTTAATGGATTCCACTTGAAGCCTTGTTTTGAGGTTAATCCTTCCTTGTAAATCTCTGTAAACTTGTTTCCCTATTTTTTTGTCCCTACTTTCTAGGCTAGTTTTTCCTATTTTCCAAGAAGTGCTCAAGCACATTTCTGTTCCTCCTGGTTTCAAGTCTATCTCTCTATCAAGAAGGTCCTTGTGTTCTTGAGATGACTCCTATGCCTAATGAATTGTTTTAAGGCCACTAATCTGATGTCTACCAGGCTGACATCCAGCAGAAATTGCCAAAATGTTACCCAAATTTCTTGTTCCATGCAATTTTGGCCAATGGGCTAGGCTCCATCCAAAAATCTTCATTTTTTAAGCCCTATTGAGAACCTTGAGAATTTCTATGGTTCTATGCCTCTTCCCCTGGTCTCTACAAATTGTTATATCTTTGGTCTAATAGCCATTAAATTTAAAAAAATATGACCGTTAGAGGTAAAAACCCTATGACCAGTTCTATTTCGCCATTACCTTTTTTGATCAATTAAGTCGCTATATTCTCATGTGTGCTTTTTTGTAATTGGTTGGTCACGAGATCTCTAAAGCTCAATTGAATATTCTTTTCTATTTTTTGATCCCATGAATCCCTTTATTTCTTTATATCCTGATCAGATAGAATATTCCCATTTCATTCAACGACCCAACATATTCTTCAGTCGCATGTTCACGCAACCTTGGCGGTTCGTGCCTTAGCCTTCAGTGATCCAATGAGTTGTTATGTTTCTTATGGTAGTTAGGTCACTTGGAAGCTGAAAGTTCATTTGAGATCAATGATTTTTGTGATACGGCAAGGAAAAGGTGCTCGAGGGTTAATCTTCTTGGCATTACGACAACCGTTCGATCTTCCAAATGAAGAAAGTTGGTTGTGCAGTGGATCCATTGTCAGATATTGCTGAGGTGTCTACTTTTGATTGGTTGAGCTCAGTAATGACATGGATTTTCTTAGTGGGGCCAAGGTTTTTGTCATCCAAAAAAATTAAAATTTGATCAAGATCGATGATTGTCGTATTGCCGCCAAGGAAAAATGCTTGAGAGATAGTCTTCACGGCATTGCAACAACCATCTGATGAAAAGTTAAGTAAAGTCATGGGTCCGAGGTGTCGGTCATGCTGAGGTGTTCATTTCTCATTAGTTTCTAACTCATGATGTGGCTGATGATATTCTAGAGGGCCTTGCAACTATTATGAAGAATGATCTAAGCTGTTCGATTTGCCAGTAACTAATGATATCGACGGCCATGTTTTAAACTAAAAACCTGCTAGCCATTATTTCAAATTTGAATATATTTCTGCAGAGTTTTCTACCAGTGTTTAATCCAGTGAGCTGTATGTGACAAAGGAGGTAGCTCAAAATTGATTTTTCAGGATGGTTCCAGGTTGTGAAGATAACAAAGAATATATGGGTGGTCATCCTAGCCCGATCTTGCTTCCTGGGGTGCCATGCTGATATAAATGCAGTTGATGTTGCTTGGCACAGGTGGCTAGGTTTGTTGGATGATAGACAGTTCCATGTCCTGGTTCATGTAACAATTTGATAGAGGTAGATGGATCAGATTTGAACATTCATGATGAACCTAACTTATAGAGACAAATTCATGACGGTGGCATGGGGTTCTCAACTTGCAGCAAAGTAGATGGTCAAGGTGGCTCATCTGCAAATAGTTATGGCGATGGAAAAGGCATGCAAACATATATCTGATCAGCCAAGATATTTTAAAGATGCATTTATGATTAGATATGACAAATTTAGGGTTTCCATTATTGTATGAAGATCTATGTAACCCTAATCAGATTTTTTTTTACTCCTGCCTGTGTGCTGGGGAGATGTATATATTAGTTTTTAGAGCTCTTAGAGCTTATATTTTTATGGTTGTAAAAGAGAGAATTCTTCTTTCTTAGGAGCTATTTGTGGTATTTGTTCTACCCTCTGGCTTTTATAGTTTGTAATCTTTCATTGATTTATTAGATTTAATAGAGGCTTTCTGAGGTATCTTCTCTGCCCTCAAGTCTTTTCCTTGTCTGTATTTCTCTTAATAAGTATAATATACTGGCTTTGTTAGAGAAATCTTGGAGTTCCAAGGCCCTTCTTTCTTTCAACTTATTTTTGTGCTATTGTGTATGATTTGATTTGAATGATCTTGTGGGTATAACTCAACCCCCTGTCACTTTGTCTCATTTATGTGCCTTTTTGCTAAAGAGAATGTTTTCTTGCAGGTCACAGTCTAAGTCTTTTGTTCAGACCCCTTTGTGAAACACTTATGCAAGCCTATTTAGGAAGATTGTGTTCTATTAGATCTAAGAGCCTTCATGCTAATGTGGTCAATATATTTTGTTCATGTCATTTCTATTATCACCTAGTAGATAGTTTGCTTTCACTTATTTCCCTTCAACATTCCTTCTATCCCTTTCCCCTCAAGAATTTACTTTCCTGTCAAGAAGAAAATTAGGGTGATTATCCAAGAGGAACCAGCCTAGAACCTGGAGGTTTCATCTCAATTAGAAAAGGTCCCACAACCTAGAGATGATCCCAAAGTTATACTAGGTTATCAAGACCAAGAGAGCTTGAACCAAGGGTACAAACTTAGTGTATAACAGTAACACCATTTTTCCTCATGGAAAATATTATAGTCTAGCAATTGTTTCTCTCCCCGGTGGAGTCACCAAAATTATGTTGGTAAACAAATTGTTCTTTTTAGATTTAACTCTTTATTTGCCCAAAATATCTTTAAGAAACAATGTGAATACGAATGGTTGGAAAGTTTTTTACTATTTAACTAACTTCCCTCTGAATTTTAACATGTATAGATCCCTTATGTAAGATATACAATGAATTTTGTTTATTCTAAATCCTAATGGGGGTATGTTCTTAACTAGAGAACAACAGAGGTAACCAAATTAGCCCTTGGTGAGAAACTAATCCAGGCAATGAATTTGATTTCTAAATTCTAGCCAACTCTGTGATTTTATAGTGCTTATGAATTCACACCAACAGTGATGCATCAATGAAATCTACTTGAATTAATGAAATGCAGTAAAACAATATGGATGAGACTAATCTAAAACAAGACATATATGTATTCCCCCAACCTCCAAGTAATACTTTGATTACTATCGATTACCTGAGCTAAAGAAGAGAAACAGAACTCCATCTATTTGCTAATTTCAATCCAGCTTTAAGGAAAACAAATATTCCAACTCACGAATGCATGGAACAGTAAATAAATGGCATAAAATATTAACTTGGTGGTCAGCACCTCCTTGGAGATTCGTGACATGGCTTAACCGCCTCCTGTGGATTGGGTTAAATCTGACATTTGTATCATGCATTGAAAGTTCTATCTTTTGGTGCAATGACAAATGATTCCAACAATTGGTATTAGATCCTTGGGTCATGGGTTCTAGTCTCCCTTCAGTGGGTGCTGAAGGCTCAGTCGGTGCTGAGGGGGAGATTGTTGACTTGGTTCTCAACACCTCCTTGGAGATTCATGACATGGCTTAACCGCCTCCCGTAGATTAGGTTAAATCTAACATTTGTATCAGGAATTGAAAGTTCAAGCTTTTGGTGCAATGACAAATGATTCCATCACAAAACACACTCTAGATTGAATCCACGACAAGATGTATTTCACACCAAAATTTAGCCAACCCATTCATTGATTTTTAGAGTATTACATATAGGATTCAAGAAGTAAGTCATTACAAAATCAACTGAATCGATTCATATTCTACAAATTTGATAAATGACAACTGGCCATTTACCGATTATACAATGTATAACAAAAAGAAGAGGGGAAAGCTATTTTCTCTTTGCTAGCTTCTTCACCTTCTCCAACTTAAACTTATGAGCCTTGGCAACTGCAAGAATTGGAATCATCTTTTCAAAATTTGGAATGTACACGTTCTTTAATCTTATGAGCTAGTGAGCATGATCCTTCTCTATGCATTTTGCAGCATCTTTTTGGGGTTGCATCTTCATCATTGCTTTGTATATGCATCCACCAAGTTTTTGAAGATTAGGTATTCTATTTAGGTGAGATCCAAATGATTCTACAAGCTGGTCCAAGTAGTTGGAGAATGCCTTCTACATGTTGGTTATACCAATTGGGCTCTCCATCTCTGCTAGCTTGAGACCCAAAGTGAAGACCTGTCAAGTATACAAAGATTTTACTTTGTTCTTTAGTGACTTCTTCATCGGTCACCTTCATTCCTACCTCTTCTTTGATAATCATCTCCATTTTGAATTCAACTCCTTGGAGCCATTCATTCAGAGGCTCATCCCCCTTCTGCAATATGTTAGCTTTGATTGCATCTTTATTTTTCATCGCAACCATCCAATGTAGAAGCACCATGCACTCTTCACACCTCAATCTCTTTGTTGTGAGTGTCAGCATTTGTCCTTTGAGAGATTCTTTTTCTACTTCTAACTAGAAAAAGACATTTCCAAGCTACTCAATGGCTACCAGACCTTCAGACTTGAGTCATTCAATCCACCTCCTACCAATATGCGAGAAATGTCTATCTTCCTACAACTTAGGGAGTATCTCTTGGTTCTCATCTACAATAGGATCAAATGTTGTCAAAGAACCAAGTAGGCTTGCTACATGAGCAACCAATTGCTTGATGAAGTTAGTCATTTCTTTGATCTCCACCTTGAGTTGAGTCTTTGTAATTTTGAGCTCTTCGAGCTCTTCTTCGATTAAGACATTAGTAGTGATGCAAGAGCATCTTGCATCACAAATAAAAAAGGGGCATGATAAAAAATAAAAAGAAAAAAAGAAAAAAAAAGAGAAGAAAAAGTAAAAGAAAAAAAAAAATTATTTCATTTACCAAGGTGCATAGGTGGGAAAGAAAAATAAATAAATAAATCATTTCATTTATCGAGGTGTGTAAGTGGCATTTTAAAAATTTGTAGAAAGTTCTTGCATTTAATATTTGTAGCTAGGTAGTTACACCTTTCTATTTTCTTATTAGACCACAAAGGCAATGTAATTTTGTAATTGGCCCACATGGTGGTGCTTAATATTAATTGGGTGGGTATTTAATATTTGTATCAAGGTAGTTGTATCTATCTTTTATCTCACATATGTGGTGTTGTAATATCTTGGGTGGTAAATGCCTATATAAAGAAGGCATAGGAGCATTCATAAGCAAGCTCAAGTGGTAGGATCTTGTATTGGAGAAGAAGCTCTCTCATTGCAAACTCTTGGATTGTAAGCTCTTGGGTTGTAAGCATGGACGATGTAAGATCTCTCATGTTGTAGATCTCATATTTGGAGAAAGCTCTCAAGTTGTAATGATTCTCAAGTATTAATGTATGCTTTGTAAAACATTTTATCTTCTCTTTGTCTCCATGTTGTTATGTTTTTGGTTATGAGTTGGTAAGGGTGGTGTGGCCCTTCATCAGTGGTATCAGAGTGGAAGTTTTTGAGTATGTACATAGATCACCGAATGTGAGGTAGTTTCCACCAGGACCTTGGGTTGGGTGAAGTTTTCCTTAAGAGGACATGAGTATGGAGAAGAGAAAGAAGAAGATGACTTTTGTGATTGGATGGATTCTTTGAATTCTTACACTTGAGAAAATTAGAGAGAGACATCAAAAAGTGACAAGAGTTACAATACTAGATTTGAAGAAGCAAGTGGCCGAATTAGAAGCTGATGAAGGGTGCTCCCCTTAATACCACAAACACATAAGAGAAACAACAACAATTTGTAAGAACAAAAAATTGGCTTCTTATTATCTCCACAAATATGGAATTACAAACTTTCAGAATTACAATATGCAAAGCCACATGGGCATTCCCTTACAATATTCTATAGGACAAAGCCTCGAATCAATACCTAGATCTACTACTAGAACTGTCCTAGACAACACTACGGGCCTTCTTTATATAGGCATTTTCCACCACTTGAGAAGGTTCCAAGAATTTAGCCCTTAGGGCTGACCAAACTTAGAATTATTTTATTTTTCAATTTATTACATCAAAGTCAGCTCAAAATAACTTTTGAAACCCGAACAAAATTTTTTAAGGAAAATTATTTTCTGCCATTTCAAGTGGCCCGACTTCCGGAGACCATAAGTCATCACTAGTTGACCCAATTGACTATTATAACCCCATTTCAAAAAGGCCATGAAGAACTTTATAGGCTTGACTAGCACAAGTTCCTATCACCCAAATTTTCAACCTCATACGGGACCTCTAAAGCCTTCAAAATTGAGTTCAAAGTTTCTGTGCCCTGCTGCAATACCGAAAATCTTCAATATCTTCAAAACTAGACCTAATCTAGCCATGAAACTTTACTGGTAGGCTAATATGACTAAGATGAACCTCCACATGTAAAATTAGAACATTCTGAGATCGTATGACCAACTTACTAAAAATAGCAAGTTTCCATAAATAGCAGCTCTACACAAGATAGCCATTATTGAATAGAAAAATAGAAATATTTTTGGGTGATGCAAGATTTCTCTTACACCCAGGATGCTCCTACATCAGAAGTGGAGCTAAAAAAGAGAAGAGTGATTCAAAGAGATGATGAAAATTCTTTGGATGCAGAAAAGAAAGAAGATACAGTGGAGTATCATTCAAGTGGAATAAAAGAAGGGGAATTGCATGAAGATGAAAATATTTGTGAACTTAAAGTTGATGAAGATGATTTATTAATGAAGATTGCAGCAGTAGAGGAAGAGTGGAGTTCTTTGGTTGAAGGTCAAAGAAAAGAAGTCGTTACATGCCTTGTTGAAGAAATGAAAGAAGAAAACAAAGATGAAGATATGAAAGAGGTAAATTTTTATGAATCATGGGATGCTAACTTTGAGATGGGTTTGAAAGATAATGATGATGGTTTATATGAGGACTTTGCAAGTGATGTTTGGTATGCAAAAGAAGATTTATATGGTATTACAGAGTTTATTACAAATGCATTAGATCCTAGAAGATTAGAAGAGAATGAGAGTTACAGTTGGATGAAGTTGATTGCAGAGGAGTATTATCAGCAACGGATACTTGTTCCAGAAAGGTGTTGGAAAAGAAGAAGAAAAAAAAAATCAGCAGCAGCTACTTCATTTTGTGAATCCATATTCACAAAATTTTTCCTACCTTGGGTGTCTGATGTAGGAGCATCTTGCATCACAAAATTAAAGGGGGCATGATAAATAATAAATAAATAAAAAATAAAAAAATGGAGGAGAGAGAAAGTGACGAAAATGAAAAAAAAGATAAGAAAAAAAAAGAAGAAAAAAAAAGGAGAAAAAAAAGAAGAAAAAAGAAAAAAAAAGTTAATTTGTTTACCAAGGTGCATAGGTGGAAAATAAAATAAAATAAATATTTCATTTATCAAGGTGTGTAGATGGCATTTTAGAAATTTGTAGAAAGTTCTTGCATTTAATATTTGTAGCTAGGTAGTTACACCTTTCTATTTTCTTATTGACCACAAAAGCAATGTAATTTTCTAATTGGCCCACATGGTGGTGCTAAATATTAATTGGGTGGGTATTTAATATTTGTATCAAGGTAGTTGCATCTATCTTTTATCCCACATTGGTTGTGTTGTAATATCTTGGGTAGGAAGTGCCTATATAAAGAAGGCATAGGAGCATTCATAAGCACGTTCTCAAGTTGTAGGATCTTGTATTGGGGAAGAAGCTCTCATGTTCTCCATCATCGACAATGCCTTCAAAATTTATGTTGACATTGAACAACTTGATTTGTTCAACAGTCAACCTGGAGTAGAATCTTTCTCGGCTCTCCAACTCATCCTTGTAGTTGGCCCAATAATATTCAAGTTCAAGGATGTGCATGACCATAGTGCCAATTTGGAGGTGATTCTTGGCATAGCCTACTAGATCAAATTGAGGCCTCAAAACTTCATACACTTTTGGCTTATATCTTCTCTCAAACACCTTCATTGCGTTCCTAGTATTTAATGACCTCGACACACAGCTGTAAGCTCTAATGGTAATAGGGAATTCATAGCCTTTCTTCTTAATTCCTACACTGATTAGGTTCACTTGCAACATCTGCCAGATCACCTCTATAAGCATGATCATGTCATCAGGGTACCTTGGTAGCTTTATGGGGAAATCATCAAAGCCTGCAAGATGAAGGTATGAGAAACTAGCAAATTGAATAAAGAAGCTCCCAAATTAGGTGATGAATTTGATGGCCTCTGGCAAGAACCTCCACTCTCAAAATCCTTGCAATTCTCTACACAATCTCATTGTATTGTAAATGAGTCATTAACTCTAATGAACTTAGCATATCTATTCTGTAACTTCGAATGAGGGAATAAATCATAGATTTTCACATCATCTTCATATTCTTCTAGCCTAGGGAGTCCTGGCCATACTTGCAATGTAGCTAAGACATAAATCAAAGAGGAAGACATATAAAATTTATTCTGGAACTTGGTGAGACTCAAGGCATTGGATAGATTTTCACTTACCACTTTAGCCCAATCTATATAATGGTGCTCAGCACATATTACCTGGACCAAGAAGAAGTAGTGTTGTATGAAATTCAATGCATCACTTTCACCTTTTATCTTATGGAGGAGCACTAGGATGTTGATGATCTTGGCCTTCAGATCTATCCCAAAAAGTATCTTCAGCACTTTTCCCTTTATGCTCCTAGCCTTTTGAAACCACGAGTTCATGATCTCTTTCCTCCATCTCATCTTCTTCTCATTGTATTCTAAAATTGCGATCGAGAAGTTCATATTTGAAAACTCTTCTCACTCTGGAATACAAAGACTATTCTGCACAGACTCTCTGTTAATGGAGATGAGAACTGCATCATCTGGTAGAAAAATCTATTTTGTATCTGGGTTGAATCTGGTTATACATTCTCAGATAAGCTCAAGAGCTTGCACTGTAATAGTAAATGCAGCAGCTTTAACCAAGCCACTACTTTTGAGCTTCTACGACATGGGATGGAGGTTCTCCTCATTCAATCTTCTATGTAGATTTCCCAAATTGTAGAACCTAAGGGATGTATCTGTCAAATGTTTTCATTCAGATGTAATCCTATTCAATCCATCAAAACCCATGAATCTGGTGGCCATAGCTTCTGATTATGCTTTTGATTTATTACTAAAAGCTTTGGAGGATGCTGTGAGACGATTTTAAAAATTGTGGGAACTCAGGGGCATATGAAAAAGATGTGAACAAATGGTAATTTCTTCTTGATTGTTTGAGTCTTTTATAAATATCTTGCCTCCTTACCATTACTTTCCATATCTAGCACCACACGAGTGATAGAATTTCAAAAATATTCGTTAAAGTTCTAACATTAAGATTTGAATTAAATGCACCTTATTAATGGCCTTAAGAAATCACTTTTACTCATTTGGGGTAGATGTAATAATAACTTAATTGGCATAGTGGATTTTTACTTTTCTACTTCTCTTCATTCAATGCCTTTGTTGGAAAACTCACTTCGAAGGTAGAAACTTGACTGTGGAGAAGCTGGGAAGTGATTTTCTAAAACTCCACAATTGACCTATTCCTTTATCAATCCTTTCTAAAAATCAAAGCAGACTATCTTAATCATACTAGATCATTCAATTCTTGTGACTTCTTGTATTTATTTCTTTACAAGTTGTCGCCTCTCAGAAATCGACCTTCTCAAGTGATTTTTCGATAAGGGAGAAGTCAACAGCCAATTCTCTGAAAAGGTTCTCTTACTTGTTTCCTCATATTCTTAGACTGTTTTATCTATAGTAGGGGCTCAATCTTATTCCCTCAAAATCTAGATGTATGGCTTTTTGGAACCTCTGATACACTTTCCACTATCCTCTGGAAAACAACCTCTGTAGGAGAAATTTTGCAAGCGAGGAAGTTCATTACAGCTTCTCCACCAAGCCACTTTTCTGGACCCAATTCATTCTTAAACTGTGAGCCTCAATCTCTAGGCCTTGTATATGTGCTTGATGATCTCAATGTTCTCTTCCCATGGAAAATTACCTTCACGGGTCGAAAATCACCGAGGAGAAGGCTATGTTCAATTTTTTGACAAAGGGGAAAAATTCCATGTTAGAGCTTCACATTCAAATGAATATCATTGATCAAAAATGAAAGAAATAGAGTCTTTATCGAATTAGGGACTATAACTTACCCACTCCTAGGGAGGAAATAAAAATGAACCCGGCTTAAAAGAAAGAAGAAGGCATGAAGGGGTAATTCGATAAAGATCGCCTATCCTAGGGGGATTCTAGACTTAGACTCCAATTTAAAAACCTCAAAATTCATGACTCAATGTAACACAAGGTATCCACCTTTGTTTTCAAGGGTAAATAAAAAAAGTGGGGCAACATATTACACTTGAACTTTGGTGAATCACGTCTTCTCCAGAATTACTAATCAGCTTGGCATTATCTACAGTCCTCTCTATCACTAGTACCATCATTTGTTGCACTATCTTTTTCAAAAAGTCCATCTGCCTCTTAATCTCTATAAATTCCTTAGTTGTATCATCATTTCTTCCTTTCAAACTCAACTTCCTTTCATCCATAGGGATAGGTTCATCAACTCTATGCTCCTGATGTTTATCATAAGGAAAACACCTAAGAACTCCACATCCCTTAGCCCTAATTTCCTACAAAGGTAACAACTTATAACTAGATCCACCATGCATTACCACATATGTATTTGCATGACCATCAAACATAACATGTCTATCAAATTTCCAAGGTCTCCCAAGAAATAGATGACAAGCATCCATAGGCAATACATCACATAATATTTCATCATGATAAGATCCAATCTGAAAATTAACCAAGCATTAATCTTCAATCCTAACCTTAGACACATCTTGTATCCAACTAATCTGATAAGGATTAGAATGTTTCCTTCTTTCCAAATTCAATTTACTAACCATCTCTTCTGAAAAAAAGTTCTTAGAACTACCACCATCAACTATAACATTACATACCTTCTTCTTGCACTTACATCTGGTTTTGAACAAATTTCTTCTTGTACTAGTTCCTAGACACATGTAGCCAACCTCCTAGTTAGAAGAAATTCACCTTGTTCTGCAACATTCTCAATGTTTTCTTCAGTAGTTAATGCAACTCTTTTCTTAGGACATTGGAAACTTCTATGACCCTATTCACCACATTGATAACAAGTACTAGTGAACTCATTTTTCCATCTTCCTCTCTGTTCATTATTGTAGTTCTTAGTGACTTGACCACTGCATGATCCAACATGAGTCTTCTTAGGATTCTCCACCACATTACCTCTAGCAACTACTTCATTAGTCTTTCCACCTTTGTTCCTATTTTGTCTTCCTTCAAACTTCTTATTCAACTTTTCCTCAATCTTCAATGTCATCTGATAAGCATCTCCTATCATTTTCATCCAAAAAATAAGTAACTCTTCTTGAATACTAGGTCTCAAGCCATAAACATACCTAGCAACCTTCTCTTTATCAGCTTCAGAATGACTAGTCCTAATCAGGAGTCTGTTGGAGCTCTAAATTTTGGGCAAAATTTAGAGTCCTATATAGTGATAAAACCCTAAAAAATGGCCTCTTAAACTCCATGCCCAATAATTAATGATGGAGTACATGAAATGGGATAAAATATTACATTAATTTTCAATTAAAAAGTTGAGATATTGTGGAAGGAAGTTCTGTGACAAGAACAATCAAAATTCTATGATCAAATCCTTCAGAAAATGCTGGAATTTTGACTTGTTGCAAAGATGATGTTGACAAAGGTAGAAGGTGGTCAAATTTTAAAAATCTAAAAATGACCCAGTTTGGGAAATCAAATTTCCTATCTCCACTGAAAATATTAGCTTTCCATGAGGTTTTTTGGTTTTTCAACCAAGCCCAAATCTGAAAGTTAGGTAGTTATTTTTTAGTTAGTTTATCATTTTTTCAAAACAATTTGTAATAAGGGTGTGTCTTTTCACCCTAAAGAGGTGTGAAAGCCACTCAAAAATGTATATATACATAATGTAAAATATAAAGAGAGACAATATAATAGAAGATATATTTTCATAGGATATAATTTGATCAAAACTACAATATGAACTCTAATGTACTATTTTTTCAATATTAATAAAGATAAGTGCTCTTCTTTTTTATTTGTGGTTATAAGTTATATGTTTTCAATTAGTCTTTCAAATTACTCTATGAACCAGGGTATCCTACTATGTTTTTCTATTTGATGCATTCATTTATGACTAATTTGTACAATTTGAATAATGGTAGCATGGTCTGAGAACCTGTTACTGTTTCCTTTCAGGCTCATAAGTTGGGTTAAAAACCATAGGACCTATTGTATAAGTTGTTTTAAATTTTGTTTCAATAGAAGCTTGTAGGGTGATGGTCTCACTTTATAGGATTGAGTTACCTTAAAACCATCTCTGATTGTACGTAGGATTGAAATTTGTATGACTCTATAGCCCAAGTATTTAGAAGGCACTGATCTAACTATAATTTGGAAATTGTCATTTGGTTCATACTTTGTGGTTCTAGATTATATAATCATTATTTTAAAATTATTACTTTTGAGTCCTTAGTTTAATCCACTTTAGTCAAGATTTATAGAATAGATATTATTAGAGGATTTGTTTCTTTCCTCCAAGGATCATTCACCACCTTGGGAGGAACTTTGTTTATTTATGTACGCAGTTGTGCAACATAGAGAATTTGATAGTTTAAAGTGAATTTAGGCCTACCAGCCCTGGCTTGATTAAGCTAGAATTGTAGAGGTATTAATGTGTACTTGTCAGCTGGCCAAAAGTGATCCATCATTTTTGGGCACCAACAGAGTCTGTAAAACTCTTCAGTATAATCTTGCACTGATTTTTTAGTCTACTTCAATGCTTGCATCTTCTTGAACATCTCCAATTCATAATCCACCAGGATGAATTGCTTCTTCAACTTAACAACCATTCGGTTCCATCTAGTGATCTTTTCTTTTTCTCTCCTACTTCTTTCCAATTGAACTTCTCTCCACCAAATATTTGCATGACCTTTCAACTTAGTCTTTGCAAATCAAACTCTATCAGGATCTTCTATTTCTTCATACTCAAAGTATTCATCTATCTCATTAATCCAATCAATCAACTCTTCTAGCCTAAGGCTTCCAGAAAATGTAGAAACTTCAATCTTAGGTATTTTCCCAATCTTAGACATAGCTTTCAAGATTCTATTCTCCTCTATATCTCTAGCTTCTTCAAAGTGATCTTCTTCAGATTCATCATCACTATCTTCTTTCAAGGTAGTCTTCTTTCTCAATTCCTCTTGTAGGTCTTGCACTTATTTTTGCAAAGCCCTAAAATCATCAAGAGTGAATTCTCCAGCAGGTTCTTCCTCTGAGATCTCTCGAGCTCTCCTTGGAGGCATCTTCAATCCAAGGTCTTGGTGCAAACTTCCTCACCTCGATGCTCTATCCACACACTCAGGATCTTCAAGCTTTGATACCACTTGACGTAGGGCATGGATGGAGAATCCAATAAAGGATGGTACAAGCCTACACTGCTAGTTATAACAACAACAAGTACAGTAGAATTCAACAAGATAAAGCTTCAAAATAGAATTTCATTCAACATGCCTAGCTGTAAGGCCTTCTGGGTTTCGACCTTATATAATGAAATTACAAAGTATCTCAGCAATCTCCTATCTATTCCATCTCTGAAATACATCAAAAACTAATGGAAACACTAATGCAGATCTAAACTTGAGCTCGCAAGCCTCCAAGCAATCTCCTTGTCTCCAAGTATGAAAACTACTAGCTCTGCTATTACAATATCAGACAAAACATTTGATCTTCAAGATCTTGCAAGATCCAAATATGATTCCTCAACCTTCTACTATCTCTTCTACTACTAATCTCCCCTAAACATCTACCCAAGCTCTCAATATATAGCCAGCAAAGCCACAAGTTGGCCAGTCAGGCATTTAATTACATTATAGGTCCAGTTTGGAAGAGTAAACCAAAACTAATGAAAGAATGATCAAAACTTAATGTTCCTTTACATTTAGGTCCACACATGACCCAATAACATGTCCTTAACTTTGCAAGGCCCCATCTCATCACATAGAACTGTGCAAGAAGAAACACTCCACATTTCATGTGTAAACTAGCTGAAAATAGGTACCCAAGAAAAATGGTCATAAATTTTTACTCATAATTAATTAGGACTTTTAGTCTTAGGAGATGATATTAATTTAGGTCTTATTTAAGTCTCTAAGAGAAAAAATTCTGATTCATTAAGGATCAATGGCTACATGACACACAATCAGCACCTAGAATGCAGGAAAATACAGCTTCGATGGCAAGGAAAATAGTTGTAACTTTGAAACGGTCCATCCAATCCTTATGTACTCATAGGAGAAGGTTCCCAAATAGGTCCTCAACATCATGTAATATTCACACAACATGAAACCAATAAATGCAATGAATATAATGCAAACAATAGAAAATAAGAAATGTTTTTGGTTGATGAAAGATTGCTCAAAGACCCAAGATGCTCCTGCATCAAAATGATAGACCTCGTGAGTTTGATTTGCTTGTTACTAACATGAGATCCAATGATGATGTTGAGACACTTAATGAATTGAATATCTTGATTAGTAATATCAAATTTTATTTTGAGGGTTGGATCATGACCCATAATGACAACATTGTATCTGTGAACACTATTAGCCAATCATTTCCTACGCTTACTATCCAACATCCTGATCTTATTGACCAAACATCTACTGATCCAAGCCAAGACATCCATACTTTCCAAATAGACTATGCTCTCAAATATTACCTAAATTTCATAGAACCCATGAAGACTTCCATCAGCAAACCTAGCGTCAACATGACGAAGTCAAACATCAAATATCTCAGTCAAAAGAATAAAATCAAAAAGAAAAGGAGTTTTGAGGGTGAAGACCACTATGTGGCAGTCTCAAAACCAAAAATAGTAAAAACACAAGATGTATCCAAAGGTGAAAACCTCTTTGAGGTACCTAAGGATGATATATTTGATGTTATTCTGAGTCATTTACAAGACAAATCACCAGTTTTTATAGAACCAACCCAGTCTATCAATCTGGGTACAACAGAGGAACCTCAATTAATTCATGTAGCACAATCTTTGTTAGAAGAAGAAAAACATGCATTTACCAAATTCTTAACAGAGAAAAAGATCTACTTTGCATGGAAATATTTAGATATGCCATGATTGGATCCTAATCTCATCATGTATCATCTCTCTATAGCTCCAGGAGTTAAATCTATCAAGAAAAAGTTGCGTAAAATGCATCCTCATGTTGCACTCCTTGTCAAAGCTGAGCTAGAGAAATTGCTTAAAGCCAAATTTATCTGAGTCATAGATTATGTAGAATGGATCTCAAACATAGTTCCAGTATCAAAACTAGACAAATATATAAGAGTATGCATAAATTTTAGAGATGTAAACAAAGCATGCCCTAAGGATGATTTTCCACTACCAAACATCAATATGATAGTGGACATGACTGCGGGCTTTGAAATGTAATATTTAATGGATGGTTTCTCTGGATACAATTAGATAAAAATAGCTCCAAAAGATCAAGAGAAGACAACTTTCACTTGTGCATGGGGTACTTTCTACTAGAATGTAATTCCATTTGGTCTTAAGAACATTGGCGCTACATATCAAAGAGCTATGACATCTATATTTCATGATATGATGCATGAAAACATGGAAGATTATGTTTATGACACATTGGCTAAATCAATGAAATGATCCAAACATCTAGCTGACTTAGGTACAATACTAGATAGAATGGAAAATTTTAGTCTATGACTAAATCCTAAGAAATGTGCCTTTGGGGTCACTTCAGGAAAGTTTCTAGGGTACATTATTTCAAAGAAAGGTATTGAAGTAGATCCAACTAAATTCAAATCAATCATGGAGATGCAACCTCCTAAGAACATCAGTCAAATGTGGACCTTACAAGGAAGGGTGCAATCAATCAGATGCTTCATATCTCACCTAGAAGATATATCACAACCTTCCACAAAGACATTACATAAAGGTGTGACTTTCACATGGAATGAGGAATGTGAAAATAACTTCAATCACATCAAACAATATTTGGAAAATCCACCAATTCTCATGCCTCCTATTCAAGGGAATCCATTAATATTATATGTATCCACTATAGATACATCATTGGGGTCATTGCTAGCACAACATGATGAGAATAAGAAGGAAAGAGCAATCTACTATATCAGCAAGACTTTGGTGGCTTATGAAAAGAACTATTCCATGATAGAGAAGGTGTTTCTAGCTATGATCTTTGCATCACAAAAATTGAGACACTACATGTTAGCTCATACCACACAACTAATAGAATAGATTGATCCATTAAAATATTTGTTAAGAAAAGCTGCCCTCACAAGTAGACTAGCAAAATGGGTAATGCTACTGAGTGAATTTGACATTGAATATGTTGAAAGAAAAGATATCAAAGGACAAATCATCATAGATCAAATAGATGAAGCTCCAATGTTTGACAATTAACCAATACAGATGGAATTTCCTGATTCCTCTATCATGCACCTATCTTCTAGAACATGGCACTTAGTTTTTGATGGGTCATATACACAAAATGGATTTGGAGCTGGTATATTGTTCATCACACCTTAGGGTTAATCCATTCCAAAAGAATTCAGAATCAAGTTCCCTTGCACCAACAACATAGCTAAATATGAAGCTTTGTTAAATGGGATGAAAATAGAAATCACATGGAGAGTGATAGAACTACACATTCAGGGAGACTCACAACTGGTCATACACCAAGTCAATGATGTGTATTGAATAAAGGATGAAAAGCTTATTCCATACAAGTGCATGGTAGATGATCTAAAGAAGTACTTCATTTTTGTCACATTTGAATAGATACCTAGAATGGAGAAAAAAGATCTTGATGCTATGGAAATGCTATCCTCTCTCCTACAGCAGCCAAACATGAATTATGCTATGAGTTCCTGGTGGAAGCACTATCATTCCCCTCCTATGATTGTCCAAAAACCCACATGATCTACACCATTGTTGGTCATGATTCATCCTGCTACAAAAACATATACTCCTACCTTCAAGACCAAATCATTCCTGATTCTTTTAACCACCATGAAAAACATTACGTTATCTAAAATGCATCACAGTATGTCATAATTGGTAATGATTTATAAAAATGAAGTTTGTATGGTATGCTACTTAGGTGTTTATAAAATCAAGAGTCATAACGTGCATTAGAGGAAGTCCACGAAGGTATTTTTGGATCACATTCCAATGGTTTGACATTATCTTGAAAACTCATTAAGGTAGGGTACTATTGGCAAGACATGGAAAAAGAGGCCGTGAAATATGCTAAGAATTGTCAAAAATGCCAAGTGCATGGTAACTTGATTCATGTGCTAGGGGGAGATTTGATTTCCTTTACAAAACAATGGCCTTTTCATTAATGGGTTTTTGATCTCATATGTTCTATTTATCCACATTCATCAAATGGTCATACCCATATAATCACAGCAATAGTTTACTTCATGAAATGGGTAGAAGTTGTTCCATTGACACAAGCAACCAGCAAAAAAATTTCTATGTTCATTATGAACTACATCATTTATCTGTATGGTATCCCACACTCAATCATCATAGAAATGGAGGCCAATTCAAGAAAAAGGACCTAGAATCCTTATGCTCTAAATTCAAGATCACTCAACATTGATCATCCTTTTACTATCCACAAGGGAATGGACAAGTTGAAGCATCCAACAAGAACTTATTGAAAATCCTACATCATACAGTCAACAAGATAGGAAGAGACTGGCACCTAATGATACATGCATCTCTTTGGGCCTACAAAACAAGTATCAGAATGCCCATTGGGGCTACTCCTTTCACTTTAGTATATGGGGCTAAAGCAGTACTTCTTATAGAGGTTGAAATCCCATCACTCAGAATCAAAATGCATGGTCTGGTAACCAATGATGATTACAGAGTGTCTAGGTTACAATAACTTGAACTACTAGATGAATGAAGGAAAGTTGCATATGATCATCTCAGAGTATATCAAAAAAGAAAGTCTAGAGGATACACCAATAAAGTCAGACACAAAGAGTTTCAGGTTGGTGATCTAGTCTTGAGATAGAATACTAAAAATCAATCCCATCGAGAATGAAAAGGGAAATTTGAACCCAACTAGTTGGGTCCCTTTGTTGTCACTATTTCTTTTGGCTCTGGAGCCTATCAAATCTTAATGACTGATGGAGAACAACTCCAAAAACCAATCAATGCTCTCCATCTGAAGAAATTCTATTCCTAGAAATTTAGTATGTGGAAAATGTCCTGAAAAATAAGTATAAAAATTGGAAAATGTCCTAAAAAAAATGATCCTGGTGAAAACCTAGCAATAGGTGCCTTGATGGTTCATAAAAAAATTAAAAAAATGGAAAAATATAAATTAAAAAAATTAAAAAAATTAAAAATACAAAAAAAATTAGAAAAAGAAAAAGTGCCTTGGTGAAAACCTGGTAAATAGACACCTTGGTAGCAAAAATAAAATCTCTGCCAAGATGGTGAAAACCCGGTAAACGGGCTTCACTTGTACAAAATGCTCCATCTATCAATGCAATATTGGTGATCTCCCAACTTTCAGTCCTTCTTTAGTTTGTACATATCTCCTTGTTTGTTTTCGCATCTTGTTTTCAATAAAGTCTGTTTGTACACCAAGCCAAAAGCGTCAACATCCTATCAAAGATTCAAACTTCAGGGAAAATAGTATCATATCTTACGCCCCTCCACTACTTCTAAAGATTCATATCCAGTTAGATTCCTTCAATGATCTATCTGAGTCAAAGTGTCTATCTCCCTACCAGAAAAGGATTTTGCACCTAATGCCAACACAAACAAACACAGAGTTACAACAAAACAATCTCTGCAACATTCTTTAATCTTCTTGTATGCTACCTGATTCACATCAAAAATTTTACATATTATGTTCCTTTGAACTCATCAATGATGTCCTTTTACAGGATTTAGAGAGCAAAGATCGAGGGCATAATCTTTTATTTTTTTTCTGCTTGTAAGTGAAAATCTGACTACTTTAGGAATTCTAGATTGAATTGGTGTCCACTATAAGTGACTCCATCATGATTGGATGGCCACATGTACCTTGACCATTGATACTTAGATGCTTCAGGGAACTTAGGTCTAACTATGTCTTTTTGAGTGATTTCTTATTCCTATTGTGAAACACAACATTACCCAAGGATGTGAATAATAAAGGGTCACTGCAGGTGATTCACATTGGAA
This sequence comes from Chamaecyparis obtusa, assembly GCA_027943335.1. Classification (NCBI taxonomy): domain Eukaryota; kingdom Viridiplantae; phylum Streptophyta; class Pinopsida; order Cupressales; family Cupressaceae; genus Chamaecyparis; species Chamaecyparis obtusa. Next base: position 83,054 of record BSBK01007536.1, read on the forward strand.
CATCGATGATCTCCCAACTACTTGGTGTGTTTTTACACAAGGTGTATTTAGATCATCACAAAATTTATGTTCTGATGCTTATACAAATTGCTAAATCAAAATGGACATGATATTCAGGTCATCATGGCTCTTGTGCCTTGATGCTTATATCTAAAATCCATCATTTCTGACTAAAAGTCTATATTCATATGTTCATGGTTATCTAACCAATGGATATTGTATCGACTATCTGGTGTTACCTAAATATATTCAGTGATGATAAAGATCGACTAATGATCACTGACTAAGTCCTAAGTTTTGCATTTCATTTGCATTTTGCATTTTGCATTTTTCATGGTCACATCTTTCTCATGGTTTGAGTTCAACATGGTGTTTACTATTCTCTAAATTACACTAAACATATCATGAGAACTAACTGTCACATGAAGGTCCCTTCAACTAATCAACAAGTAGTTGTCATTTTGGGTTAAACATCCTTTTGACAATGACTGGGCACTTGAATTCTTCATGTAACTACACAAACATATCATGTGTATCACCCCATTTACATATCATATCATTTTTATAAATCATCTCATCTATTGCATACAAACATGTGCATCCATAAAAAAAAAAAGCCATACTTTTGTATTATTCATCTACCATTTATCATTGCATTTCACATTGCATAATCATACATTCAATAGTGAAAGGGAAACATTTAATAGATTTGCATCACATGATAAACATCTTAATTCAAAATAACAGTGCTATGAAGTCAAAACCACCAAAAATGATCTCATATATATATATACATATATATATATATATATATATATATATATATATATACATATATATACATATATATATATATATATATATATATATATATACATATATATATATATATATATATATATATATATATATATATATATATGTATATATATATATATATCTATATATATATATATATAGTACAAGGGGTGCAATGCGCATATGATACAAAACAATGAGCTCCAACAAGCTATCAAGTATAAAAAAATGACAAAATGAGGAATCAATATGTATTAGCTATTGGCCTGGTCCTCTACATCAAGCTTTGCTCCTCCTCTTGCAAGTGCATCCAACAGTGGCTCAGGCCGCGGCACTCTAGCTCCCTCTAATCCAAGCATATATTGAGAGTATGAGGTTATTCTCTACCCAAGTGGTATGACAGAAAATTATGCAGAAACATAGTATGCGGTTCACCCAATCTGGTGGATCACCTCAGCTTGTAATCATCTAACCTCATCTTGAGACTCCCTTAGCTGCCTGTCACGCTCTCTCAACTAGACCTCTAATGATAAGCTATGGGATCTCTGGTCCCTCAGCTAGTGTTGTATCCTCTGAATCACATCCTAAGGTGTTTGCCTTAGTCCTAGGTCTGCCTCTACCACTACCTCCTCCTTGACCATAGGCTCATCGATGCCACCATGTGTATCATTCTATGCCTTATAGTGTCGAACCTTAGCTCCTAGATCAAAATTGGGTGCCTCTTGGGCCTCATCCATAAGTACATCCTAATGTACACCTAATACCTCCTAATGATCCAACCTCACCCCACGGATACTACCATTGCAAAACTATCAGTCTAACCAATGGAACTACCCATGGTCTAGGGGCAAGCCTAACATCTCCTGTAGAGTGTGGTGGTAACCTTGTCACTCTCTACACTAGAGGAATTGACTACACCATAGGGATCTAAACCTCCCTCCTCCTCTGTCCTCTCCCCTGGGGCACCTGTAACATCCTCTGTCTCCTCCATTATGGGAATCAACTTCATTGAATCCGAGAGCCTCCTGATGGGATGCTCTGCTAAATATGTCATGTACGGATCTGTCACACCTACATCGATCACCTATGGTCGGTAATCCCAATCCCTACTTTGCAGTTTGCTATACTCCAAGCTTATACTGCATAAGATAATATTAGAGACCATCCCAGTCTAATCTCCCGCCCTTGTCTCCCATAAGATGTGAACTCCTGGGGCTCATCCTGAATGAGGCCATACTACCTCCAAACCTGAGTGATAAAAAACCACTCTAGGACGCTGGTAGAGTTCCCTGTAAGTATCTGGCTCTGATAAAAGTAGCCAAATTGAGCCCTCATCGTAGGCCATGACTCCACCTGTAAGTATGGTCACTAGAAGACAAAAGTCATGTCATGCAACACATGGTGTGTGTAATTTGTCTGACCCATCCTCACTTGGGTGAAAAAACTTGAATACCTATAAATCAGAGGCTCTTGGTTCTGCCTCTCATTGTTGTAAATGGGCCTGTAGATGGGAATATGCTCCCATACCCAGATATGAAGAAAAATGACCCCAGAAGAGAATATCTTACCCTCATGGTAGACAATCTCATACATCTCCGCAAACATATGGGCCAAAAAACACTGACCCCAGCCAAACTCACTTGAATGCGCCATCAGTCTCTACACCATTAGTTCCCATCCCATCAATAGATTGTTCTACTGATAGTCAGACATAATAATCTCACCGATCATTTTGGTGATAATGCACTCAAGCCTGTAGGTCTTCCCATAGCGGTGCACTAGTACCTCCCAAGATATTTGTTGCACCATCTCCTCATCTTCTCTGAATAGTGTATGAAATACCTATAAACTTGTATTCCCAGAACTCAGATAGTCTGAGTAGGGTCCATGGGACAAAATCCAAATAATCTGATAGACGTCCTCTGGGGTAACTGTAATCTCCCCTGTCAAAAGATGGAACATCTAAGTCTCCAAGTGGAATCTCTCCACAAGTACAGTAATCAACCCATGATTTACCCAAATGTTGAGTAAACCTATCAAGAACTCAAATCTGCAAGCAACAAGGTGAACTCTCATAGGATCAAGAAACGCTAAGAACATACTCTGGGTCATTGGATGAGAGACGCGGACATGGACATTCGGGTACCTAACCTACAAAGCATAGAAACAAGACTAACATCAATAATTTGCTGAAAAGTAATGATACATGCACACAAAATGAGAAAATGAATATATCAGAAGGTGCATTAAAGGCTACAGAATTCAACTAGACAATAAAAAATATTGGAAAAATTGCCTAAGGACCTCAAAAATGCTTGTTGTTTTCCATACGACATTTCAGAAAATAAAAATTGGTGTCAATTATCGTACGATAATATATAGCTACCCATATGATATTCTATGATTATACGACAATTTACATGTCCCAGTATGACAACTAAGGCACTCGAAGAAATGTCGTATGAGAGATGGGTGTCTCCCATATGATACTATACTATGACACACACAACAATTCAGTTGGGGCTAAAATGTTGTATGACATGAAACCACATGTCGTATGACATTCCGTGAAGCAAAATTATAAAATGTTAAAAACAATTGAAAAATCCTAAAATACATATTAAAACGTGCTAAATTGAATCAAAAGAGGCTTCAGAGGTCCACTTATAGGGTTCCCGTACTGCCATGACCGTTGGTATCATCATGAACACTCAAATCGGTGTGAGGAGACTGGAACTGACATTTTTACTCTCAGAGCGCTCCACAAGGTTTTAAAAGTCAAACGATTGAAATGAATTGAAAATGACCCCTTTTGGCCTTATATAGATTTTGACCTAATTTTCCAAAGTGCTATGTTTTATGTGAAAATTGCATTGCTGGCTAATTTCAACGTTCTAAATCCATTTTTGGGATCAAAATCCATATTTGAGATTGTTTACTTTGTCAAAAATGTGATTTAAAATTTTGGACCCAGGACGGTCGACTGCTTGCATCATTGACTTTCAAAACATCACAAAAATCTAGTATTTAACTTAACTAATTATCTAATATGAAACATTCAAAATTTTAACTTGGTCCACCATGGTCAACTCATGGTCCAACCTAGTCAAACTTGGTCAACAAGACCCTTAAACGATGTAGAATGTGTTCTCGAATGTGTAAAACCACTTCTACAATTGATTACGTTGCTTCACATCATTTCATGTTGGCTTTTTCACCAAATTTGAATTTTCATCCCGAAGGGGGTATGGTATTCTATATCATTAACCATTACCAAATCCATTTCTTTTTCAAATTTTCTTCAACAATCAAGACAACAACCACGTCTAATTGTTGACTTATCAAAGTCCTCATCTCTTGGGGCATATTGCTTGGGGCATGTTAGATTTAGCAAAATTCAGATCAATCTGGTGTTCTCCTAATCTTGTAAACTGTATCAGCTCTTCGTAACCATTGGTTCAGTTGTGTTATTTCGTTGATTCTTCGTAACTGAAGGGTTCAAATTTGGCATCCTTTTGATTCCTTTGGACAATCAGGTTTGGAGTCAGGATAGTCACTTCCTCATAATCATAGGTTCAAAATCAAGCATTTTAGAACTTCGTAATCACCAGTTCATTGTTGCTACTATTAACATCATCTCAATTCTTTGGTCAATCAAGACCTAAGTCAACATCTTCAAAACTTCCAATCAATTTTTGTCTCGAAATTGGTTAATCTTTTAGGATCAGTTTCTCCACCACATAACTGAGTCCAGACATCAAAAATAGATTTATCTTTGAACGACTATGCTTCGCACAACAATTCAAATAGGGGAAAAATGTAATACCCCAAAAATGGGCTTCAGTGCCATTGACCTCCTACATCGACAAATCGATCAAAATTGACCCTAAAGTCCTAACCTAAGGCACATTTGCACATCGAATAATCAAAACCCTAATCAATTCTATCTCAATTCTACATCAAGGAATATTCCTAAATATTCCTAATCTATCCTAATTATTTCTAATTAAATATTATTTGGTGATAAATGTTATCATTTTATTTATCCTAGGTCAATTAATTGAATGTGTTGAATATTTAATTAATTAAACTATATTCAGCCACTTAATTAATTTAATTAGATTTAATTAATATTTATTCCTAATTAATAATCTAATTTAGGTCGATTCTTGAGCAATGGAGATTCCAGAGAATTTGTAGGGTGTACACGTAGCTAAGGGAGTTGTACACACGACGTAGGGTATTGCAGTGGGTACCAATGATCTATCAGTCAGAGGAGGTGGGCAGAAGGGTGACCTAGCTTTTGATGTGCCTCTGCCTAAATCTATGAACAAGCGTTTGGACAAGTTTAGGGCTTCCCAGTTTCAGGCTAAGTGGGCTGATGTCCCGTTCGATGCAGCAAATCTAGCCTGTCTCAAATCCTCAGTTCATGTTCCACAATGGATTTTTTAGCATGGGAAATGGAGGGATCATGCAATTTTCAACTCTCCGTCTCTTTCTTCCCATTGACACCACCAAAAAAAGTATGGTCCTTCAAGGTATTCTCAGAAGGCTCCTGTGTTTGAAGGAATTCTTGGATCTCATCCGTCGATCATTGCAGAAGCTAACAAAGATTCTTTCCATGGGAGATCCTTTCCTCGAACCCCTTTCCATCATCGCCTTCATGCTCAAACTCACCACATAAGACCTTTCTCTCCTCAGCCTATTTTTGACATTTGCAAGGACTCCCAGCCTCCCTTGCCTTCTAGTTCAAACCCCATCTTATCTGGCTCACCTCCATTCTTTTCTTCTTTACCTGGCTTTCCACCTTTTCTCTCTTCTCCCAACCATATCCCAGTTGCTCAGCCCATGTTTCTTTCTTTTCCAAATAGCATTCCCATCTTCCATCAAGGTCCCTTTGATCCAAATCCTCATTCTCATGAGCATGTTTTGAATCCCCCATTCCACTAGAAGCAGGACCACCTCCCTCAGAAGGAGACTCAGCAACAACCACCAATGGAGTCAAGGGTAATCTTTCCTTTTGACATGATCCACCCTTCTGTTGATCATTTAAGGTCTTTGGTGCTTATCGGTAAGTTACAAGATCATGTTGATTTTGAGGATCTAATTGCTTGGGCTAGTGACTCTTGGGAGGGCCTTTCAGAACTATTTCTTTATGAGAAATATTCATTATTTTTTATGGAAATTTTTTATTCTTTTGAGTGCAAATTGAGTGTTCAAAAATTTAAGGGGTGGTTTTGCAAAGGCTTTGGGGTCTTCACTATGCCCTGGATCCCTCATTTTGATGTTAATCTGGCCCAGCCCATGTTTATGCCTCACTGGGTTTCTTTTCCGCACCTTCCTTTAGAATACAGAGACCCTGCTAAGGAGGAAATTCTGGCAAACACCCTAGGCATTTTTTTCAAACACGATCAAGATGTCCCCTTTCTCCAGCCTCATCTCCCCATCAAATTATGGCTCTTGTTGTAGCAGTCTAGAACTCAGCTGACTAAACTTTCAATCTGCTCTAAATTTGGGGTTTGGAGTCAGTCTATTGAGTATCAAGACCCAACCTGTATTGACCATCTTTCTAATTCCTTGGGCCAATTTTACATACCAGTGTCAAAACCTTGACAAGACCTCTTTTGACATTTTCTAGATCTTTTCCACCAACCCAAAGTTTTGCCCCAAAACCCCTTCGATGGCTCCTTCCTCCCCGCTACAGGTGTCTCCTCTAGCTCCTTTTTATCCTGACTCACGTATATCTCTTTCCAGGCCTATTATCTCAGAGGATGCTAATTTTTTCTTCTTTAGTTCCGCACTCTCCACCTTTTTTCTTATATCAATCTTTTTCACTTATTTAAAGCTGCCTCAGTTGTTAATACTCTAGCTTTGTTTCAAATCAGAGCTACTGATACCTCTAGTTTGATAGTCTCACCTCATTCTCCTCACTCTTTAGTCCTTCCATCATATTTTTTTTCTTCTTGTATCAATCTCCCATGTTGTCTTCCAATCTATAAGGTTTCTCTCCACTCTCTTTTTGCATCATGGATTGATTGTCCCCTGCTCTCTCAGTGTCAATTTGTTGATGAGGATTATGCTGATAAGGTTGTGTAGAATCTAATGTTCAACATCCAACCCTTTGCTCCTATCTCATTTTCCCACACTCCCCTATTCACGAATCAAGAACTTCAGCTCATGTCTAATAACATCCTCATCTTAGTTGCATCATAACTCATTATTGAAATTGCGGCTGAAGTAGAATTTCAAGATCATAATTTGAATTGTATGAGCTCCCCCCTAGACATAGATAATGGTTTTGACTACTCCCAGGTATTATCTATATCTCATTCGCCAAGTCCCCACTTATCTTCATCTCCACCAACTATAGTCAAGACTCCTAGGAAGAGGGCTAGGAGACCTCTAGCTTCTAAAACCAAAGATGAAATAGAAGTAGGTATTCAATCTACTCTACTAGATTCTTTCTCCCCCATCATTAGAACTAGGAGAGCATGTCACTCTCTGAGCTCTTAATGAAGATATTATCTTGGAATGTTAGGGGCATAAATGCTCCTGACAAAAGAAGTAGAATTAAAAAGTTTATTGATTCCTCTCAAGCTAACATCATCATCCTCTAAGAGGCTAAGTTATCCTAAGATTCATATGAAAAACTCATCTCTAAATGCTCCTTGTGGGAATCCTCTTGTGTTCCTTCTTCTAGGGCTTCCAGAGGTCTTCTAGCTCTTTGGAAGAAAAAGGGTATGCAGGGTAAACTGTTGGCTGCAAACCCAAACTGGCAATTTCTTAAATTTTCCAACTCTGAGGAAACCTTCCTTTTGTTCAATGTCCATGGTCCTTCCTCCCCCCATGACAAAATTTTCTTGTGGGAATCCCTAGCTAATCAGCTCAATGGATTACAAGATCTTCCTACTATCTTAGGAGGAGATTTTAATGCTATTTCAGACTTAAACAAAAAGTATGGAGGGAACCCTATAGCACAGAGGGTTATAGATGATTTTTCCTTATTCATTGAAAATAATGCTCTATGTGACATTCTCCCTTCAAATGGTATGTTCACGTGGACTAACCATAGATTAGGCCTTCCCATTTCATCCAGACTGGATAGATTCCTTGTCTCCTATGATTTCAAACTACTAAATTTTACTATCTCCTCAGAAATTCTGGAAGTCAGAATAAATGTTCAACCTTCAAATTTGAAAGCATGGGGCTTACTCATCTCCATTTCTTGGCCTTGCTTAAGCAATAGTGGGTAAGTGGCCCATTCTATGAAGGAACCAAGATGTTCCAATTCTCAAAAAAGCTCAAGTATGTAAAGTCAAAAATTGTTATTTGGAACAAGGACGTATTTAAAAACATTTTTCATGAAAAATATAGGGTTGAAAATGAAATATCTCAAATTGCTGATCAGATAATTAAATCAGGTCTTAATTCTCTTCTAGCCACCAAACAACTATCCCTTCAAAAATATTGGGAATTGCTTTGTTCTCGGGAGGAGATTTACTAGAGATAGAAATCCCAAGAGCTATGGCTAAAAGAGGGTGATATAAATACTAAATTCTTCCATGCTTTTTCCAAAATTAGGAAATCCTTGTTTTCTATCCTTTCTATCAAGGATGCAGTTTCTAGGGAAACCCTTAAATCACATCAGCAGATAAGCACGAAAGGGGCGTGTTTCTTTAAAAATTTGTTAGCCCCAAATAGTCCTCAACCTATCAACCATGAGGTTTTTGATGGGTTGTTGCACTCCATCCCCTCCCTCATATCAGATAGGGATAATGAGTAGCTAATGAGACCCTTTTCACTAGAGGAAATGTGTTCTACCATTTTCTCTATGCCGCTAGATAAGGCACCTGGTCCGGATGGTTTTACTATGTTGTTTTATCAACAATGTTGGGATGTGATTAAATTGGATTTATTGCTAGCTATAGAAGAGTCCCAAAAATAGGGCTATATTCTCAAGAAATTTAATACCACCAACCTTGCCCTGATTCCCAAAACCAAAAATCCTAGTACATTTGTTGATTTTAGACCTATCTCCCTCTGTAACTCTATTTACAAAATTTTCATCAAAGAAATCTATCTCAGTTTAAAACCTATCATTCCATCAATTATTTCTCCTCAATAAGAAGGATTTGTTCCAGGTAGGGAGACTTCGAATGGTGCACTAGTTGCTCTTGAAGTTCTCCACACTATTGAATCATCTCAAATCCCATCCTTTGTTCTAAAACTTGATATGATGAAAGCGTATGACAAAGTTAACTGGTCTTTCCTTCTCAAAGTTCTCCAAAAATTTGGGTTTTCATAGGCATGGTGTAATTGGATTAAGCATTGTCTCTCAGGAGCATCTTTCTCAGTATTAGTTAATGGTGTTCCCTCAATTTTTTTTCATGCCTCCCAAGGAGTTTAGCAGGGTGACCCTCTATCCCCTTTCTTATTTATTATAATGGCAAAGGCATTCAACAGATCTATACAAGCTCAAAAAAAATTTCAAATTTGGAAAGGTATATCAATCCCTAATTCTACCATATCTATCTCTCATAATTTTTTTGCAGACGACATGCTCTTTTTTGGGGAATCAATCATTCAAGAGGCTAAATGCATTAAATAGGTTCTAGATCTTTACACATCAAGATCTGGTCAAGTGATTAATCCTCTCAAATCAAAATTTTTTTTATTTTTTACTCCACAACTTCTTAAAAATAGGATTTCCAGCATTTTTGGCTTCCCCCTTGATACCCTACAATCTACTTACCTTGGCATTCCTTTCTTCTTTAGTCAGGTCAAGTCTTCCTATTGGGACTTAGTGATCTCCAAGTTGAAAAATAGAATTGCTGCTTGGAAGGCAAGATGGTTGTCCCTTTTGGGCAGGATCCTACTCATCAAAACTGTGTTAACAGCCATCCCGAACTATTATATTTTCATCCTTCAAGCTCCAAAATCAATTTTCACGTGTATTTAAAAGATCATTCAGACCTTCCTCTAGACTTCTAACATGACCAATGAGAAGAAAGTCCCTCTGGTCTCTCTGGGGAAACTTTTGGCTAGTAAAGATTCTGGTGGGGCAGGACTACGTGACATTTCTCTTAGAAACAAAGCTTTTGGTGGGAAGTTAGTTTGGAACATGTATTTTAAACCACGGGCACTATGGTGTCAAATTATGAAATCCAAAAACTTAGATTCCCCCAACCCAAATAGAATTCTTACTATCTCTAATCCTCCCTCTGGGTCACCTACTTGGAATTTTATGATTTTACCTTGATCTGTTGTTACTAGCTTTATTTCCTAGCAAGTTCATAATGGATTTAGTGTTTCATTCTAGAAAGATTCATGGAATGGATTCCCCCCTCTATGCTCTATGTCATATCTTGATCAAGTTATGCATGTTGCTTCAACTTTGTGGGGAGACTTATTGGTTAACTGTGTGGATCATGTGGATTTTATCACACATTAGGCTATTTGGAAAGATCCAAATATCCTTTCTATAGATATGTTTTCTGCTAAAGAATTATTAGATATCCTTGCCACTCACTTCATCTATTTGTCAAATGATAATGATAACCTTATTTGGTGCCCATCCAAAGATGGTGTATATTCTGTTAAATCAGGCTATGTTTCCCTGTAGAATATGAACAGTCATCTTTGTACCCAACAGGCCTTTTCCTTTTGTTGGGATAAAGCTATTCTTCCTAAGGTGGGAGTCTTTTCCTAGCTTGTTATGCAAGGTAAGGTCCTTACCAGTGATAGACTAACCAGGCTTCACATACAAATTCCTTTTAATTGTTCTCTATGCAATGATCGTTTGGAATCCCCAGATCATCTTTTTGTCCATTGTCCTTTTCTTCAGGCGTGTTGGTATTTTGTTATTAGTAAATTATCTATTTCATTCCCTCTCCCTAAATTGTTGTGGGAGTTCTTCTAGTCTTGGCCAACCTTATATTCAAATTCACTATTCTTGTGCTTATGGTACATCATTCTTACATCAGTAATTTGGGCGATCTGGTGGGAAAGGAATAAAAGAATATTCAGAAAGCTCAATTCTGACATCCCTTCAATATTGAACACTATTGAATGGTCGATATCTGAACAAGTCAATAGTACATCCTCTCTTCACTTCAACCCAAATGTGACATTCACATCCTGGGATTCATCAGTAATAGCCAAATGGAAGTATATTTCTCCACCTTCTTCTCATATCTTCCCTCGTATTAGGAAATCCCCAGTTTGTAGATTCGATGTTAAGTGGATACCTCCCAAGCCTCCTCTCATAAAGTTAAATTTTGATGGCTCTTCGAGAGGGAATCTAGGTGAGTCAAGTATTGGATGTTGTTTAAGAAATCAGTCAAGTAAAGTTATTTCTTTATTAGCAAGATCTATTTGCCCAGGTACAAACAATATGGTCAAAGCTATTGCTTTGTTGGAAGGTCTTAAACTTGCAAAAAAATGTCAATTTCAAACCTCCATATTGAAGGTGATTCATCGGTCATCATTAATGCTTGTATTGATAGAAAGATTTTGAGCTGGAAGCTTAAATATATCCCCATTCAAATCTAGGGGCTCATTGATTATTTTAATAGTTTTGTTATATCTCATACATATCATGAGGGTAATTCTGTAGAAAAAATTTTGGCCAATCTAGGTTGTGAAAAAGTTCCATTGGACCCCTCCATCTCTTTGAGTGAAATTAATAAGTACCTGGTTCTACTTGGTATTATTGGGAAGGAATCTATCTAATACAATTTTAATTACTCCTAGTGGTGACATAGGATATTTCTCTACTCCAATTAGTGATGTGGTGGCCACTAATTAGAGTAGAGAAAATATCATCTATTCTATCTCACAGGGGCATGGGCATTGCTAGCTGTTAATCATGCTATGACATGCCTAATGTCTATTTGATATTCATTTTTCTATTGGGCATTTCTTATAGTATTCTGCAGCAATCCTCCCATATTGTGGAAAAGGCATGACAAGGTGGCAAAGAGTATTTGGCATCTCATAAGTATGCACTCCTTAGTGGCATTGAATCATATTATCACATGCCAAATGCCACCTTGTCATTTCTCTTCTCAGGTGGTTTTATTTATGATTACTTGCATTCTGGCATTGCGATAATGTCCCAACAGGAAAAAGGCATGTCAAATTGGTAATTATTATTTGACATGGCAGATTTTAATTTTCATGTGTATGCATCCCTGCTTGGCACTAGAATTGTGTGTGAGCTCTTATGCTTCTACCTCCTTCATGCTAATTTATGACATTCTTCTACATTAGACATTGCATCAGCCTCCACCTATGCTCATTTCTGGAAGATTTCATATTTGTGACATCTTCCTCTATTTACTCCTTTTCTTTTGCCCACATGTCATAGTACTTGCTTTCAATTCTAAAGTTAAATGTTTCCCTTCACTATCATTTCCTGATATTTGGCTATGATTTCATTCTCTTTTCTATGGCTTTAGTTTGTCTACTAGAAATGTTTGCATGCTTTAGTGCTTGTGGGCTTTGGGTGCTCGTAGTTATTTCACGCGCCCTTAATTTTTGAGAAATCCTCATTAGATCTTATATCTTTAATGTGAGTTGATATCATTGTTTTTGGTGATAGTGGATCTTTCAATTATGTCTATGAGCTTCCTAAATAGGGTCATGAGATATCTCTTCTTCATCAATTTCTCTACTTGTATCTTTTTTGGCATTGGGTAGTCTTTGGTTCTTCCTCTGCTATTTTAGGTCCCCTATTTGTTTCATGACTGTTTCTTAGCCATGTCAGGATGCCCCATTTTTTTTTGTGGGAGCTAGTTCTAATGTTGAATGTTGTTCAATATGCACATCTCTGCATGTGGAATATTACCCTTAGAACTATAGGATTCTGCTAGAAGTGGAAGCTTGGGAAGAACCTTTCCTTTGTCCCATTATGGATGAAATGCTTGCGGTTGTTTTTAATTATGAACATCCACACATTCATTGTGGCATCAGGAGAATCATTGATCATGAAATTATCTCTCCTTCCAGTAGAAGGATTATCTATCCATCTTAGCTCCTCTTTGTTTTCTTCTCTAATTTAGTTGATCTTATACAGTCTCAGCTCATTTAGATACTATAGAGGTCGCTATGTGAAACCCATCTTCCTGCAGAATCATAAGCTTCGTGCCGCTCTTTAGAAATATGATTTGTGGGGTGGTGCAGCTCTATTGGGAGGTCTTTTTCACCATCATGATCTATTGAGAGAGCATTTGGTTTGTATGGTTTATGAAAGTATCAAAAGAGCAATGGAATGGCAGTCTTTCCACCCTATAAGAATTGCACTCCAGCAGTTTAGGGGTTTTCTTTCCAAAGAATGTATTAGTAGTATTCACCAAGTGGTATTTGTAATGCTTGACTTATTGGAAGCAGACTCCTCTCCTTTGGCAGCTTTGGCTCTACAATCTCGCCCTCTTCCTGACTTGAACCTTGTTCTGGGTTCTCGGGACTCTTCATTGGCTTGTATGGATATTTGAGTAGCTTCTTTTTCATGGTATTTTGGCCTACATTTTTTGGGTACTTTAAAAAATTTTGATCGATGCATCATCAGCTTCAGCAATAATTTTTCATATACAATTCTCTAATACAATCACCTTTCTTCTAATGTCCCTCTATTGATAAGCTCAATTTTCACTCATTGAATGTAATGTATGAGTCATTTGGTAAACTCATCATCTATTGTGGATGAGTCATTTGGAATTTTTGTGTAGTCCATACGAGGTGTAAATATTTGTACTAGCTAAATCCAACTCTCTATGGATACATTATGATGTAAGGTGGCATCACTATTGAGAAGGTTCAGCCCACAGTGATCCATCAATTTTGGTTTTCTTTGAGGTGTAAATATCTGTACTAGGTAAATCCAGCTCTTTGTGGATACATTATGATATAAGGTAGCATAACTGTTGAGAAGCTTTAGCCCACAGTGATCCATCAATTTTGGTTTTCTTTTTCATGATGGGGTCATGAACGAATTTTTTTTTCCCCTGGTTCTTTTCTCTGGGAACCCCTTATTTTAGAACCAAGTTTATGTAAAGATGATAAAATTTGTATAATATATTAAGTGGTAATACCACCTTGATTCAATATATATATATATATATATATATATATATATATATATATATATATATATATATATATATATATATATATATATATATATATATATATATATATATATATATAGTTTTATTTGATAATAAATCACAATTTCTAAAAATAATTGATTAAATATTTATTTAATTGATTAAAATCAAATTGTCAAATGTAATGATTTAATTTTGAATAAAGTTTGATTAAATAATTGATTAACCCATAAATTAGTTATTTTTATTCAAAAATCAGTTAAGTTGAGAATAAAAGCACATGGAAACTAAATAAACTCATAATTATCTATGCATAAATCAAAAGATCGGTTGAACTTTAAATAAACTATTAAATTCAATTTATTAACTTTCCAAACTCAACATGTGATTGTGAGTTGAAAAACAAATTGGAGTGATCTGAACTTCTAATTTGAGTTAAAAAGCTTATTTTGCATGATTTTGTGAGATAACTATTTCTAAAATTCCAGATAACTCATCAATCAATTCGAGTTTATCAAGGAGAGATTTTTGTCTTTCCATGAGTTCTCAAAACCCTGGATTTCTATATAAGCAGGCCTCAGTCCTTTGCAAATGATCACGAATTTGGAGACTCAAGCATCTAGAGAATAGTAGTGTCATATTGTTGAATCATTGAGATTTGTGCAATTGTTGAGATTCTTTGCTAACATTGATTTCTTGATTTCATAGCATTCATAGAATTCATAATATAGATTTGATTCATTGTTTTCATTGTTTTAGATCAATTTTTCATCTAGATTACATCGTTATTTTACATAGAAAACCCAAAAATATAGAAATCTGCATCCATTTGCATTCAAATCCTTCATTTAGATGTTGCATTATCACTGATCTCAGTCAAAATATGAGAATACCATACTCACATCTACTAGAAGGTAGTAAATCACCTAGTTAATGATATTTTTTGTTATTGCATATTTTTTTTATTATTAACCAATAATATTTTACTAAAGTGTTGTGTCTCATAATAAGATAATGAATCGAGCTAAATAGATTACTTGGGAAAATAAGAGGAATACTCTGTTTATCTTCTCTTTTCCTGACACAGTGGGTATTTTGACAGATTTTGGATAATAGTTGTAGGTTGATTGAATTTCTGATAAAATTTGGACTCTCTGGCAATTTTGGGTAAATTGTTGTACGATAGTATCTAGGCTCATACAACATAGAATGGGGTCTAGTACGACATTTGCAGAATCTTGTATGACAACTAACACTAGGGTTCACTTTTGCTGGGGATTTTTTACAACTCTCATACGACATAGTATGGCTTCCCATACAACACTTGTTGGGTTCTGATATGATATTTGGGGGATTGAAGCAATTTTTGTACGACAATTGCTTCAATCAGGATGACAATTTACACCAGAAAAGGATTTTGCTTCAATTTTTCCAGATTTTCAAGCTTTTTGGTGTTTTTGGTTTCAACTGGTTTTGCAAAAAATTTTGTCCAAGTTTGAAGATCTATGTATTGGATTGTATGAGGAGGTTTAATATAGCAGTAGGCTCACAATCATAGAAAACATATGTGAGTTGACTCAATGAATCAAACACACCTATCTTACCCTAGCTAGGAGAAGATATGTTTTACTTGCTTGTTGACTTAGGAACACACTCAGAGACTCCTTAGTTAATGCAAGTCCAACAACACGCAATGGATGTTGAATCCCATATTAGCTGAGTTCAAGCATCAAGGAGGGCTTGATATGATGAGTTTCTTGGGGTGATTACTATTCACCTCGTACAAGAACTACAAATCCTTTGGAGCAAGATCGGTAGAAAACTAGCTTAGGATTTTAATCAAGGTATCTATTCACAATTGTCTCTCATAGTCCCACAAGCAGGATTGAGGCTATTAACCCTATGAGTACTATGATCAATGTAGTCTTGTAAGCAAGATTTAAGCAGCTATGCTCTACACAAAATCAAAGCATGCTCATCGAATGAATCCAAGGAACAAGCATGGCTATGTCTTATGAGGCTTTAACATCAAGGAAGCATAAAATTTTATAGTGGGGTGGAAGAGTCAGTTTAAGACTTGTCCCCACTTGGGTCATTCCCAAGAGCTTTTTACCTCTCCAACAGGCCCTATAAAGGATTAATGTAAATGTGAGGTTAGGTACCACAAGATCTAGGTTTTTGATTCTATGAAAGAGAAGAGCATAATCCCCTAACCTTGTCCTTTTCCTTATCCAAAACATTCCAAGTAGAGTTAATCTAGAGACAGTATGCAAATTGGCACTAGGGAAGATACCTTCTGGGTTTTTGATTCTCCTAAGAAGGGGAATAGCATAATCCCCTCAATATCTACCTCAATGGCAATAGGCTCACGTACCTAATTAGCTAGGTGCCTATGAAAATGAAATACTAAGAAACATAATATTTTCTTGATGATGCTTTGGAAACTTGCAAAACCACTTGTTAGAAATCTTTGTTGATTGAGCGTCTTTGAGAAGTGACTTTCTAAAGGGGTTTCCTACAAAATATGGGCTTAGAAGTCAAGACAAGAAGGGGGCAAAAGATCATATTTTTATGCTCAAGTCTTTGTCTTTCATCCTGCAAAGATGTGTTAGGCTATGTAAATGATCAAGCACCAGTAAACAACAAATTTTAGAGTTAGTTGTTAGTCTAATTCTCAAATCAAAATCTCAAAAAATAATCAAAAAATCTCATACGATAATTGAAAACTAGCATGAAATGTCATACGACAATATACTTGTTCCCATATGACACTTTAGGCACGATAAGACACTAGGTACCTGCACACACAATAATTCATGCCTTATACGACAATATATGTGAACCAATATGACAATGCAGAAATGTCATCTATCATACGATAGATAGAGGCTTCTGGTAGGACAATCTACAAATTTCATATGAGATTGTATGGTAACAAATTAAAAATTGAATCTTGAACCTAAAATGTCAAAAAAATAGAAATGTGAAAATGGAAACCTACTGTCGGGCCCCACGATGGGTGCCAGAAATGTTTTTGTGAAAATTGTACCTATTTATGAAACACAACACTTCAGTAAAACATTATTGGTTAATAATCAAAAAATATGCAATAACAAAAAATATCATTAACCGGGTGATTTACTATCTTCTAGTAGATGTGAGTATGGTATTCTCAGATTTTGACCAGGATCAGTGACAATGCAACATCTAAACGAAGGATTTCAATGCAAATGGATGCAGATTTAATCTATATTTTTGGGTTTTCTATGTAAAATAATCATGTAATCTAGATGAAAAATTGATCTAAAAAAATGAAAACAATGAATCAAATCTATATTATGAATGCTATGAAATCAAGAAATCAATGTTAGCAAAGAATCTCAATGATTCGACAATATGGCGCTGGTATTCTCCAAATGCTTGATTCTCCAAATTCACAATCATTTGCAAAGGACTGGAGCATGTTTATATAGAAATCCAAGGTTTTGAGAACTCGTGGAAAGCCAAAAATCTCTCCCTGATAAACTCGAATTGATTGATGAGTTATCAGGAATTTTAGAAATAGTTATCTCACAAAATCATGCAAAATCAGCTTTTTAACTCAAATTAGAAGTTCATATCACTCCAATCTATTTTTCAACTCACAATCACATGTTGAGTTTGGAAAGTTAACAAATTGAATTTAATAGTTGATTTAAAGTTCAGTTGATCTTTTGATTTGTACATAGATAATTATGAGTTTATTTAATTTCCATGTGCTTTTATTCTCAACTTAACTTATTTTTTAATAAAAATAACTGATTTATTGGTTAATCAATTATTTAATCAAACTTTATTCAAAATTAAATCTTTACATTTGACAATTTGACTTTAATCAATTAAATAACTATTTAATCAATTATTTTTAGAAATTGTGATTTATTGTCAAATAAAACAATATTAATTAGGAATAAATATTAACTAAATCCATTTAAATTAATTAAGTGGCTGAATATAGTTTAATTAATTAAATATTCAACATATTCAATTAATTGACCTAGGATAAATAAGACAATATCATTTATCGCCAAATAATATTTAATTAGAACTAATTAGGATAGAGTAGGAATATTTAGGAATATTCCCCGATGCAAAATTCAGATAGGATAAATTAGGGTTTTGATTATTTTATGTGCATATGTGCCTTATGTTAGGACTTTAGGTTTGATTTTGATCGATTTGTCGATGTAGGAGGTCAATGGTAATGAAGCCCATTTTTGGGGTATTACATATGTCTATATGGTTTTTATTGTAAAAGCCTTCCTGGAAGTTTGTGAATACTTTTGATTATGTATTAACGTGTATTTGATTATTATTTAATGTTTTAGGGAAGTTTAGGAAGGTTTATGAAAGGTTAGGAAGGGTTAGGGAAGGGATGTAGTCAATTTTCCCCTTCTTTATTTTTCCCGGCTTTTACTGTTAATTTGATGTTTTGATTTGATTATCTTGTTCTAGGAGTTATTTTTTGTTGAGGATGTGTTTTGGAAGTGGTACTGAGGTACCTGCATCAGTTAGACCTCATGAAACCTTTCTTAGGCACTCTCCACACCAAAAAAACTTAGTTTCAGGCAATTCTAGGAAGTTTTGAGTACATTCTTGTATGAGCATCCTAGAATGTCGTACGAGTTTGTACTAGTACCCATAAAACACTTGGTAAAATATCATATGGGCATGCATAAATTTTCATATGGGTAGTTATACAATGTCATGTGGGATTTTAGTAGGTTCTAAGGGCTCAAATTTGGCAATTTTTGGACTTATAACCTCTACAACTTGTTCCTTATGATTGGATTGCAATTAGTATCCCTTATGAATGTCCATCTATGGTTTTTTTGGTATTATATGGTGTTACTTATGCTATTAAAATACTTGGCTTATACGTGTAATCATATTATGAGGCTAGGATTCGTTCGGGTGGCCTAAGTGCACTGGAGGGTTCCCTAGACCGGCAAGATGAATCTTTTGAAGTACTTTATGGTTTCATCACTTTTGTGTGTGGCTAGGGAACTAGGTACCCTAGATGAGTGGCTCACCATAGGTTTTGGAACTCTAAAGTGGTTTCCAAATGATCCTATGGGTGGGTTAGTAAAAAGTGATAACCTAATAGTGAACTTGGGAAAGGTGGGATTCAAAAGATAATGAAAGACACATAATAAAGTCCACATAGTCCTGTTGGAGTACTGGGACAATGGGTAACTATTAGGATGGATCCTTATTTATAAAGGGGGGGCTGGGGTTACATGGTTTCCATGAAGGATCCAAAATACACAGGATATGTGATGACACTCACCTAGAGGGTATGCTAGAAACCTAACTCTTGTGTATAGTTAAGTGATATTTTGTTATGTCTTGTATTTTTTTTCAAGTTAATGTTGTGTGAAGCCCTAGGTTTCTTTAGGCCTTGTGATTATCTTGGTTCTATCTCCTAGCATTGGGGGTGGAACTTCATTAGTTTCACATGGTTGGGTGACAAATATCTTTCAAGGTAAGGTTTGTGGTTCGTGGCTTGGATGTGTTTCAGAATTCCTACAGTGATAAAGATTTCTAAATTTGTATCATGTATTATCAAAAAGAAAGATGTGAAGATCTCTTTGTAAATCCTTTGGTCCATTCATGTAATTATTATTGTAATTGTATTCATTATAAAAAATTGTACGAATAAAGAAATGTAATCAGGGAGGGATGGTTTTAAGGTTACTTTAAGGGTTGTTATTTGAAGATTCAAAAGTTGTAACCTAAAATGTAATCTTGTATCTTTTCCTTATCTCTCCTATATTGAAATGAAAAGAAATGTCTCTATGTAAAGGTTTAAATGTAAATTGTAAAGGAAGTTATTTAATGTGTAGGAAAAAGGGATGGAAATGAATTAGGAAGTAAAAGATATAGTTAGGAATGAAATATTACTTTCTTATCTCTCTCTCTTATTTGGTAATGAAAAAGTAAAAGAAAAGGAAATGGAATTCATTTTGGTTAAGTAATGAAATGCAATGCTTGATATTGATAAATTAATTCATTAAGGGAACCTTAAGGAATGTACTCGTGAATGTTAACAATGAAAATGTTTGAATGTTAGAAACAAAACAAATCAAAACAATTGTTAGTTATAATTTTAGGTTAAAAGACCTAATTCCTTATGGGTTCCCTAGTGGGGACATTACAAGTGCTTTGGATTTCATCCACACGAGAGAAATTGAAAGGAACATTTTTCAATTCATCTCCTTAGAGGGACTGCCTCTACCTAGTGGAGATAGAAGGAATACAAGAGCAACCTAGTTATTGACAATCTCACTTAGGACACCTTCTTGGAGAGTTCAAGAATAGATACTTGTTAGATAATTTCAAGCAGCACCACATTGATGAGTTCCATGATCTTTAGTAGAGGGGACTCATCATAATGCAATATGAGAAAAAGTTTCTTGAGCTTCTACCTTATATGGACTATATTAAGGATGAGAAGTTACTAGTTAGGGGACTGAATGTTGTGATCTTAGGATCGGTACGTATGGCAGCTCTAGAGAGTATTTGGGTTTCCATAGAGAAGGCATTGATAGAAAAGGAGATTCAGAGGAAATCATAGGATACATAGGATCAATCTAAAAACTATAATCCTACGCCACTAAAATTTGAATTTAAAAAAACCCATTGGAAGGGTAATCATAAATAGTCATTAGGGTTTTATAAAACCCCTCACCCTTAGAAAAAATCTCAATAGAATAAGAGATAGAGGCCACCAAAGGGACATCAAATTTCTAAGCCTAATAAGTGGTAAACATAAGGTCCTGGGAGATATCAATGACCACATGTTCCATCTACACCTTCATCTCAAACTCAGTAGTCCACCAAGGGTGATTTCAATGGGTCTAGTAGGATTGGAGGACAAAATTATTCTAGGTCACAAGGATTGTAGACTCAGGTACGTGGACTATGTTATACATGTGGTTCCATGGGGAACATAGCTATATATTCTCCATAGGGTCAAATGGTAGGTAGATAGCTTATGGCAGCATCAGAGCCTACAATTGGGGACATGGGTAAATTTGATAGGGTATTTGCAGTGGTTGAATCAATAAGAAGAGCACCAGGCCATAGTGATAGAGGCCCCAAGTATGATCAGAGGTAGTACTTAACCATCTTATTTGATTTAGGAGCTGCTAGTTCATTTATTTCTCCATTGGTTGTCAAGCATTGTAGGCTAGTGGAAACTAGGTGGGATGTCAATTGGGAGGTTGAGTTAGCATTAGGGACTAGAGTGTTAGTTAAGTCAATGGTTAAGGATTTCTAGATTCAGATTGGTGAAATGAATACAATGGTAGACCTTTGTATTACACCTCTATAATATTATGGAATTGTTTTTTACAATTCCCACAAAACCAAGATGGATTGCTGTTAAAAAAAGATTAAGTGTGTAGATGATCATGATACTTCTACGGTAATTTCAAGGATTCAAAGGCATATATATCTTTGTATGATCCTTTCTACACTTCTTAAGTGGAGCATGTGAAAAGGATGTTAATTTTTTTCCATCACTATCAATGATAGGGAAGAAGAGGAGGAGAAGGAACCATCTCTCAATGGTCATCCTATTCTTTAGGAATTTTTTGATGTGTTCCCTTCTGAACTACCTGATATGCTTCCCTATAGAGAATTTAAATTTCATATAGATCAGGTATCAGGAGTCATGCTAGTTTCAAGAGTGCCATATAGGATGACCAATAATAATTAATGATCTCAAGATCTAGCTAGAGGAGATTTTAGAGAAATGACACGTTAATCCTAGCATCTCTCCTTGGGGTGCACCAATCATATTTTTTAAGAAGGATGGATCTCTTTAGCTATGCATAGAGTATTGATAGTTGAACAAGTTAACTATTAAGAACCGATATCTTCTCTCTAGGATTGATGATTTATTTGATCAGCTTTAGGGTGCCAAGGTATTCTCAAATATGGATCTTAAGTTAGGGTACCATCAATTGAGGATTGTGGAGAGTGATATACACAAAACTATTTTTTGTACTAGATATGGCTACTATGACTTCAAAGTTATTCCATTTGGTCTTATGAATGCTCTAGTTGTATTCATGAGTCTCATGAATGAGGTATTCCTTACATTCCTTGACTGATTTTTTATTATGTTCCTAGATGACATATTGATATATTATTAGAATGAGAAGGAGCATGAAGAGCACCTGAGATAGATATTGTAGTGTTTGAGAGAAAATAAGGTGTATGAAAGCTTGTCAAAATTTGCATTCTTTAGAAGTTCTAATACCTAGGACATGTTATTTCAAGTGATGTGATCTCAATAGACCCATAAAATATCAAAGCCATTGTGGATTGGCTAGCGCTAACTACTATAACAGAGGTCAGTAATTTCATGGGATTAGTAGGATATTACAAATTCTTTGTTGAGGGATTCTCTAGAGTGGCACACCCTATTACATCCCTTTGGAAAAAAGGAAAGAAGTTTGAGTGCAAAGAGAAGTGTGAGAGGGCCTTTGAGTAACTCAAGAAATAACTTACCAGTGCACCTATCCTGATGCAGAGGTGTAAGGAAAGGACTGATTACAACGTTGCATTTCTCAAACTTTGTGAGGTTTGGGCACTTGTATACCCAACCCTTAAGGCTCAAAGGTACCAAGAAATAGTCACACCCTTTGCAAATGGAAAATGTGATCATCTATGGTCTATTTTAATTGAATCCAAAAGGATTTGGTAGATTATAATGTTTCTAGAAACATCCAACACACCAAATGCTCATACTGACAACTAGGCCTAATAGCCCCTATAGTAGGTCTCCAACAAAGTAAAAGAATAGTTTACTCCCAACTTTCCCAAAACACTAAGCTAACTCTATAGGTTTTTAGATACCCTTTTTGGCATACACTAACATATCAGAAACTTAGCATATGTTGTTTTGGACTAATTCACTAGTTCTTAGTCTGTACCCTGATAGAAAGCATGAAAATAGGTCAATTTACAAAGCAACTACAAGCTAGACTTGTCTCCTATCTTCCAAACTCTCAACAGTCTTCAAACACATTCAAAAGGCTTAAAATAACCCTCAAATCTAGGGATTCTTCAAAAGGTTCTCTCCCAACACTCCTGCAACTAAACAAAGGTGAATTCACCTTGCATATGGTGTGTCTAGTAAAACCCATATCTTGTTGAAGCAAATCTTTAACTATTGCTCCTTACCCATCATTTTCATGAACTTTCTTACCCTTGTTACATTGATCACCAACTCTTCATACCTTATCTACAAATTAGCATGTTAAATTTGTATGATACAAGTTAGGGATGGATCATTGCATGAGAATCAGTCAGCAATCATCAATAGAATGATCATCCAATCATTAAAACTATCAAAAGGTTACCAAGAACAATGTGCTTTAATGGACTGCCAGCACTATTTGATTTATCAGTAATAGAAATGGACTTCAAAATATTTAATATGAATTGAAACAATGTTGATAATTCTCTTCAATATGATTAGAACTCCCTCTGATCAATAGCAATGCAAAGAAACCATAAAAAATACAAAAAATACAATGTTTTTATTAAGTTCCAACCCTTGTCCATACACCAGGCATTCCTTATGTCATACACTGATAAGAATACTTCTTATAAACTTCCTCACTAACTTCCTCAACCATTTTAGATCGGTTACATTTCTTGGTTAAGGTTAAAACATACTAAATCTAATTTCCCTCCTATTTGTATCTAATCGTTGGAATTTAAATCTTTTAATTTCCAGCTTATAAAATACTACATAAATCATCTAATTGGTTTGTAAAACTTTATCCTTAGATCCAAACAACCTTTTTAATCATCCCTAAAGACTCTAAATACTTATTCTAATTTATTTTCACTCTATGCTTTCATAGCATCATTGATGATCCTAAGGTCCTTACTAGGCCCTTTCGGATTCATTACAATTTTGTTACATTTATAGCCTTCCAAGGCCATGATTGGCTTTAACACATGTCAATTTATAGTTTTAGACTCCTTCATGTTCTTCCTTTTATCTTTGTTTTCAATAGGCACCCTGTCATTTCATGATGCTCCTACATCATTCTCCCAGCCTTGAAAGAAACTCTTGTCTCAAGAGTTACGCCACTTCTCTAATGCACCAGTCTGATCATGCATCCTTGTCTATCTCTATTTAGGATTAAATTAATCCCCAAGAGTGACTTTCTTTCTCTTTCTCCATCCTACATTCACATTCCAAGAATTGTTAGAAATAAAACATTTGTTTATGTGTTTGTGTCTAGGACAGTATTGTTTCTTGGATTGTTTCTTTCATTTTTTACTATACCACTGATTCATTCTTCTTCATAGGTTGCCTCTGAAACTCCTTCATACCTTCACCTTTTATCTTCTCAAAAATAGGATAGCTAATGGTCCCTACATTCACACATTTCAAATCCCAAAGTCCCTCATCATTAGGACTTTCCTTTTTCTAAAACTTTTCCATCTTCCAACCAGTATCTTGATTATTTTCAAAGATCTGATCCCCAGAACAAATTACAATACTTTCCCCTTCATTATCCAAAGGTAATGGATTCATTTTCTACCTCTCACCATCTTTGTGCACCAAATATGTATTCTCAAACCTATCATGAATTGTTCTTATAATATGTTGTCATGGTCTACCTAAAATTATATTTCCACATTTCATAGGAATGACATCACAAAGAACCCTATCCTGATATGGACCAAAATAAAAATTCACATAAGCCTTTTGACTAACCCCTACATGCTGCTTTTGGGTAAGCCAAGTGGCCTTGTAGGGATTAGGATGGTCAAATGGTATAATTCCTAACTTGGAAACCATATTAGATGAAACAAGATTGCTATGTGATCCAGAATCTACAATCATTTTACACAACTTGTCTTTGCATAAATAATTAGGTCTGAAAATGTTTACCTTTGGTTCTAAAACTTTCTCTCCTTGTCTTACCATCAAGAATTCACCATCAAGTTCAGGATATACTAGTCTTGGTTTAGGTGCCTCATTGTCTTCATCCTCTTGCACAAGATGTACTCTCCTATCTTTTTCTTGGTCTGATTCAATCCATTTAGGACATCTAAACAAGTAATGGCCCACCTCATTATAATGAAAACATCTACCTATGAAGATACCATTGCCTCTTCCTCCAAATATTCCTCCTATATATCCTCCTCTTTGATTTTATGTAGGTTCCTTACCTTTATCTTTATCATTGCTTCTCTAAATTTCTACTTTGTTATGTCACCTCTTCCTCCCATGGCTCCACCTACACTATTTCTTTCCCTTTTATTCTTCCTCTTCAACTTCTCCTCTACTCTAACTGAAGGTTGAAAGCATTCTCCTAGGGTCCTTAGTATATTCAACCCTATCTCATCCTATATGTTGAGCTTTAAGCCATTGATGTATCTAGCCACTTTCTCATCCTCATCTTCTACTCCTCCCCTAATGCTTAGGGTGTGAAATTGATCTGTGTAGTACATAATATCCATCTCCCTCTATTTTAAGTTGTTCCTTCTCATCTTGATTTGTATTGCCAAATTTGATGGAAAAAATTGACTCTTCACCATAGCCTTCATCCTTTCACAATTTAAAATTTTATTTAGTCTTCTTGCTATCCTCTCACTTTGAATACTAGTCCACCATGTAAGGGTTGTTCCCCTCAACCTTTCTTTTTCCAACTTCACCTTCTTCTCTTGTTCTACATCCTCTAAGTCAAAGTAGTTTTCAAGTTCTTCTACCAATCCAAGAACTTATTTTGTATCCATCCTCCCTTGGTAGATTGGAAAATATACATTACTTCTACCACCGGTGCCTTGTAGTAATTTTATCAACCTCATGACCCTCCTCCCTTTAGGATCATTTTCTTCTCTATGACCCCCATTGTCTTGTTCCCTATTGAACTCTTCTTCTTCCTCATGGTTTTCTTCATTAACCTCTTCCCTCCTAGGTTCTCTCCTCTCTTTCTCTAATGCTTATATCCTCTCCAAGAATTGAATCCTTTCTCTTCTCATTTTCCTCTCTTCTCTTTCCCTTGTTGCCTTTAGTTCCCTCTTCTCTCTCTCCTTCTCCTCAAGTGTTGCCCTCAATTCTACAATTTCTCTTTCTATTTGGTTCTTAGGTGCCATAAATTATCTAATACCACTTGATGCAAAGGTGTAAGGAAAGAACTAATTGAAATGGTTTATTTCTCAAACTTTGTGAGGTTTAGGCACTTTCCTACCCAACCCTTAAGGCTCAAAGGTACCAAGAAATGGTCACACCCTTCCCAAATAGAAAATGTGATTGTCTATGGTCTATTTTGATTGAATGCAAAAGGATTTGGTAGATTATAATGTTTCTAATAGCATCCAACACACCAAATGCTCAAACTATCAACTAGGCCTAATAGCCCCTCTAGTAGGTCTCCAGCGAAGTAAAAGGACAGTTTACTCCCAACTTTCCCAAAACACTAACCTAACTCTATATATTTTTAAATACCCTTTTGGCTATACACTAACATACCAAAAATTTATCATATTTTGTTTTGGACTAATTCACTGGTTCTTAGTTTGTACCCTGATAGCAAGCATGAAAATAGGTCAATTTACAAAGCAACTACAAGCCAAACTTGTCTCATGTCTTCCAAACTCTCAATAGTCTTCAAACACATTCCCAATCCAATGAATCTCTAATCAATTTAGTCTTTAGAACCTTCCAAATAATAAAGCCCCAAATTGGCTTCAAATAACCCTCAAATCTAGGGCTTCCTCAATAGGTGCTCTCCCAACACTCCTGCAACTAAAAAAAGGTGGATTCACCTTGTATATGGTGTGTCTAGAAACCTCAAAACATAAAAACCATATCTTGTTCAAAAAAAAATTTTAATGTTGCTCCTTACCAATCATTTTCATGAACTTTCTTACCCCTGTTACGATGATCACCAACTCTTCACACCTTATTTGCACATTAGCATTTTAAATTTTTATGATAAAAGTTAGGGATGGATCATTCCATGAGAATCAGTCAGCAATCAACCATGGAATGATCATCCAATCATTAAAATTATCAAAAGGTTACCAAGAATATTATGTTTTAATGGACTGACAACACTGTTTGATTAATCAATAATAGAAATGGACTTCAAAACATTTAATATGAATTGAAACAATTCTAAGAATTCTCTTCAAGATGTTAGAACTCCCTTTGATCAATAGAAATGCAAAGAAACCATTAAAAATGCATAAAATATAGTGTTTTTATTAAGTTCCAGCCCCTATCCGTACATTAGGCATTCCTTATGTCGTAAACTTATTAGAATCCTTCTTATAAACATCCTCACTAACTTCCTCAACCATTTTAGATCGATTAAATTTCTTGGTTAAGATTAAAACATACTAAATCTAATTTCCCTCCTATTTTGATCTAACCATTGGAATTCAAATTTTTGAATTTCCAACTTACAACATATTGCATAAATCATTAATTGGTTTGTAAAACTTGATCCTTAGATCCAAAAAACCTTGTTAATCATCCCTAAAGACTCTAAAGACTTATTCTAATTCATTTTCACTATATTCTTTCATAGCATCATTGATGATCCTAAGGTCCTTACCTGGCCCTTTAGGATTCATTACAAATTTGTTACACTTATAGCCTTTCAAGGCCATGATTGGCTTTAACACATGAAAATTTATAGTTTTAGACTCCTTCATTCTCTTCCTTTTCTCTTTGTCTTCAATAGACACCCTACCATATCATGATGCTCCTACATCATATCCTTTCTATGATGGATCCTTTAGAATATTTTTTGGTTTACACAGATGCTTCCTTGGATGGTTTGGCAGAAGTATTTATACAGGGTGGTTGATCCATCACATATGATTCTAGGAAACCTAAGACTCATAAGATTAACTACCATACCCATGACCCTGAGCTTGCAGCTATATTGCACACATTAGTGAGGTGGAGGCACTTCCTCTTAGGACATCAATCCAAGATTCATATAGATCACCAAAGTTTGCATTATATATTCACTCAGTCGAACCTTAATTCTTGACATAGGTGATGCAGGGGCATCCAAGGTTAAGACAAGGCATTCTGTGTCCTTGGTGAAACTGCATGGAGTGTTGGTATTTTTGTCAATGTTAATCAGTTTCAGCCTTGACCGACAGTCTCAATCATTGAAGGAAGCTTGGTCACTGAAGGAACTTGGCAGTCTCTGGCGCTCGGTGAAATTTTTACTCGGTCATGCCTATGGTGCTTGGTTGATACTGGTGCTTGGTCAAGCCTGGCATGCTTAGTGATTTTACTGGCACTTAGTAGTTTTGGCTTACCAACTGGAGTTTTGTGTGATTTTTTTAGCCGACTTGGTGCATTTATTGTTGGTAGCCATTGTTATGGGCCGACATGATAAATTAAATGTTTGTTTACATCTGTGAGCCAACTTGTATGGCATTTAATTATTTATTTTGGGGAGTTAAGGGTTTCATCTTGCCAACTTATGGCTGATGATTATTATTTAAGGAGGGTGTGGGTAGATGTTTAGGAACAGAACTGAGAGGAGGACAACTTAGCAGATCTAGAAGTCAGATGCAGAGCTTGAGAGTGAAGTTGTGGAAAAGTTCTTGATGAACTTGTAGATCGGATTGTAATATGATAGTTATTTTGTAGTAGAACTAGGAGCTTGCATACTTGGAGGCAAGGAGATTTCTTGGAGGTTTGCGACCTCAAGTTTAGATCTGCCTTAGGGTTTCCATCAGCTTCTGATTATCTTCAAAGCTGAACTAGTTTAGTTTGTATTGGATCTAGTTGTGGATCTTGCAGAATTGTTTTCTGAATGTAATTGGCCCTAACCCAGAAGGCCTCAGAGCCAAGCATGTTAATGAAAATCAGTGTTAAGAAATTACCTTGTGTTGCATTGTTGAATAATCTACTGTGTAATTCTGTTAGTTGCAAGGTTTGGATTGTCCTTCATTGGATCCACCATCCTTGACTGCATCAGCTAGTATCAGAGTGAGGTTGATCTTGTTGAAGTAGAAGGTTGACCTAGCAAGGCTGATCTTGTGAAGTTGATCTTGTTGGCAAAAATATTGTGCACAATTTGGACTACAGATTCAAAGCACTAAACTTGTGATATTGTGCCTTAGTTGTTTGCAAGATTGCAAGTTGAGATCTGACTTGTTGCAACTTGGAAATTGTCATAGGGTGGTCGGTGAGGGTTTGTTGCAGAGGGTTTCTCTTATCTTTAAGGATGCCTTTGAAAATATTGGACCCTAGATTTATTTTAGATCTTTTTGATACTTTTGAATCCCAGATCACAGAGAAAGTGAAATCAGATTTCAAATCTAAGATAAAATTGGTGAAGAATGATATGGTCACCGAGATCATGAGAACTATTGCTGGTATACCTCAGAATGTTGGTACTAAGGATGGCTATGAAGAAGCTACTAAAGAATTTGAAACTAATGGATCTAGTGGTGATGACCGAAGGAAAAAATCTGGTGAAGATAGAACTACTCAATTGCCTAGATCTGCTACTCGGTTTAGTAATTACCAAATGGACGTTTCTACTTTCTTCGGCACTTTGAAGCCTAACAATCTAATTGACTGGATTGGTGAACTTGAATATTTCTTTGAGCTGGAAGAAATTGAAAATCCTCTTCAAGTGAGATTAGCATAGACAAAGTTGAAAGGACATGTTGCTCTTTGGTGGAAAGAACTACAAAGAGACCGAGAAGATGAAGGTGAAACAAAGATCAATCAATGGAGATTAATGGTGACTAAGTTGAAAGTTAAGTTCATACTGGCTGACTATGAGCTTGACTTGTTTAAGAAGTTACAGAATCTGAAACAGAAGGATTTTTCTATTGAGGATTATACCGAGGAATTATACAAACTTACTATTTGGTCTAGACACCAAGAGCTTGGTAAGGAAAAGGTAGCTCGGTATGTGAATGGTCTAAGATTCAATATTCAAGATGAGCTTGGTATGTTAAAGATTGATTCTATTGAAGATGCTTATCAGTATGATCTAAAGGCAAAAGATAAGTTGAAGAGGAAACAACCTAGTAACTCCCGAGGGAAAGAAAAGATTGATCACTCGGTGAAGGAGAAATTGAATGATGCATAATATGAACAGAAACCTGTGGAACTAAAGAAGAAGATAGGTAGAGTTATCTTTAAAGGTACTTGCTATAACCGTGGAGAGGAAGGACACCATTCTTTTGAGTGTACATAGAAGAAGGTTGACCAATGAACTACTATGATGAATTAGAACATTTAGAATGCACCTAAATTAGAGAGCTTGCTGCTTCGATGAACATTGCTCTGTACAAAGGATGAACCTTGTCAGAGGAGTAACTTGTTTAGGACCCAATGCAAGACTAAAGGTAAACTCTATAATTTTATTGTAGATAGTGGTAGTACTGATAACCTTGTCACTGAGGACCTGGTTTAGAAACTCAGTTTGAATAGAATGAAGCATCCTTGTCCTTTTAGGATTGGCTGGTTACAAGACATTCACACTTTGGAAGTTAAAGAACAATGCTCCATTGATGTTCAGATTGGACAGTATAAGGATCTTGTGCTTTGTGACATTGTGAAGATAAATAGTTGTGATATATTGCTTGGTAGACCTTGGCAAATGATTGCAGAGCTATTTATGACTATGTTCAAAATGTGTTTACCAGTGAGAAGGATGACAGGAAGTTTTCACTGATGCCTTTAATGGATATAATGTTCAGTAGGAGAAGCCTGAGTATTGGTAGCCGAGTTGAGATTGTGGATCTAGAGAAAATGAATAATCAGTATGGAGAACTGACCTGTACATTGTTAAGAAAAGACTTGAAGAGGTAGAGGAAACTGAAGTGGAAGATTTTGCAAGCAGAAAAGGTGGAGGACTTGTATGTGAAGAACTAGTTTGGGATTTATGTGTTGAATCCTAAAAGATGTTCTTCTCACATATGAACATCTTTTGGAACCTGGGGTGTCTGATGCAGGGGAATCCAAGGTTAAGATAGGGCATTATGTGTCCTCATTGAAAGTACATGGAGTGTTGGTATTTTGGCCGGTGTTACTCAGTTGTAGCCTTGACCGATGGTCTTCATCATTGAAGGAAGATCGGTCACTGAAGGAACTTGGTAGTCTCTGGTACTCGGTGAAATTGTTACTTGGTCATGCCTATGATGCTTGGTCGACACTAGTGCTCAGTGATGCCTGGCATGCTCAGTGATTTTACTGTTGCTCGGTAGTTCTGGCTTACCGACTGGAGTTCTGTGTGATTTTTTGAGCCGACTTGGTGCATTTATTATTGGTAGCCATTGTTATGGGTCGACATGCTCAATTAAATGTTTGTATACATCTGTGAGCTAACTTGTATGGCATTTAATTATTTATTTTGGGGAGTTAAGGGTTTCATCCTGCCGACTTGTGGCTAATGATTAGTATTTCAGGAGGGCATGGGTAGATGTTTAGGGACAGAACTAAGAGGAGGACAACTTAGTAGATCTGGAAGTTAGATGTAGAGTTTGAGAGTGAAGTTGTGGAAAATTTTTGTATGAACTTGCAGATTGGATTGTAATCTGATAGTTATTTTGTAGCAAAACTAGGGGTTTGCATACTTGGAGACAAGGAGATTGCTTGGAGGCTTGTGAGCTCAAGTTTAGATCTACCTTAGGGTTTCCATCAGCTTCAGATTATCTTCAGAGCTAAACTAGTTGAGTTTGTATTGGATCTAGTTGTGGATCTTATAGAATTGTTTTCTAATTGTAATTGGCCCTAACCTAGAAGGCCTCACAATCGGGCATGTTAATGAAAATTAGTGTTAAGCAATTACCTTGTGTTGCATTTTTTATTAATCCATTGTGTAATTCTATTGGCTGCAAGGTTTGGATTTTCCTTCATTGGTTTCACCATCCTTGACTACATCAATAGGAGATGGATGGATTTTCTTTGTCAGTATGATTTTGATTTTCATTAGATCAAGGGGAAAGATAATGTATTCATAGATTCACTAAGTAGGAGACATCATGAGGTATATTTTATGTTTGTAGACACAAGTTTGATGGATCACATATTGCATTACTTGCATGAGGATGAGTGGTATGTAGAGTTTTTTCAGGTGGTTCAATCTAAAAAGGCCCTAGAGGGAAAGTATGTTGATTATTCATTGGAGTTTGATGGAGTATTATTCCATAGAGGGAACATCTATGTACCTTCTTTCATGGGATTGTGTGAATTTATTATGTTTGAGGCTCATAGAGAACTTTATGTAGCAAATCTCAGGGTCAAGAAGATGCATGCAAATTTAAGATAGGTGTATCACTGGTTGGGCATGAGGAAACACATTACAGAACTAGTATCCTAATGCCTTGAGTGTCAGTGACTTAAGGCATAACAATTCCATCTAGGTGGATTTCTTCAGCTCCATGAGATACTTGAGTGGAAGTGGGACACTATTTCAATGGATTTCATCATTGGTCTTCCTATGTCATCTCATTGTCATGATTTCATCATGGTGATGATTGATAAGTTGACCAAGGTGGCTCACTTCTCACCTATGTTCACTACATTCACAATGCTAGTAGTGGTAGAGGTGTTCTTGCAAGATATTATCAAACTTCATGGCATTCCTCACAAGATATTTCTGATAGGGACTCTCTCTTTACATCTTCCTTTTGGTTGGAATTTTAGGAATCTTTGGGCACCAAGCTCAACTTTAGCATAGCATATCATCCAAAAATGGATGGATAGACAAAGAGAGTTAATCAAGTGTTAGAGGATATGCTTTTCATGTATGTTATGGACCATCAGATGAGATGGGAGGAGTAACTAGACTTGGTAGATTTTTCCTATAATAATGAGCACCACATCCTTAGGGATTCCACATTTCTAGGCCTTGTATGGAGTAGAAGGTAGATTTGATTAGACAACACCTTAGAGAGGCTCAGGACAAATAGAATAAGTATGTGGATGCAAAGAGGATATATCATAGTTATATAGTTGGTGATAGAGGCTTTTTGAGAGTGTGACCCCATAAGAGTCCAATCCATTATGGAAAGGGCTCTAAGCTTGCACCTCACTTTGTTGGACCTTTTGAGATCCTTGAGAGGATATGACCGGTTTCTTACTGTCTAGACTTTCCACCTAGCCTTTCATGCATCCACAATGTTTTTCATGTTTATGTACTATGGAAATATATTTATGATGAGGCTTATATCATAGATTGGGATGCCTTGCAAGAGGATTTAGATGGCTAGCTAGCTTTGGATCTCATTCACATTTTGGCACGCTAGACGTTGGCTTTTTTAGGCCGTGAGCTAGACAAGCTTAGGGTCTAGTGGGATTGTTACGATGAGGTTATCACATCATGGGAGGACACAGTACAAATGAGATCACTTATATTTTTTATGAGCTCCAGGAGGAAGTTCATGCCTAGGGATGAGGGTGTGAGTCCCTACTCCAAGCCCATGAGAGCAATACTTTATTTTCATGTTAGACTAACTATTTGATACACTATTTTGATGCATTTAGACTTTATCTAACAGGGATTTGATATCATTGGATATGATGGATTCTATTTTATGTTGATTCTTATACTTATGATGATTATATGATACATTATTACATACATTATGATTAGTTTATTTAGATGATTTCTATAATGATGAAATTGAGTATATGCTTTATTATAATTGATTTTGAAAATGACAATTGAATTCATGATAGGATGAGATGTGATTCTATTGTAAATCATATGTTAGTTGTTTAAATTCTTTTGTAAATGTTTGATTTCTTCATGTTAAAAGTGTAGTGAAAAGGTATGAATTGTTCAATTTAGTTGAATTATGAATTTTATTATGTTAATATCCATATATTTTATATTCTTATAATTTCTTGAAATATTGATGTTCGAATTGAGATGTGCAGGAAAATGACCATGGAAATTATTTCAAAAGACCAGGACCAAACCTATGTGTGATAGTAAAGTCAAGGTTGCATCTATTGAAGAGAAAATACCTAATATGTAATGTGCTTTGTTTCGTAAATGTGAATGCTTGTATGTTTTTGTCAAATTGTAATTGGTAAATTTTAATTATGTAAATACATAAATAGACATGTCATGTGTATTTTGTGATGTGCATTTTTGTGGTGTCACTTGACACTTGTAATGTGTATATGTGGCAATGACATATCCATTTGAGGATTAATATTTTGTTGCAACCTAACCTAAGGTAGTCCCATGTAGGATCCCCATGAGAACCACTTGGTTGGGGAGCCTTAGGTTGGGTCAAATCTAGTATAACCTATAGGTAAACTTTAGGTGAGTTTTTGGAGGGTTAAATTAACTCCTAGAGTGGAGTTAAGGTCATTACGATAAATCCACTTGATGTAACTATGGGAAAGGGGAATTTTCAGCCATAGTACCACCTATTTATAACTTGAGAGCCCTTTCAAAATTTGGCTTCTCAATATGGACAAAAATTAACTTTTGGAAGATTCCCTTGGGATGACAACCTTCCTTTGATTGGCAGGTACCTTCTCCCCATCCCCTACTCACCTTCAGTACCATCTTGGGAGACATCATTTAAGGAATGGTAAGGAAAACCAATGGGAACCCATACCTTTCCCAAGAGATTTGGGAAATGAGAAGAGAGACCTTTTAGAGGAATCCCCAAAAACTTATAAGTTGTTCACCCACTCTTTAACTTTGGAGACAACTAAAACATGGAGAATTTTGGAGAAGGATTTGGACTTAAGAAAGATCTTCATAAAATATCATTGTCATATCTTGGATTGAGGTTTTTGGTTGCATTCTCACTCTTGTTGATAATTCATCTCATGTGTAGAAAGAATTTGAAATTTTATGATATTGTGTTTTCATTCATGTGTTAGTTTATGGGATTTGTTCTTTGTGTTTGAGTTTCATCTTGTTTTATTCTATGTGTTCTTGGGATTTTGATGCAGGAGCATCCTGGGTGTAAGAGCAATCTTGCATCACCCAAAAATATTTTTGTTTTTGTATTCAATAAGGGCTATCTTGTGCAGAGTTGCTATTTATGGAAACTTCCTATTTTTAGTAAGTTGGTCTTACGATCTCAGAATGTCTGATTTTACATATGGAGGTTCATCTCAGTCATATCAGCCTGCCAGCAAAGTTTCATGGCTAGATCAGGTGTAGTTTTGAAGATATTGAAGATTTTTGGTATTGGCAGCAGGGTACAAAAACTTTGAACTCAGTTTTGAAGGCTTTAGAGGCCCCGAATGAGGTTGAAAATTTGGGTGATGGGCACTTTACATTGGTCAAGCCTGTAGAGCGCTTCGTGGCATTTCTAGAATGGGGTTATAATAGCCAATCGGGTCAACGGGCGATGACTTATGGTCTTCAGAAGTTGGGTCACCTGAAATGGCGGAAAATAATTTTTCTTCAAAATTTCTATTTGGGTTTCAAAACTCATTTTGAGCCGACTTTGATGTAATAAATTGTAAAATAAAATAATTCTAAGTTTGGTCAGCCCTAAGGGCTAAATTTCTAGAACCTTCTCGGGTAGTGGAAATTGCCTATATAAAGAAGGCCCGTAGTGTTGTCTAGGGCAGTTCTGGGTAGTAGATCTGGGTATTGATTCGAGGCTTTCTCCAAAAGAATATTGTAAGGGAATGCCCATGTGGCTTTGCATATTGTAATTCTGAAAGTTTGTAATTCCACATTTGTGGAGATAATAAGAAGCCAATTTTCTATTCTTGCATATTATTGTTGTTGTTTCTCTATTTTTGTTACGTGCTTGTGGTATTAAGGGAGCACCCTTCATCAAGTTGACACCCAGGGTAATTTGAGAAGTGACCCTATCATGACTCAGGTGTGTAGAGGAAAACCAAGATGGTTAACCTCCTCCTTTGTTAGCCATGATGAATCTTCAACAGGTCATCCTTTCCATTTGACCAAATACTCTTCATATGTCATGTTCCTTGTGCTTCTGCCAACACGACTGTCCAGTATGTCTTCAATCTCCTTGATATCTGAACTGGTTGCTGGAATACTCCACTGTGCTGCTGCAACCTCATCTTCAACACCTCCTTCATGATACTTTGTCAAATCTAAAATGTTAAACACTGGTGAAATATTCATCTCAGTAGGCAATCCTACCTCATATGCATTTCCTGAATCATGCTTCTTCAGTATCTTACATGGTCCAAACTTCTTCATTTTTAGCTTGTTATATGTACCAACTAGAAACCACTCCTTCCGCAAATGAACCATGACTTCATCCCCAACCTAAAATTCCTTATGCCTCCTTTTCTCATCTACCTTAGTCTTATACTACACATTCATCTTGGTAATATGCTTCCTCACCTCCTCATGGATGTTCTTCAAATGTTCTGCAAAATCCTCAGCTTCAGCACTACTTATTTCT
This sequence comes from Chamaecyparis obtusa, assembly GCA_027943335.1. Classification (NCBI taxonomy): domain Eukaryota; kingdom Viridiplantae; phylum Streptophyta; class Pinopsida; order Cupressales; family Cupressaceae; genus Chamaecyparis; species Chamaecyparis obtusa. Next base: position 119,395 of record BSBK01007536.1, read on the forward strand.
CCTTTATCTATCTTTCTCAACTCAGATGCATTTCTTGGAATACTTCCATATACAATTTGGAATGGTGATTTACCAGTGCTCCTGTTGATAGAATTATTATATGCAAATTCTACCTATGGTAAAATCAAATCCCATCCTATTGGCTTATCTCCAACCAAACATCTCAGCAGATTTCCCAAACTTCTATTCACCACCTCTGTCTGTCCATCAGTCTATGGATGATGTGATGAACTGAACTTCAAATTTGTCTTCAACTTCTTCCACAATGTCTGCCAGAAATATCCAACAAACTTAGTATCTCGATCTGAAACTATGGTCTTTGGCAAACCATGTAGTCTCACCACTTCTCTGAAAAATAATTCTACTACATGAACAACATCATTAGTCTTCTTACAGGGGATGAAATGTGCCATCTTTGAAAATCTGTCAACTACTACAAAAATTGAATCATGTCCCCACTGTGTCCTTGGTAAACCAAGAACAAAGTCTATACTGATATCCTCCCAAGGCTTCTCTGGTATAGGTAATGGTTAATACAACCCTATATTTTGCTTCACTCCTTTCGCCATCTGACATACTCTGCAACTCTGTACAAACTTCTTCACATCTTGCTGCCATTGTGGCCAATAATAATTCTCACCAACCAAAGCAAGGGTTTTATCATGACCAAAATATCCAGCCAATCCCCCACTATGCTTCTCCTTGATGAGATTCTCCCTCATAGAACTTCATGGAATGCACAACTGACTCCCTCTGAATAGCATATCATCTTGGATGATAAAATCCAGCCATTTCGTCCTATCTAGAGTAACAGGTTCTGTACAAGCTTTCTAAGCTTCACCAAAATTAGGATCCTCTAGATATAAATTCTTGAGTTCCTTGAACCAAACCACTTCAATCTGCATCTCTGTCAGCAATAGTTGTCTTTTGCTAAGAGAATCTGCAACCCTATTAGACTTTCCACTCCTATGTTTCAAAACAAATGTATAACTCTGCAAAAACTCAACCCATTTCAAATGCCTCTGATTCAACTTTCCTTGACTATTCAAATATTGCAACGCTTGATGATCAGTATAGAAAACAAAATCCTTAGGAAGTAGATAATGTCTCCACTTCTTTAATGCTTGAACTATAGCATAAAATTCCTGATCATAGATAGAATATTTTCTCTTGGCATCATTTAACTTCTCACTGAAATAAGCAACAGGTTTACCTTCTTGGCTCATAACAGCTCCTATTGCAGTACCACTAGCATCACAATCTACTTGAAACACCTTATTAAAATCTAGAAGTGCTAAAATAGGTTGTTCTATAACTTTTTGTTTCAACAATTGAAAACTCTTTTTTGCCCCATTAGTCCACTTAAACTCTTTTCTATCCCCTCTCATTGTTTCAGTCAAGGGTCCACAAATACTGCTAAAATTTTTGATAAACTTTCTGTAAAAGCTAGCCAAACCATGAAAAGATTTTACCTCAGTAGCACTCCTTGGAGTAGGCCATTCAAGGATAGCCTATACCTTCTTTGGGTCCATTTTTAGACCTTGTGCTGAAACTACAAATCCCAAATACACTAACTCTTTCTTCACAAAACTGCACTTCTTCAAATTAATCAACAATTTCTCATCTCTCAACTTCTCAAACACCATACGAATATGCATCATATGTTCCTCCAATGTCTTGCTAAAAATCAAAATATCATCTAGGTAAACAATGACAAACTTAACCAGAAATTCTTTCAGAACCTCATTCATGAGCCGCATGAAAGTGCTCGGTGCATTGGTTAGCCCAAAAGGCATGACTAACCACTCATATAGTCTTTCCTTTGTCTTGAAGGCAGTCTTCCATTCATCTCCTTCTCTAATCTGAATCTGGTGATATCCACTCTTCAGATCTATCTTTGAGAAATACATAGTCCCACTCAAACAATCCATAATATCATCCATTCATGGCAATAGAAACCTATACTTAATTGTGATCTTGTTTATTTCTCTGGAAACTGTACACATCCTCCACTCTCTATTCTTCTTTGGTGCTAATACCACTGGTACAGCACAGGGACTCAGACTCTCTCAAATCAACCCCTTCTGCAATAACTCATGTACTTGTCTGTTCAACTCTTCACTTTCTACTGGTGTCATTTTGTGTGCTGCCTTGTTTGGCAAACTGGCTCCTGGAATCAAATCCATCTGATGACTGATCTTCCTTACCAGTGGTAATCCATCAGGTACATTATCAAATACAATATCCTAAAACTCATTCAACAAATCTTCAACCTCTACAGGTACATCCTCTACTTTTTCTTTACTAGCTTTTGGAATTAAAGCAAAACACACATGCTCATGCCTCATACCATCTAAGAATTTTCTTCCATCAACAAATGTTATTCTTGCATTGCCACATACCTTTTCTTCGGTCTCCTTCAATGGCTTTAGCTTATGTCGCACTCCATCCTTTGTCAGGGAATAGGTATTCACACGACCATCGTGTACAGCACATCTATCAAACTACCACGGTCTACCCAACAACATATGACATGCATCCATAGAGATGATATCACATAGTACCTCATCTTGGTACCCGCCGATCTTGAACTTTACCAGGCACTATTCACTGACCATGACCTTGTGGTCATCCTGCATCCAGGCAATCTGATATGGATGTGGGTGTTTCTTTCTCTTGAGCTTCAACTTTGTCACCATCTCTTCTGACACCAAATTATCAGTGCTTCCACTATCGATAATCACATCATAGCATTTACCCTCACACTTGCATCTAGTGCAAAACAGGCTCCTCCTTTGTTCAGGTTCATTCTCACCACCTAGAAAGACTCTTCTATTAAGTAGTGTTTCTCCTTTTTCAACATCTTCAGAATTTGATGATCTAGCATCTTCATCTACATGTGCAACTCTAGCCTGGCCTTCATTTCTCCTGTCTGTTCTGCCTTGGCGCTGAGGACATTCAAATGCCCTATGACCTTCTTCTCCACAGTGAAAACATGTTCCACGGAAGCCTCCTCTTCCAGATCCTTGTCCTCTTCCTCTTCCTCTCTGATCTCTATTACTCTGATCCTAGAAACGGTTGGAATTATTTCCTCCCTGATTCTGACTGCTACTGGCTTCATCCTTCTTTTTTGGATCTTCATTTCGGCCACCATATGATCATCCACCAGATCTTCCACCACAACCTCTTCCATTTTGTCTGCTCTCAAACTTCTTGTTCAATTTTTCCTCTACTTTTAGGGCAAACTGGTATGCCTCCTCAGTACTGTTCATTCAAACCAGATTCAACTCCTCCTGAATGCTTGGCCTTAACCCATTAAGGTATCGGGCAACTTTCTCCTTATCAACTTCTGCATGGCCTGTTCTAATGAGGAGTCGATAGAACTCCTATGTATACTTCTGAACAGATCTTCCTGCTTGCTTCAAAATTTGCATTTTCTTTATTAGGTCAAGCTCATAATCAACAGGAATGAACTGTCACTTCAATTTATCCACCATCCGATCTCATCTTGTGATTTTATCTTTCCCTCTTCTATTTCGCTCCAATTGAATTTCTTTCCACCAGATCTTCGCATGACCTTTCAATCTAGCTTTCACAAATTTGACCCTATCAGGATCCTCAACATCTTCATACTCAAAGTATTCCTCACATTCATTGATCCAGTTGATCAATTCCTCTGGGTTAAGATTTCCAGAAAATGTAGGAACCTCAATCTTAGGTCTTTTCCCAATCTTGGAAATCACCAGAAAAAGTCTTTCTTCCTCCTGGTTCACAATTTCAGCTTCTCCTTCTTGATATTCTTCTTCGGCTTCATCCTCGCTTTCATCTCTGACATTAAGATTCATTCCTCTGTGAATCTCTTCTTGCAATGCTCGCACTTGTCTCTGCAGCTCTCTAACCTCAGGTGTCACAGCACCAGCTCTTCCGCCATGTTCTCTTCGTGGAGGCATTTTCGTGATGCACACTGAAACCCTAACCACGGTCCTGGTGCAAACTACCTCACAGTCGGCGATCTGTTTACACACTCAAGAACTCCTGCTCTGATACCACTTCATCAAGGGTGCTCCCTTAATACCACAAGCACATAATAGAAATAGAGAAACAACAACAATAATATGCAAGAACAGAAAATTGGCTTCTTATTATCTCCACAAATGTGGAATTACAAACTTTCAGAATTACAATATGCAAAGCCACATGGGCATTCCCTTACAATATTCTATAGGACAAAGCCTTGAATCAATACCTAGATCTACTACCCAGAACTGCCCTAGACATCACTATGGGCCTTCTTTATATAGGCAATTTCCACCGCCCGAGAAGGTTCTAGAAATTTAGCCCTTAGGGCCGACCAAACTTAGAATTATTTTATTTTACAATTTATTACATCAAAGTCAGCTCAAAATGAGTTTTGAAACCCAAACAGAAATATTGAAGAAAAATTATTTTCCGCCATTTCAGGTGACCCAACTTTCGAAGACCATAAGTCATCGCCCGTTGACCCAATTGGCTATTATAACCCCATTCTGGAAATGCCACGAAGCACTTTACAGGCTTGACCAATGCAAAGCACCCATCACCCAAATTTTCAACCTCATCCGGGGCCTCTAAAGCCTTCAAAACTGAGTTTGAAGTTTCTGTACCCTGCTGCCAATATCGAAAATCTTCAATATCTTCAAAACTACACCTGATCTAGCCATGAAAATTTGCTAGCAGGCTGATATGACTGAGATGAACCTCCATTTGTAAAATCAGACATTCTGAGATCGTAAGACCAACTTACTAAAAATAGCAAGTTTTCATAAATAGCAACTCTGCACAAGATAGCCCTTATTGAATACAAAAACAAAAATATTTTTGGGTGATGCAAGATTGCTCTTACACCCAAGATGCTCCTGCATCAGATTTCAAATCCAAACTCACCCTTGGGAGGGAAGAGTAGCCTTGGGGTGAAGGGAAGAATGGGCAGACATGGTTGAAGAGTCTCTTTTCTTGGAAGAGAGGGAAAAAGGCATGGATTATAGGGTCCATGTTGTTGATTTTATTATATGTTTATGGGGGTAATAAGGGTATGAAGTTGTTGAGAAAGTATGTGAAAAGAAGTTGGTGTAGAAGCCTTGAGAAGGCATATGATTATTTGTAATTTTTCAGCTTCTCCCCAGGGTATTTGGTCCACCTTCACCCCTTATTGAAGTCACTTGATGACTATGTGTAAACCCTTGGGTTGGGAAAATATTGTTGAATTCTTGATTACATTTTTTTTCCTTTCAATATGTTTGGATATGAGTATTACCCATTTTCCCTTGGTTCTCCTAGCTTGGGGTTGGCCTTGTAAATGCCTAGGTTGGTAGGTGAGCCTCCATGGTCAAGTTGAATTTTTATTGCAGGTTTACTTGATGTTCAAGTGAGAAAAAGTGGTGTTAAAGGAAAATATTTGTTTCTCCATTTCTTCAAGTTTGCAAAGTTGAAAGCTATGATTGTAAATTAGAAAATCTATGTAGATTGTCTTACCCTTTTGGGTCATTTTAATGTATGACTGAAATGTAAGGAAAATAGTTTAAAATCTTATAAAGTTTTCTTCATCTTTTAAATCCCATGCAATGTTAAAAAAAAAAAAATTAAATTAAATTTATACACTTCTATTGTCACTTTACAAATGCATATTTAATATAAGAAATGAAGTAAATTCATTCATGAAAAACCATTTGATTTTGTGAGTTGTTTTCAGCAACAAAGAGATGAAATTGTTTATTTATTTGTATTCTATACATAGGTTAAAAACAAAAGAAAAAGGTAGACAATGTTTATGTCATCTTTAAACCCTTTATTACTTTACATGTATGCAGATTTATTTTTTGTAAAAGATTGATAGAGCTAGAAATGTAAAAATAATCTAGTTTCAAACTCCTAATTTGTATTTTTATTTTTTTTAATGAAAGTTTACTTCTGTTGCCTTTATGGTAATATCTTAAAGTTTTGAGGTATTCAAAAAAAATGTTCGCTATACAAGGAACTTTAAAATATCCATACTATAATGCAATGAAATTGAGTATTTAGGTGTGTGTGTGTGTGTGTGTGTCTATATATGTATATATATATGTATATATATATATGTATATATATATATATGTATATATATATATATGTATATATATATATATATATATATATATATATGTATGTATATATATATATATATGTATATATATATATATATGTATATATATATATATATATATATATATATGTATATATATATATATATATGTATGTATATATATATATATATATGTATATATATATATATATTTATTTATTTATTTTGAAGCCTATACACACACATATAAATACAAACATATATATACACACACATATATATATTTATTATAAATAAATAAAACCAAAACAAACAAAAAAAATATAGTTTGGGGTGGGGTGGGGTGGGGTGGGGTGCGGGGCGAGGAGGCCGAAACCCTACCGCTACAAAGGGGAGAGCTCGGCCCATAACCTGTGTGGGTGGTCGCGCCACCAAAAGTGGCCAAGGCCACTGTCGTGGTGGTTGTTGTACAACCAGTGGTTGAGGCCACTATCTTGGTGGTCATTGCAATAGCTCTACCATCACACTCCTATGAGCAGACCACGACATGGTCTCAAGGGGGGGCTTGCAAGCCCTTCCCCATCAATTTTCATTGATTTATTTCTTAAAAGAAATTAATCTTTAACAACACAAATTAAAAAAAAAATTATGCTATTTCATGAGAAACAAAATGAATCCCTACACAAAAAAGAAGCCCTCTTGCAGCTCCTCCATTCCTTTTACCTGCACACACACAAAAAAAAAAAAGAGAAGTGTGAGAGAGGGAGAAAAGAAAATAGAGAGAACAAAAGAAAAAAAAACTTAGAAACCTCAATTTTGAAATTCAGATTAGGGTTTGAGAGAGAGAGGGAGATGAGAGAAAAAGGGTAATATAGAGGAGCAAAATGAATTATGTTTCCTCTTACCATTCCACTTGGGTCTTGCCCTAATTAGGGTTGACCTTTTTTATTTTTATTTTGGTTTTATTTTAAAAAGGTTTGTTTGTGTAAGTAATATAAATTTTATTTAGTTAGTTTTTATTTGCCATTGCATTTTCCCTAAGTTGTAATTGAATATTATTTAGTGGAGCTTTTTGATTTTATTAATTATTGAAAATCTTAATTTTAATGTGGAAAATGTCTTATCAGTTTTAATTTTTTATTTATTAATTTATTTAGATTTAGGGATTAATTTTAGAAGTTGGTTTTTTTAATTTATCACAACAATCTTGTAGTGGCTAGTAATTTATTAGTTTATTGGGTTTGTATTAAAGTGTTAAAAATAAAGTTATGTTACTTAAGTTGTTCATGAATTAATTTATTGGGTTTATATTTGTGACCCTTATAGTTATTTTATAGGTGTCTTTAAATTTTCTAAAGGGGAATAAATTGTAAAACTCATACTATTCTTCTAATAAGCTATTTAAACCATGGGGACCCTTTTACATAAGTTTTAATTTAATAAATGAATAGGTTCAATCAAGGGGATCAATCAATTATTGAATTTTATTATAATTTATTAAATGACTTTATCATTAACTCGTTATTGTCTTAGTAATGACCTAGATTTAATAATCTCGTGATTATTACAAACCTCAAGTAACAATGTGTTTCCTGAAATATTAATTTAAAACATTAATTAATACTATGAATGTAATAGGAGTTATTAAACCATTATTAAAAGTAACTTACTAGATTTAATTTTATGAACTTAAATTAGAGATAGTCCTCGCAGTTGAACTACAAAGGCTAAACCGTATCAAGGGATGTTGACAAGCCTACTTGGAAAGAGTGGACCCCCACTTGACCAATCGCTTGACATTATTCCCCTTGACTTATTGATGTTACGATTAGGGGATTGTATATTCCACTTGTTATAACCTCATTAGTGAGCATAGTTATCACTTCTTCTTCAAAATTAAGCAACACATTAGTAATCTTATTAAAAAAAAAATGTTGGTGTAGTTTTTCTATAAGATTTGGGCATGACATTGTCAATGGAACCATTTGGAGGTGCAGATGATTATGACTCATTTGAGGATGACTATAAGTATGATGTTAATTCTCAAAGGTGTAATCAACAATGTTACATGTGATGGAATATGGATGAAGTGACTGAGAGGGGGGGTGAATCAGTCAACCATAAAACACTTCACAATTAATTCTTCCCAGATCCCTTAGGATATCTTAAAAATGTTATCTATTTTAGTACTCGGTAAATAGATTGCAGTAACTTTGAAAATGCAGAAAGTATTAGCAAAATTATCTTTTAGATATTCATCAGCACTGGTGTATGATTAAGATAGCAATTAAGAACACAAGAGACACAAGATTTAACGTGGAAACCCAATATGGGAAAAACCACCAATGTATCTAGATACTGATTTTCACTTTTCTGAAGTGATGCCCGGTTAGAAGCCAACCCGGTAAAAGGTTACAAAACACACTGTTAGGTGTGACCTTGTTAGAGGATTTAAACACCCTGCTAGGAGTGGCCTGGTAAGAGGTCTTGAAAACAATTCAATGGAATTGTCACCTTGTTAGAGGATTTACAATATGGTTGTTAAACCAACTCGGTTAAGAGATTTAGAATTCACTATTACAATGATAAGAAGGTAACAATGAAAAATGACCTGTATAATAATGCAACTGTCTTGCTGATTACAAATCTCTGTTCTACATATGTGTGATCCTTCCTGATCGAATAAATCTATGCTGCACCTCAAGGATATCTGAACATCCTTCACAAATTCGCACACACCTTTCCTGTCTTTCTTTTGTAAATCTTCTGCTATATTTCTTGTTTATTTTTCACATTTGACCTTTTATTTATATGATTTTAGATTTGTCAAATCGACATTATTTAGTATAACAGTTGGCTGAATTAAGCAAACTCTATTTGCAAAAATCCTTCAAGGGCCGATAGTGCTCGGTGACCATAACTTTCTACAATCTTTCAGAAACTGAGGGAACTCAGTAAACACCGACAATCCTTTACCTTCGATAACCGACTGAACTCGGTAAACACTGAATTTCCTTTGACGACCGACTGAACTCGGTAAACACTGAATTTCCTTTGACGACCGACTGAACTTGGTAAATGCTAAATTTTCTTTGATAACCGAGTGGACTTGGTAAGCACTAATATTCCTATCTGGCAGACCGACTGAGCTCGGTAGGAACTGATTGCTGCGGACTATGACATTGTGTGACATCAAAGACAATACATAATTTGAGTAGTAATTTCCTTCAGACAATTGTTTCCAACAATCTCCCTCTTTGGCATTGATGGCAACACAATATGTCATAGCATAAGAAATTTGAAAGAGTTAGCTCGGTTCAGATTCAAATCTCCCTCTGTCAGCAAACTTCCTGTATCCTAAAAATTCTTCCTTCTGACTATTGAAAATTTCTTGAAGTAATAGCAAAGACATAGCAAACACTCCCTCTTTGACAACACATGCCAAAGACAATTCACATATTACCGGTGAAAATTAATGTACCTCAAGTACTGATTCATATGCAATGATTCCTTGAATATGCTGCATCAACAGGTTGATTTTCAAACATGTTCTGGTTGATGCATCACTAAAACTGTATTTAGTGAGCCTTGGATAGGGGAATGACCCCTAACTTACCTCTTAGATACACAAATGCATCCTTAGGTAATGGTTTGGTAAAGATGTCTGCAATCTGTTCTTTTGTATGAATATATTCTAATCTGATTTCCTTGTCCTGCACCAATTCTCTGACAAAGTGATATTTAATAGCAATGTGCTTGGTTTTGGAATGCATCACTGGATTCTTCGAAATGTTTATTGCACTGGTATTGTCACAAAATATAACAACTGGTTCTTTGATTTCAACCTTCATACCTTCTAATAACTATTTAAATCAAACAATATTTGAACAATTTACTGCAGCAGCAACATATTCTACTTCAGCTGTGGATTGAGATGTGCAATTTTGCTTTTTCCTAGTCCAGGATACCAGTCTTTTTCCAAGAAAAAATGCTCCACCACTTGTGCTTTTTCTGTCATCAATGTTTCCTGCCCAATCAGCATCAGTAAACACTTTCAAGTCTAGATTGCCTCCAAATTTATACCACAAACCATATTCTTCAGTTCCTCTTAAATATCTTAAGATTCTTTTGATTGCCATCATGTGATTTTCCTTAGGTTTTGCTGAGAATCTAGCTACTATACCGACTGCTAAGGCAATATCAGGTCTTGTATGTACTACATACTGCAATTTTCCAATCATAGATCGGTATAGGGTCTGATCAACTTCTTTTGAATCATCATTTTTGGTAAGTTTTAGTCCTGTACACATGGGTGTACCAACTGGTTTTGAATCCTCCATACCAAACTTCTTAAGTATTTCCTTAATGTATTTGGATTGAGTAATGTATATACCATTCTTGCTTTGCTAAATTTGAAGACCAACAAAGAATTTTATTAAACCAAACATAGATATTTCAAATTCTTTGTTCATTTGCTCTGAAAATTCTTTGCACTGATCCTCATTCCCTGTAAATATAGTATCATCCACAAATATTTTTGCCAATACAATTTTGTCATCCGGTCCTTCTTTAATATACAGATTGCTGTTATCATTAGCTCTTTTGAAATTAATCTGAATCAAATAGTTATGGAGTCTTTCATACCATGCTCTAGGAGCTTGTTTCAAACCATACAATGCTTTGTGTAACCTGCAGACCATGTCCTTTTTATCTGGATCAACAAAACCTTCAGGTTGTTCAATGTAGACTTATTCATCAAGAATTCCATTGAGAAATGCAGATTTTATATCCATCTGATATACCTTAAATCCTTTGTGTGCTGCATAAGCAAGTAGAGTTCTTACACCTTCTAATCTTGCAACAGGAGCAAAAGTTTCTCCATAATCTATACCTTCTTCTTGAGAATAACCTTTACATACCAGTCTAGCTTTGTTTCTAGATACTTGACCATCTTCATTTAGCTTATTCCTGAATACCCATTTTGTTCCAATTACATTCTTATCTTTAGGTCTAGGTACAAGAGTCCATGTTTTGTTCTTTTGTATTTGTTCTAATTCTTCATTCATTGCTTCAATCCAACTTTCATTTTCCAATGCATCTTTGATATTTCTAGGTTCAAAGTCAGTAAGTAGACATGTACCTTTTAGCTTGCTTCTTGTCATAGTACCATCTGATTTGTTTCCAATAATTTGATCTGGTGTATGATGTCTTCTGACATATTTGGCTAGTATAGGTTCCTTGCCTTTTGAATGATTCATGCTGTTGTCTTCTAGGATCTCTTCTTCAGGTTGCTCGGGCTCGGTAGATAATTGCTTGGTAACTTCAGGCTGAGACTCGGTCTGAATTTCTTCCTGTGACTCGGTTTGAACTTCTTCCTATGACTCGGTTTGTGACTCGGTAACTGTGATCGGCTCGGTAGATATAGTTTCCTTATTGATAGTTGTGCCTGCCAATGTTTCAGGTTCAATGTAAACAAATCTTCTGTAGTTCTCAGGTTCCCTTTTGCTTTCTTCTTCAGTCTTTTCTGCAAACTCATCAAATTTTACATGTATACTTTCAATGACTTTGTGAGTAGATAAGTTCAGACATTTGTATGCCTTGCTTTTGCTAGAATATCCTAGGAATATTCCTTCATCACTTTTCACATCAAATTTATTTCTTCTGGATTCTTTTAAGATATAACACTTGCTACCAAATATTTTCATGTAACTTACATTGGGTTTATAGCCATACCATAATTCATAAGGAGTTTTGAATGTGTCTTTCTTCAATTGTACTCGGTTCAAGGTATGAACTGCAGTGCTGATAGCTTCCTTCCAGTTTTTTATAGCGATGTTCTTTTCTATCATTAGAGTCCTTGCACAATCCATAATAGATCTATTTCTTCTTTCTGCTATTCCATTCTGCTCAGGAGTTCTAGGAGCTGATACCTATCTTTTGATTCCTCTTTCAATGCAAAAGTTGTTAAAATCATGGGAGATGAATTCACCACCTCTGTCTGATCTTAAGCATTTCAATCTTTTCCCTGTTTCCTTTTCCACTCTTGCTAAGTACCATTTGAACTTTTCAAATGCTTCTGATTTTTCTCTTAAATACATAACAGTCATCATTCTAGAATAATCATCAACGAAAAGAATAAAGAATTTGTCTCCAGTATAGCTTTGTATTCCAATAGGTCCACATAAATCAGTATGCACAATTTCCAAAATTTCTTTAGACTGATAGTTCTTGCTCTTGAAACTAGTTTTACTCAGTTTGCCAATCTGACAATTCTTACATAGACCAGTATCAGGTTTCTTCAAAGTAGGAATGCCTCTAACCTTCTTGAATTTGCTTATTTTTATCATGTTATCAAAATTTACATGACATAACCTTTTGTGCCATAGCCAACTTTCTTCTATTTGAGCAATAAAGCATGAATATTCACTGAGATCAAGATAAAATAAGTTACCTTTTGTTTGTTTGCCTGATCCAATGAGTTTTCCTTTTCCATCCAGCAGTCTTGCTTGACCATTCATGAATTCAACCTTGAAACCAGTGTTGATTAGCTGTGCTACACTTAGAAGATTATGTTTTAGTCCTTCAACCCAATAAGCATTATCACATATGAGTTCTTTGGTTAATGAGATTCTTCCTTTTCCTTTTATACAACAAGGTTCATTGTTTCCAAATCTTACATTACCACTATCACAGTCTTCTAGATATTCAAATTTTGTCTTGTCACCAGTCATGTGGTGTGAACATCCACTGTCTATTATCCATATATCATCTTTGCTTATATGAGAAATAAGTGCCATCTTATCTTCATCATCATCAGATTCATCTTTTATAGCAATAAAGACAATTTCTTCTTCACTATCATCAGAATCTTTAGCCATAAAACATGTTTTCTTACCTTTATCCTTGTATGATTTGAAATTCTTTTTGCCATAGTACTTGTGACTTCTCTTCTCTTCCTTGACTTGCTTGTTTGGGCACCTAGCTGCAATATGTCCAATTTCTTCACATGAAAAATAGATTAAAAGAGTTTTACCTTTATACTTACCTTTCCCTCTAGAGTACTTCTTTGCAAGTAATGCTTCTACAATTTCAAGATCACTATCAGAACTTTCTTCTGATACTTCTTCACTTTCTGACTGAACTTCTTTAATTTTCTTATTCTTCTTTAGTGAAACCTTGGCCTCAAAAGCTGATTCAATATTTTTGGAACTAGGAACATAGTTGTCTAATTCAAAGGCTGTCAATCTTCCAACTAAAGCATCCAAAGTTATATTGTGGTTTGTTTCACATCTTCTTTCTTGAATAGCTGATACTCTTATTGCATAGATAGGGAGTAATGTTCTGAGTACCTTACTTATAACAGTTTCATCTGAGATTGTTCCTCCAGAAGCTCTAATTGCACTTACACTTGCTTTGATTCTTTCAACATATTTTGCAATGTTTTCATCTTCCTTCATATTCATCTTGTCAAACTGTCCTCTTAGGCTTTCTGCTTTGGCTCTTTTCACATTTGCATCACCACCATATATTTTCTTCAGTGCCATCCACATTTCATATGCAGTAGTGCAGTCTTTAATATCATCAAATTCTTCATAGCTGAGAGCAGATGCAATGTCTATCATCATGGTGTTGTGAGTCTTTTTATCTGCAATGTCTTCAACAGTTAATGCGCCATTAGGAATTGTGTATTCTTCATCAATGTATTTGCATCCTGAATCACCAATGGAAGCTAGATGAAGTCACATGAGACCTTGCCATGCTGAAAAGTTATCTCTGTTGAGCTTTGGAATTTCCCTCTTGTAAGACATCCTGATCTTTAGCTTAGGTCCTTGAAACCCTTCCTGCAAGCACCAAATGCTCTGATACCAATTGATAGAATATGGATGAAGTGACTAAGAGGGGGGGTGAATCAGTCAACCATAAAACACTTCACAATTAATTCTTCCCAGATCCCTTAGGATATCTTAAAAATGTTATCTGTTTTAGTACTTGGTAAATAGATTGCAGTAACTTTGAAAATGCAGAAAGTATTAGCAAAATTATCTTTTAGATATTCATCAGCACTGGTGTATGATTAAGATAGAAATTAAGAACACAAGAGACACAAGATTTAACGTGGAAACCCAATATGGGAAAAACCACCAATGTATCTAGATACTGATTTTCACTTTTCTGAAGTGATGCCCGGTTAGAAGCCAACCTGGTAAAAGGTTACAAAACACATTGTTAGGTGTGACCTTGTTAGAGGATTTAAACACCCTGCTAGGAGTGGCCTGGTAAGAGGTCTTGAAAACAATTCAATGGAATTGTCACCTTGTTAGAGGATTTACAATATGGTTGTTAAACCAACTCGGTTAAGAGATTTAGAATTCACTGTTACAATGATAAGAAGGTAACAATGAAAAATGACCTGTATAATAATGCAACTGTCTTGCTGATTACAGATCTCTGTTCTGCATATGTGTGATCCTTCCTAATCGAATAAATCTGTGCTGCACCTCAAGGATATCTGAACATCCTTCACAAATTCGCACACACCTTTCCTGTCTTTCTTCTGTAAATCTTCTGCTATATTTCTTGTTTATTTTTCACATTTGACCTTTTATTTATATGATTTTAGATTTGTCAAATCGACATTATTTAGTATAATAGTCGGCTGAATTAAGAAAACTCTATTTGCAAAAATCCTTCAAGGGCCGATAGTGCTCGGTGACCATAACTTTCTACAATCTTTCGGAAACCGAGGGAACTTGGTAAACACCGACAATCCTTTACCTTCGATAACCGACTGAACTCGGTAAACACTAAATTTCCTTTGACGACTGACTGAACTCGGTAAACACTGAATTTCCTTTGACGACCGACTGAACTCGGTAAATGCTAAATTTTCTTTGATAACCGAGTGGACTCGGTAAGCACTAATATTCCTATCTGGCAGACCGACTGAGCTCGGTAGGAATTGATTGCTGTGGACTATGACATTGTGTGACATCAAAGACAATACATAATTTGAGTAGTAATTTCCTTCAGACAATTGTTTCCAACAACATGTAGCCAGTATTTTCAAACCATGAGGAAGAGAGTATCCCAAGACTAAGAAGGCCCATGGAAGAAGAAAAGAGGGCCTTGACTATAGAATTTGTGGCTCATGCTAGAAGTAATTACAATCTGAGGAACAAATTTGTGAATTTAGATCAGGGGAAACTAGCGAGAATGTTCATAAAATAAAGAACTCAAAAAATTAAAGCACTAGCTACTACAGTCAACAAACCAAAAGAGAAAGGAAGAGCTAAACCAACAGAAGATAATGCCAAATTGGTCAGGCCACCTAAGACTAAGAATTTTGAGGAAATTGAATTGGTGAAGCTAATGCGATTCCCAAATACATCATTTTGACATCACAAATGCATTCACACAAATGAAATTCTTTGTCCCTTTTCTAGAAATGACAAGGTTCCCAAAATATAGAGAGAAAACTATAAGAATTTTATATGTTGTTCCCAAGGAACAAAACAAGGAACTAGAGGAGAAAACCCCCAATAAAGGGTGAGAAGAAGAGGTTACACCTATTGTGTACTTGGTAACCAAAATAACTAAAAGTCCACAAGTGGACCCATTTTATTAGACACTAATGATTAACAACCAATTGGTGAAGAATTATATGACAGATTTGGGGGATTTTGTAAATATTATGCCTTTTGAAGTAATGCAAGAACTGGGAATTTGGGTAGACACCACCTATGGAAAGAGTTATTCCATAGAAAAAAGACCCATTCTAGTAGGGGGTATCATGAAAGACGTGGAATTCTAAATTGTTGCTTTCCTAGAGACTTCAAACAAGACAAATATTACAGTAGCGGATGTTCCTCCCAGCTATGGAATGTTTTTGTCTAGACAGTGGTCAAGCCTTATTGGAGGCCATGTCCAATTAGACTTGTCATATCCTACCATACTAGTGATTGGAAAAGAAGTAAAAGTGGAAAGGTAACCAAGGTGATCTTATATAATTGAGGACATTGAGCCTAATCAAATGACATGTTTTTTTCACACTGACTAAGAGAATGTCAAGGTTAAATTGACAAATCATTACATGAAAAACATGGAACCTATCACTTCCTATGCTGAAGAAATTCAGGATCAAATATGGAAAATATATTTTTATGGGACTTCTAGCAAAGAGGGAACTGGAGCTGGGGTTGTTTTCATTTTACGATAGGGGAAAACATTCAAATACTCATTTCTTTTGTCCTTTGAATGCACAAACAACATAGCAGAATATGAGGCCCTCTTGTTAGGATTAAGCTTGGCTTTTGAGCATGGGATGAAACTTCTTAATGTATATAGAGACTTTGAATTAATAGTTTCACAAATGATCAAATAAAATCTAAGTACACTACTAAGAACATAAGGCTTAAGGAATATAGAAATGAGGTCTGGCATACTATTGAGTATTTTGATGCATTTTCAATAGATAGGGTTGATAGATCTCAAAAATACATGGAATATTTTTTGGCGAATGTAGCCCTCAAACCAAATAATGTGACATTAAATGGCATACCAAAAATTAAATCAAATATAGGCCCTTTGTCCCTGATAACATACACAATTGGCCATTTTTTGAAGATGACAATGATTTGTTAAATATATTACATTGTGAAGACAAGTATGAATCTCAAGAAATTGGTTTCAATGCTTGTGTAGTTGAGATTAATGGTAAGAAAAAATTATTTGGGAAAGAATTTGTGCAATTGAAAATAAACAAAATTCCTAGGGGTTTAGTAGAATTGGAGAGAATTTTTTATAAGGATGACATATTTGATCCCAAAGTAGCACAAGTTAAAGAGGAATATGTTGAGAAGATAAATTTAGGAACATAAAATACCCCTAAGGATGTGTACATTAGAAAGATTCTTACTCCAAAGATAAAGGAAAATTTAATTGCACTACCAAGGAAATACAAGCATGTGTTTGATTGGTCATATGATAATCTTAGGACATACCGAGAGGAATTATTGCAACATGAGATCCCTTTAAAGCCAAATGTCAAACCTTTTAGATAGAGACAATGACCTATATACCCCACTTTGGCACCAAAGATGCAAGGGGAACTCATGAAAATAAGGGATGGGGGAATAATTAAACCAATCATGCATTTGATATAGGTGTAAATTTTGGTACCAGTAAGATAGAAAAATGGAGACATTCATGATGAACTCAACTGATTGAATACTTGAATGACTTGAAGATTAGTGATTAGAGATCACCAAGTTACTAAAATGATATGTAAGATAATTAAATCAGTCATTATGTTGTCATTGATGTCAACTAGTTTTGACAGTACTTATCATGTTGGTTGCAAATATCTAAACATCTGTAAAGAGGAGAGAAAAGATGAAGAACTAATATATCTACATGGAGAAAGATGGATATGACAGATGAGGATAAGGAATACTTTGGGTAACTTATTGATGAGTCTACGACTTTATATTGTTGACTTGATTATGTTGCATTAATCTATTATGAAGAAGGAATAAAAATGTACAAGGCAATGTGGTCGGTAAATGAAGCACTTCAGTATGCACCAAGCCAGTGTAGTATATACTGAGCGATAGTATTAACTGAGCTTGTGTTCACTGACGCATTTCTTTGTTAACCGAGTATGGATGAAAGTATTAAATGCTTAAGTTTAGCCAACAAAAATTGATGAGCTGGAAATTGTTATGATTTCAAGATTGAGGATAAAGTTTGTTATGAGATCCACAACTGAAAAAATTTGGAGAAGATCTAAAGGATGGAATTGAAACTTGTTATTGACACATCTGTCGAGGAAGGTTTAAGAGGCAAAATCAATGAAGGAAAATAAGCGGCAAAATCTAATGGTTGATATGAAAATGGTTTATCTTCCTATATAAGAGATATGAGTTTCTTTATTGAAACATGCTGGAAGAAAGAAGACTGCAGAGAATTTGTGTGAACATAGTTTCATGCATGCCTAATTAGACTGGTTGAAGAAGAACCAAAGTGTAGAACAGTACCGAGCGTCAGAGAGCTATTACCGAGTAAAATTAAGTTGAGGAAGTGAATTGATATATTGATCAGATTATTTTTATGGGCTTAGAATAGATCTAAACATCTACAAATTGAGTTGTATTGTAATCAGATCAACTACTATTTTAGTTTAACTATTGATACAGAAAAATCTCTTAACCAAGTGGACTTAACCGTCTTATGTTATGGCCCTATGTCATTCAAGGAATGTACATTGTCATCTAATTGACCCCATATTGAATCCTGGTCAAAAGATAATTGTTAGTCTTAAATCCTCTAACAAGGTCACACCTAACAGTGTGTTTGTAACCTTTAACACTATTGGCTCTTCACCGAGCTCACTTTAGAAGAGTGAAAATTATTTTGGGTTACCAGTCCCAAGTGGTTTTTCCCTTAACATGGTTTCCATTCTAAATCATTGTGTTATGTATTTCTATGATGATTTATTTATTTTCATACTTTACATAATGCATATTTGATTTGGTCGATAATTACAGTGAGTTAGTTAACTGGTAATCAGTAAAAGGAGCAAACTGTTTAATAGTTTATGTTACCGAGTTGCAGAATTTGTTGAAATTGTTTAAAGTGTTACATATTTGTATTTGATACTGTAGGATAACTAATCTAACTGATTCACCCCCTTCTCATTTATTCTAACAATTGGTATTAGAGCTGTGTTGCTTGGAACAAAGTTTTAAGGACTTCAGCAAAAAGATTACAAGATGTATAACAGGAAAGTGTCAAAGTTGAACAAGGACAACTTTACAATATGGAAAATTCAAATGAAACTTCACATATTTGGAATCGGAGATTCTTCCTTACATCTACTTGAAAATGGCTACTTACAACCACCATCTGAAACTTTGACTCTTGATCAGTTGAGCGACCGACAAGAACACAACTATACTATGATAGAGATTTTTGTTTCTCTATCCGATGTTGAATTTGAAGATGTTAAGAATTGCACTACTGCAAAGGAAATGTGGGATAAGCTTGCTCTTGTCTATGGTGGAGATGTTAATGTCAAGAGAGCCAAAGTTGAAAGCCTAAGAGGTAGGTTTGACGATATGAAAATGAAGGAAGGAGAAAACATAGTACAATATACAAACTAAATAAAGGAGGTAGTCAATGCTATCATAGGATCTGGTGGTGTCATTGATGAAGATATAGTGGTAAGTAAAATTATAAGAACCTTGTTTCCTACTTATGCAATCAAAATATCTGCTATACATGAAATGAGGTCTACACCTGGCAATACTTTTACTCTTGATAGTCTTATTGGTAAGCTAACAAATTTTGAGTTGAACAATTTTGATAATAGTGTTGTGTCGTCTGTTGAGTCTTCTTTCATGTCTTCTCTGAAGATCGATAAGTCTAGCAGTAGACATAATATAAGGAATGACAGTGATAGTAATATTGATGATGAGCTTGATGAACTTGAAGCTCTTATGGCCCAGAGATTACCTAAAGGTAAAGGTAGATATAAGGGTAAATTACCTTTAGCATTTTTTAACTATAAAGAAGTTGGCCATATTGCTGCTAGATGCCTGAATAGGAAAGAAGAAGATAGAAACAAAGATCGATCTGGTGAAGGAAGCTATGGGAGGAGAAACAACAGAAGTTACCAACACTACAACAAAGACAACCAAGATCACAGAGATAAGGGCAAAAATGTATGTTACATTTTTTAAGAGAATGATACTAATACCAAAACAGATGATGATGTTGAAGTAGTATTTGTTGCGATGAAGGATGATTTTGAGGAAGAAGAAAGGTATGTAGAAACAACACTCATTTCTAAAGTTAGTAAAAATGATACATGGATCATTGATAGTGGTTGTACACATCACATGACTGGTGATGAAGATAAGTTTGATCATCTTGAGCATTATAATAGAGGATCAGTAAAAATGGGTAATGATACACCATGTATGGTTAGAGGAAAAGGATATTTATTGATAAATGATAAAATCAAATTTGATAATGCTTATTGGGTAAAAGGACTTAATTACAATTTTCTAAGTGTGGCACATCTTAACAACTTAGGTCACTAAGTAGCTTTTGAAAGAAAGAAGGTAAAGATATTTGATGAAAGTGGAAAGCTTGTTGGAATAGGAGGACAATCTAAAGGTAACTTATTTTATCTTGACAATGTTGAAACTTCTTGTTTACTGGTGAAAATTGAGGATGCGTGGTTATGGCATAAAAGGTTATGTCATGTAAATTTTGATAACATGATTAAGATCAGTAGAAAGAAAAAATTCAGAGGACTGCCTAGCCTAACAAATTATGATCATGTTATGTGTCATGAATGTTGAAAGGGGAAAATGACAAAATCTAGTTTTAAGAGTAAAGACCATTCAACAAAAAGAATCTTGGAGTTAGTTCACACTGACCTATGTGGTCCCATGAGAATCAGAGTTACTATGGAGATAGATACTTTATTCTATTTGTTGATGATTACACTAAATTGATGACTGTCATGTTTTTAAAAGAGAAATTTGAGGCATTTAAAATGTTTAGCAAAAGTAGAAAAAGAAACTGAGAAAGAATTGAAATGCTTGAGGTCTGATAGAGGTGGTGAGTTTATTTCTGATGAATTCACTAACTATTGTAATGAGCATGGCATAAAAAGACAAGTTTCTACACCTAGAACACCACAGTAGAATGGGATTGCTAAAAGGAGAAACAAATCAATTATTGATTATGCGAGGACACTGATGATAGAAAATAATGTTGCACAAGTATATTAGAGAGAGGTAGTTAGCATAGCTTTATATGTTTTGAACCGAGTACAATTAAAGAGAGACACAAACAAAATTCCCTAAGAGTTATGGTTTAGTTACACATCGAGTGTAAGTTACTTCATAATTTTTGGTAGTAAATGTTTTATTTTGAAAGATAATGGGAATGGGAAATTTGACTCTAAAGGGGATGAGGGAATATTTCTTGGATATTCTACTAAAAGAAAAGCTTACAAGTATCTGAATAAGGTTTCTAATAAGATGATTAAAAGTGCTAATGTCAAATTTCATGAATTTGCTGATAAAAATGATGAAGAAAGCAATAAAGAGCTGGAAGACTATGGTAGATTTGTTTATGTTTAACATTTAGAGTACCTACGGAAGCCACAGGCTAAGTTGACTGAGCATCAGGAAAACAACACTGAGGAACAACAAAGAGAAACTAAGGAACAACAAAGGGAAACTGAGGAATAGGTAGAAGCTACCGAGTAAGGAAATGAACCTGAACAAAGTGAAGACCAAAGAAGAGATCAAGTGCTAGCAAGATTTTTCAGAAGGCATCATCTTGAGAACCAAATCATTAGAGATAGGCAAGCTGGGATACTAACAAGAAGTAAGTTATGACAGAATGTATGCTTAGTTTGTGACTTTGAACTGAAGAATGTTAAGGTTGCAATTGAGAATGATGAATGGATAAATTCTATGAATGAAGAGATAGAACAAATTGAGAAAAACAAGACATGGACTTTAGTACCTAGACTGAAAGATTAAAATGTTATCGGTACTAAATGGATTTTTAGAAATAAGCTGAATGAGAATGGAGAGGTTACAAGAAACAAAGCTAGACTTGTTTGCAAGGGATATGCACAGGAAGAAGGTATTGATTATGGTGAAACTTTTGCACCTATTGCTAGACTAGAAGGATTCTACATGTTACTTGCATATGCTACACATAATAAGTTTAAAGTCTATCAAATGGATGTTAAGTCTACTTTTCTTAATAGAATACTAGAAGAGGAGGTCTACATAGAATAACTAGAAGGGTTTGTTGATCCGAATTAGAATGACATGGTATGTAGACTACACAAAGCTTTATATGGATTGAAGCAAGCACCAAGAGCCTGGTATGAAAGGTTGCATACTTATCTTTTAAGTATTGGTTTTGTAACAACTAGTGAAAACATCAATTTATACATGAAAGGAGGATCTGATGGTAGTATCTTTATTTTTGAAATATTTGTGGATGATATAATTTTTGGAGGACAAGATCATATTTGTAAATCATTTTCTGATGAGATGAGAAATGAATTTGAAATTTCTATGCTTGGAGAGATTAAGTTCTTTCTAGGCTTGTAGGTTATTCAGCAGAATGATGGAATTTTCACATCACAATCAAAGTACATAAAGGAAGTATTGAGAACATTTGACATGGAAGATGCTAAACCAGTTGGAACACCGATGGTCACAGGCTAAAAATAAAAAAAATATGATGAATCTACAGAGGTAAACCAGACATTGTATCGATTCATGATTGGTAAACTGATGTATGTAGTACATAGTAGGCCAGAGATTGCACATGCAGTGGGGATTGTTGCTAGATTTTCTGCCAATCCAAAGGATTCACATATGGTTGTAGTAAAAAGAATCTTGAGATACCTGAAGAAAATAGAGGAATATGGCTTATGGTATCCTAAGGAAGAAAAATTTGAACTAAGAGTCTACACCAACGTAGATTGGGCTGGAAATATAGATGATAGAAAGATCACAACCAGAGGAGCATTTTTCTTTGGTGAAAGACTTGTTACTTGGACAAGTAAGAAAAAACCTTGTATTTCCTAGTCTACTACCAAAGAAGAGTATGTTGTTTCTACCACAAATTGTTCAAACATTTCTTATATCAAACAAGGGTTGGAAGGGATGAATGAGGTAATCATTGAGATGATGATTATATATTGTGACAACACTAGTGCAATAAATATTTCTAAGAATCCTGTAATGCATTCGAAGACAAAGCATATTTCTATTAAGTATCACTACTTAAGAGAAAAAGTACAGGAGAACCAAGTCAAACTAGAATATGCTACATCAAAGGACCAACTTGCTGATATTTTTACTAAGCCTCTACCAAAGGAAACTTTTGAATACTTGAGGACTAGACTTGGGGTCCGTCCCCTATCTACCAGTCACTAATGTGATCTAGAGGTTGCATTAGCCTATTCTTATTAGAAGATCATTCATGTTGATGCAACATAGCTCACACTTTGGATAATGTCTAAGGTTGTGAAAGATTTGAGGAGCTAGAACAGAGATTTGCATATCAGTATATCGAGATACATTGTCTACATTGAACAACAGAGAGTTACTTGGCTATTGCAGAGTTGTATGTTTTATATTTTTCTTTGGCATTGTTTTCAAAGAGAGATATAAAAAATATGAGAGATAAAAAAAGAGATCAATGGAATATATATCTAAGGGAGAGATAATCTGAGAAAGTCAAGGAGAGTTTTGAAGATTTGTTGTTGGAGAACAGAAGGAATTTGAGAGCTGAAAAGATCAAATCCACAAAGTAAAGTCTGCACTTGTAATGTTATTATGTAATGTAGTGATTAAACATATTAAATATCAAGCTAGGGAGAGCTTACCGAGCTACAACATTTACTTACATAGTTGTAGAATACATGTTTGGTATGTGCATGGAATATTTCATATTGCTTGTGTTGCCATGAATGCCAAAGGGAGAGATTGATGAACTATAACTGATTGAATACCTGAATGACTTGAAGATTAGTGATTAGAGATCACCAAGTTACTAAAATGATATTTAAGATAATTAAATCAGTCATTGTGTTGTCATTGATGTCAACTAGTTTTGACAGTACTTATCATGTTGGTTGCAAACATCTAAACATATGTAAAGAGGAGAGAAAAGATGAAGAACTGAGATATCTACATGGAGAAAGGTGGAAATGATAAATGAGGATAAGGAATACTTTGTGTATGACTTTATATTGTTGATTTGATTATGTTGCATTAATCTACTATGGAGGAAGAAAAATGTACAAGGCAATGTGGTCAATAAACGAAGCACTTCAGTATGTACCGAGCCAGTGTAGTGTATATCGAGAGATAGTATTTATCAAGCTTGTGTTCACAAATTCATTTCTTTGTTAACCGAGTATGGATGAAAGTATTAAATGCTTAAGTTTAGCTGACAGAAATTGATGAGCTAGAAATTGTTATGATTTTGAGATTGAGGATAAAGTTTGTTATGAGATCCACAACTGACAAAATTTAGAGAAGATCTAAATGATGGAATTGAAACTTTTTATTGACACATCTACCGAGGAAGTTTTAAGAGGCAAAATCAACAAAGGAGAATAAGCGACAAAATCTGATGGTTGATATGAAAATGGTTTGTCTGTCTATATAAGAGATATGAGTTTCTTTATTGAAACATGTCGAAAGAAAGAAGACTACAGAGAATTCATGTGAACATAGTTTCATGCATGCCTAATTAGACTGGTTGAAGAAGAACCAAATTGTAGACCAGTACCGAGCGTTAGAGAGCTATTACCGAGTAAAAGTAAGTTGAGGAAGTGAATTGATATATTGATCAAAGGATTTTTATGGGCTTAGAATAGATCTAAACATCTACAAATTGAGTTGTATTGTAATCAGATCAACTATTATTTTAGTTTAACCATTGATATAGAAAAATCTCTTAACCAAGTGGACTTAATCATCTTATGGTATGCCCCTATGTCATTCAGGGAATATACATTGTTATCTAATTGACCCCATAGTGAATATTGGTCGAAAGATAACTATTAGTCTTAAATCATATAACAAGGTCACACCTAATAGTGTGTTTGTAACCTTTAACAGAGTTGGCTCTTCACCGAGCTCACTTCAGAAGAGTGAAAATTATTTTGGGTTACCAGTCCCAGGTGGTTTTCCCCTTAACAAGGTTTCCACGCTAAATCATTGTGGTATGTGTTTCTGTGATGATTTCTTTATTTTCATACTTTACATATTGCATATTTGATTTGGTTGGTAGTTATAGTGAGTTAGTTAACTGGTAATCGGTAAAAGGCACAGAAAGTTTAATAGTTTATGTTACCAAGTTGTAGAATTTGTTGAAATTGTTTAAAGTGTTACATCTTTGTATTTGATACTATAGGATAACTGATCTAACTAATTCACCCCCCTCTCAGTTATTCTAACAATTCGGTTATGTGTTGAATTTAGAAACTTTAATATCTCATATCTGAAAGACAATTATGCATTATCAAATATGGAGGCTTTATTGCAAAAAGTTACTGGGTGTGAGTTGTTGTCCATGATGCATGGTTTTGTTGGCTATAATCAAGTTAAGGATAAATAATTTGAACAATACAAGACAAAATTTACTACACCATGGGGTACATATGTGTATGTAAGAATTATTTTTAGTTTAACAAATGTAGGAGCTACATTTAAAAGGTGTTGGTTAACAAATTTTTCTTCTTTTCTTATGTTATTTCAAAATTAACTCCATCACCCTGTCTGGGAAACAAATAGCTAAACAATAGTTGGGTAAGTGTATTTTAATCACTTCCCTATGAATTTTTTTTAGGTACATCTCCCTATAATATGTTCAATGAATTGACTAAACTAATAAATGCAAGTGCTTTTAACTAGAAAGCACATAAGCCCACTCAAATCATTCTTAAATGATGAGTATCAATAGAACTTAAAAATTTTATAGCATAAACACAAAGAAACAAAGTCATATGTGATAAAAGATTCAAAAACATTTTAATAATTAAAGAAAATTAACTGACAAGTAAAAAATATCTACTCATTTTGAAACTATAAAGATTGATACATGGGACAAATCAAAATATTCACACAGGAACATTCATTCAATCAATTCAAACTCATAGATTTGAACTACCTCCATATATTTCATAATACCATTAATGCATCATAGGAAAAAATATTTTTTTTGGCAATAACATTTATCAAATCTATATCTAATATTTTTCCTAAACAAAAACCCTTTTTTTATCTCCTAGTTTTTCAAACCCTTAAACAATTTTATCCTAAGCTATTTATAGTCTTTTGAAATAACCAGAGAGGTCTCCCTGAAAACTTGACCTCTCGGTTAGATAGTTATAAAACTAAAAACATGTCCTTAGGACATGTGTCCCTAGAGTTTTCTAAAACAAGAAATAAGAAATCAAATGTCTATGCTAGACTCTTGTTCAGTAGCATGGTCACCTTCTTGCACAAATCCACTCATGGTCTTCCATTCCTTATATGCTTGCATGAACTTCTATACAGCTAGTAGGTTGTGTACTTTCATATTGAAGATCCGCATCTTGCATACTTCCTTCTCCCACTTCAGTTTCACGATCATGTCAGCATGCTTAGGAAGCTAGTCAACACAAAGGTATAGAAGAAATTATATATATGCTACATCAGTGAGATCTACTACCTGTGGGTCTCTCTTTTCCTTGACTGCCTGCATAGAGCTTTCAAATATCTTCAATACATTAATCAATTCTTGTTCTCCAATGCCAAGTTGTTGCACATGGGAGGATTTGATAACTTTTTTGTCATTAGTTATGGTCCCTTGTATTTCCTTAGCCTCCATTTTGCATCCCTTTACTTCAAATACAACCATCCTTGAGTACTGTAATCAGCCAACTAATGTTCCTTTCTAGAATGAATAGGAGGGGTTCATCTAAAAATTTCAAAGACTTCTCGATGAGGAACTTAGGGAATCCATACCCTTTGACTTCTAAAAACTATATCATTATAGTGACCCATTTCTACTCCTCTTTTTCTCATAGTTGTACCTGAGTTTTCATTTCACTGATGAGGGCTTTTGTGTCTTTGTATACAACTTGTGAATCCTTGATGAACTTGATACCTCATTTGATGACTCCATCGATCCATTCATCTATGGCAATGATTAACATTTTCCCTCATTGAACCTAGTTCAATAGCTTTTTACTCTTAGGGGAAGTTGGGTCAAATGTCTATGGGGCTTGAGCTAGCAACAATAAACTAAAATTGCAGACCAAATTTATGAACTCAGTCATGGCCTTGACACTCAGCTTCAACTCTCTCTAATCTTTTCTATTCTTTCATGAATAAAATAGGATCTTCTAAGAAAACTCCTTGAAATGGTGATTGTAAGCTGACTGATTCATGACTCCAAAATCAACTTTAGTTATCTCAAAGTCTTCAACTGTAGGATATTGTTCTTCATCCTTAGGATTGTATATAGCTACTTTAGTATCGCACCTTCCAATCTTAGAATTTGCAAACACCCTTGTAGTGGTCTTCATATTTTTATTCCTTGGAGTCTTCTTTGTATATTTAATCACCATATCTTTAATTGGAATTGAAATTGGCACCAAGATGCACTTTTTGTTAACCGATGTTGTTATCTATTCTGGCATAGTACTACGAACAAATTTATCTTCAGGTGATTTCATATGGGTGATCATGATTCCTAGGGTTTAATCATCTATCTCAAAAAGGTTAACATTTAATTGATCCTCATCTTCAACCTGATGATTAATATTTTGCTCGTGTTCCTAGTCCAGGTCCACAGTTATCACTTCTATAGTGGCCATTCTATCTCACTTCTAGGATCTATTCCTAGCCTGAGTTGGTTGAGGTACAAGGGAATTAAATGAAGGTTCAACCTTGTGCTTGTAGTGAATAGATTTCTTACTTTGATTTTCCTTGGGACCTACATTATCAATTGGAATAGAGGCATTAGAATTTTAAAAATGTGGATGCTAGATGAGTCATTTTAGATTTATCTAATTTTGTTCTTGATGACTATTTCCCTCTCTTTTTCTTAAACCATTTTTTCATTAAATTTGATTACACTTGTGTCCTCTTTTGTAAATTTCCTTCCTCTTCACTAGTTTAGTCAATAGTAGGCTTCACTAGTTTGGATGGTTTCTCATAATCTAGTTCAACCAGGTCTAAACCGTCATCCTTTACCCCTTCTACATTCATCTTCAACTGAAGACACACAATCTGAGATATTTGCAACCTACTATGTTCTCTCTTTGCAACTTTTGTTTCTTCTAGAATGTCTTCCCAAAAGTCCTCCAGATGTGGTATAGATAGAAAATGAGATTTCAACCCCAATGTTTGACTAGAAAAACCCTTGTTATCTATTGGAAACTACAATTGGAACAATTGTTATATTGTCATTGATGTCAAACCTTAACTGGTAAGACATTTGATATCTAGGATAGTACCATATCTATTGATTGATGAAGAGGATTTGGGAAAGGAGATAACAAGAGAACCTAAGGAAAGGTTGAGTTATTTGATACTTCAATGGGTACTTGATTAGTTGGCACATTGATAAAATAATGTGTTATTTATATAAGTAAGAAGAAAGACTGATGAGGTAGGCTTAATCAAGCAAAAGTGAAGAAATCTAGTTTAATTCAAGTGATGCTAGTGTCGACTAAGTGCTAGTATATGCCGAGTAAATCTAGCGTTGACCGAACATCATTAATTGTCAAGTGATAGAAAATTATCAAGAAAAAATAGTGTTTTCTGAGGTAGACAGTTTGTAGCGATGACCGAGATAC
The DNA here is from genome assembly GCA_027943335.1 of Chamaecyparis obtusa. Lineage (NCBI taxonomy): Eukaryota > Viridiplantae > Streptophyta > Pinopsida > Cupressales > Cupressaceae > Chamaecyparis > Chamaecyparis obtusa. The sequence goes on from BSBK01007536.1 coordinate 147,897, forward strand.
ACAGTGATGACCGAGAAGATGAACACAGTATTGACCAAGTGTCTTTAATTTACATTTGAAGAAAGAGTTAAGATGCAAAACTGACATACTTGAATTCTTGGGATATGTAAAATGTGTTGACATTATTAATGAATTGTATGGAGTATTTAATGCATGGTAAATAGTTTTCTTATGGATTCAAAGAGAATTTTGGAGATGTATCTAGAAGAAAGGATAAATAACATAATTTTGGAAGGATTTGATGAATCTGACCTAAACCTAAGATCTATGGAGAAGATTAAGCGATAAAATATGGATCTACCTAATCAAAGAGGTATAAAGGAAAACCTAACTGTGAGGTTACAAAAAGAGGAGAAGAGGTTGATGTATTGACTGATAAGTCTAAGAAGAAGGTTGAAGGTGAAAGTTGTGAAGAGCTGAATAGAGCTGTGATTTCTTGAAGCAAGTTCTGAGAAAATCAAAGATGGAGATGGAAATGGAGATCAGTCAGTAAATCAGCTTATGTGCGAAGTGGATCTATATTTTCAAAGTGAGTTATATTTTTTTCAGATCAGAAACTACTGTTACTTTCTAACCATTGTATCAGTATAAATCATTTAATCAAGGTTGACCTAACAGTCATTGTATAAATCCTTTAATCAAGGTGACATTCTAATGGGATGTTTTTAAGTCCTCTAACCAGGCCACTTTTGACAGAGTGTTTTAAATCCTTTAATAAGGTCACACATAACAGTGTGTTTGTAAAAATTTAACAGGGTTGGCTTCTCACAGAGCTCACTTCAGAAGAGTCAATATCAATAGCATGTTACAAAGTGGTTTTTCCCATATTGGGTTTCCACTATAAATCCTGGTGCTATACTTGTGTGAATGTTGTTATATTCTACAAGTTAATTACTTTTGGACAGTGGACTGCATGTTATATGTTTTTGATATATGCTATAGAGACCAAGTTGAACTGTTGGTTAGATCTGAGTTGTTGAAGTGCTAAAAATTTTAGTTGGTACATTTGGACCTGAGGATAACTGATTCACTCCCCCCCCATCTCAGTTATTCTAAATCGATCTAACAATTTTTATTAGAGTTTTTGTTCCTTACAGAGAAAATTTTAAAGGTACTTGAAGCAAATGATCAAGATTTACAAAAAGGAGGTATCGAAGCTAAACAAAGAGAACTTCCCTACATGGCAAAGTTTGATGAAATTGCATCTAGCAGGTATTGGTGATTCGGAAAAGAACTATATGGAACATGACTATGTTATACCTATTGCACCTTTGACTACTGAGGAGATGAATGAAAAACAAGAACACAATAAAGAAATGTTGGAGATTGCATCTGGGTATGTGCAGGATCATGGTATGCCAAACTAGGCTCTTAAGTGGCAATGAAAATTCTTAAAATCAGGTTTAGGCAAGTTGACATAAAAATTTAAACAAGATATAAATATTATATCAAAAATATGTAAGAAGAGAATCCTTAGAAAATTGAATTGAGTTTCTAAGATACTAGGTCTTTTTTTAAAAATAATTATTCTATATGTTGAAAATTTCAAATTTCAATGTAGTAGTACAAAAATTTTAAGAAAAAAATAAGGAGTAGGTGTATGTCTGACCACCTTAAACATAATCAAATGATCATTTTTTTACAAGATTCTAGATATAAGTAGTAGACTCATGTCCAGATGTAACACGTATTTTTTTGTAAATTGTTTCCAAGTAAATAATTAATTATGACTTTTCTTCTACAACTTTTCCAGAATACAAAAACTCTCATGTCTAACCATGTTTACTTAGTCTAAAATTTATCAAATTGAATTTATTTTTCTTGTAGTAGGAAAAGCATAGAATGACACATGTTTTAGATTTCAAAAATGTTATATAGTTAGAAAGTTATAGCTATTTTTCAATAAGTCTATCAATCAGGACTAGAAAGATAACAAGTAGGTGTATGTCTGACCACATTAAAAAAAATCAAATGATAATATTTTTTTATAATATCATAGATAAAAGTAGTAGACTTGTGCCCAGATGTGATGTATATTTTTTTATATTTTTTTTCCAAGTAAATAATTAATTATGATTTTTCTGCTACAAATTTTCCTAAATATTAAAACTCATGTGTCTAACCACCTGAACTTAGTCTAAAATTTTTCAAATTGAAACAATTGTTTATTATTATTGTATTGGGTGAAGCATAGAATGTGATGTATATTTAATCAGATTTCAAAAATGTTATATTGTTTGAAAGTTATAGTTTTTTTTGAAAGAGTATATCAATGAAGACTTCTTTTTCACATCACCACTTTTTGGCATACCATGATCTTGCACATACCCATCTGCCCTAAGTTATCCTAAATTTGAAGATATCAAAGACTTCACTACTGCAAAGAAAATGTGGGATACTCTTGCAACTATCTATGGTGAAGATATAAATGTACTGAGAGAAAAATCTAAAATTTTGAGAGGTAAGTTTGATGAAATGAAAATGCAAGAAGGTGAAAATATTGCTCAGTACTGTGGTAGAATTAAGGAGGTAGTGAATGTTATTAGAGGATCTAATAGAAACATTGATGATGAGACTATTATTGGTAAAGTATTGAGAACTTTTCTTCCTATCTATTCTAATCAAAATTTCTACAATACAAGAATCGAGATGTAACCCTGGTAATGTTCTAACTCTAGAAAGTCTTGTTGGAAAGCTTGCTCCTTTTGAGCTATCTAATTATGATAACTTCATTGTTCCTAATTTTGAATCTACATTCAAGTTACAAATGGTACTACATAATTCTAAGAAGGAAAAAGAAAAATGTGTGAAAAGTGATAGTGACAGTGATAGTGATAGTGACACTTCTGATGAGGAACTAGATGATCTTGAGGCACTCATGGCTAGAAGGCTACAAAGAGGAAAAGGGAAATATAAAGGTAAACTTCCTAGAATCTATTTTTCATGTAAAAAAGTTGGTCACATTGCAACAAGATGTCCTGAAAAGAATGACAAGGATGAGAGAAGGGAAAGCAAGTACAAAGACAAGAGAAATGATAGATCATCGAAGGTACAAAGACTACAAGGACAAAGGTAAGAAATCTTTCTATATACTGAAAGACAATAGGAATGGAAAATTTGATACAAAAAGTGATGAAGGAATATTCCTAGGTTATTCCACTAAGAGAAAAGCTAATAAGTGTTTGATTTCTAATACTAATAAAATTGTGGAAAGTGCAAATGTTAGAGTTGATGAATATGCAAAAAAGAATGAATTGCAGTGCAAGCAAGAACCTGAAGATTACATATATTTTGTTTACATGGAAGAAGGAGAGGCAAGTAACACACCTAAACTAGATGCAAAGTCATAGATAAGAAATGTTGAGCATCAGGAGGATGCTTCCAAGAATTGGGAAGGGAATGACGAGCATTAGGAGGGTGTTTTCAAGCAATCAAAAGAAGAAGCAGATGATTTGCAAGATGAATCTAAAGATCCAGAACAAGGAGAAAAGGAATCTGAACCTACATTAGCATGGTATATAAGAAGACAACATAAGCCTGAACAAATCATTGGAGATAAAGAATTTGGAGTCTTGACAAGAAGTAAGTTGAAATATCATACATGCTTATTATGTGATTTTGAGCCTAAAACTATAAAAGATTCTTTAGAGAATGATGACTGGATACAAGCCATGAATGAAGAGATTGATCGGATAGAAAATAATGATACTTGGACTCTGGTGCCAAGACCAAAAGACAAGAATGTTATTGGAACAAAATGGGTATTTAGAAACAAGCTGAATGAACATGGAGAGGTCACAAGAAACAAGGCAAGATTGGTATGCAAGGGGTATGCACAAGAAGAAGGAATTGACTATGGAGAGACATTTTCCCCTGTTGCAAGATTAGAGGGAGTAAGGACCCTACTTTCATATGCTGCATATAAAGGTTTCAAAGTATATCAAATGGATGTCAAATCTTCATTTTTGAATGGTATATTGGAAGAAGAGGTGTACATTGAACAACCTGAAGGATTTTTTGACCCGAGAAAGAAAAATATGGTTTGCAAGTTGAACAAGGCATTGTATGGATTGAAGCAAGCCCCCAAAGCATGGTATGAGAGACTGCATAATTATTTGACAAAGATTGGATTTGCAAGAACAAATTACAACAACAATCTATATTTGAAGACAGGGAAAGGTAAAGGGATTTTGTTAGCTAAAATTTTTGTTGATGATATCATATTTGGAGGATAAGATGCCCTATGTCAGAAATTTTCAAATGAGATGCAAACTAAGTTTGAAATGTCTATGTTTGGTGAGATCAAATTCTTTGTTGGTTGGTAATTTTATCAAATGGAGAAATGTATCTACATTACTCAATCTAAATATGTTAAGGAGATACTAAAAACTTTTGGTATGGAGGATTCGAGACCAGTGAGTACTCCTATGGCTACTGGACAAAACCTATCTATAACTGATGATACTTCTAAAGTAAATCAAACCTTGTATGTATCTATGATTGGAAAGCTACAATATGTTGTTCACAGTAGATCAGATATTGCCCTAGTAGTTGGGATTGTGGCAAGAGTTTCTACCAATCCTAAGGAGAATCATATGATGGTTGTAAAAAGAATCTTGAGATATATGAAAGGAATTGAGGATTATGGATTATACTACAAGAAGAAGGAAAATTTTGAATTGAGAGTTTACACTAATGCAGATTGGGTTGGAAATGTTGATGATAGAAAAAGTACAAGTGGTGGAGAATTCTTTCTAGGAAAGGTATTAGTCTCCTGGACAAGCAAGAAACAGAACTGCATTTCTTAATCTATAGTAGAAGCTGAGTATGTAGCAATCACAGTGAATTGTTCAAATTTGGTATGGATTAAGAAATTTTTAAAAGGAATGAAAGAGGAAATCACTGAGTCAGTTGTTATTTTCTATGATAATACAAGCTCTATTGATATATCAAAGAATCCAGTGATGCACACAAAGACTAAGAATATTTCTATCAAGTATCATTACTTGAGAGAGCTGGTTCAAGATGAAGAAGTGAGAATGGAATATGTGAATACAAAGGAACAATTAGTAGATATATTCAAAAAAGTTTTACCTAAAGATGCTCATGAATATCTTAGAGGTAAACTAGGGGTGATTCCCCTAATTGAGGCTACCTGGTCAACTAGGAGCATTGCATCAAATATGCTAAATAGAATATTTGACAAATTGATGTAGAAAAGGTCGCACTTTAGGAGTTGAATAGAGTTGTGAGAAGTGAATAAGAGATGATAATCAATCATAAGAAATATGATAGAAGAATAAGAATACAACATATAAAACTGACATGAAGACATCTACATGAGAAGATGTAAGCTTTGGCATTGTTGTCAAAGAGCGAGAGATTCAGATGAAAAACATAGAAAGAGAGATTCAGATGAGATACATGAAGAGTTGTGATACAGCAAAGCGGGAGAAGATTCAATGAACCCTAAGAAAGAGATACAGAAAAGATTTAGAGGGATTAATTGTGTATGCGGTCAGGCAAGAAGAAAGTTGTGAATCAGAATGAAGCTATATTATAAAAATTTGATGCATAGATTTTTTGGTAAATTATGTGTTATTCATATGGTGTTTCTATTAATGCCAAAGAGGGAGATTTTCGGAAACTACAATTGAAACAATTGTTATATTATCATTGATGTCAAACCTTAACTGGTAAGATAGTTTCTATCTAGGATAGTGCCATATATATTGATTGATGAAAAGGATTTGGGAAAGGAGATAACAAGAGAACCTAGGGAAAGGTTGAGTTATTTGATACTTCAATGGGTACTTGATTAGTTGGCACATTGATAAGATAATGTATGGTTTATCTAAGTAAGAAGAAATATTGATGAGGTAGGCTTAACCAAGAAAAAGTGAAGAAATCTAGTTTAAGCCGAGTGATGTTAGTGTTGACCGAGTGCTAGTATATGCCAAGTAAATCTAGTGTTGTGTAATACCCCTCCCATATTCTGATTTTCTATATATTATGTTTATTTTAAGATGATGATTTATATGTTAGGAAATCATTGATGCTTATGGTTTTACTGACCCCATACTTGCATGTGTATGGTTGATGTGTTTTCTTATATTTATGTTTGGCGTGCCTGATGTGGTTGAGGGATGGAGTCGTAGTTACTTGCTTGTGAGATCCACATGAGTGGTCAATCCTCACCATTGTCTATTATATATCTATATATATGTATGTACATGCAGGTTTGGTATGTAGGTTTGCAAGCACTGGGCATCGACTTCCCTGAATTGTCAGGATGAGCGTATCCTACTGCAATATCTCAAATGGTAAGAGAGGGGAGATAACACATAGGTCCAAATCCTAACCTAAGCCATGATATTGTCCTGAAATAGTGGACAAGATTTTGTTATCCTACCCTATTAAACTCATCCAGTGGATGTGAGTTTATAACCCATTGCTTGAGTATGAATGTGGGTCTAGGGGTTCTTTTGATTTTTGGTGGTTGGCGTGTTTTCTATATTTAGATTATTTAATTTGATTAAATGGTGAAATTTTAAATAAATTGGATCTTTGCTAATTTTAGCTATTTGTATGAGAGATTATTTAATTAATTGAAAATTAATTAAATGCAATTGTTAAGTTTAGTTTATTATGTGGTAGAAGTATTTAATTAATGATAATTAATTAAATACCTTCACCTTAGAATTATTTTGTTGTAAATGTAAGCTTTTTCAATTAAGATGTTTTTATTAATTTAAGAATTAATTTAGCATGTGGAAATCATTTTAGATTAAATGTTTTATTTTTTAATTAATTGAATGCATTAAGTTGCATAATCAGAATTGATTAAATTAAATTAATGGTATTAGTTAAATTTTGGTTAAGTGTTTTCAACAAAAGGCAAAGTGGAGGAAAGACTTCAGTTCAACTAAAATTGAACTGCAAATCAGAGCTTAAGTCATGCAAAGCCTTTTGGTGGAGATGAGTTTGAAACCCTCGCATGTGGAATGGGAATTCCTATATGTTGGAGATTTTGCCATGATTTTGGAGGACACGGGTTTTGAGAGATTTTGGCAAAGGTTGGATTTTGGGAGCGATTATCTTGGAAGCTTGGATTTTATCTTCGTTCTAGACATTGTCGAATCTGTATAATTTGGGATTGAGGTAGGTTTTGATTTTATTATTATTATTTTACTTCAAATCTTTGTAGGAATTGTACAGTGTGTCTTCTTTGTGCCTGCTAGATCTGTATGTTTGAGGATTTTTGCGTTGTTTATTACCTGTTGGATTTTTAGAGAATGTGATTTTGCATGCAATTCATTTTGGAAATTTTTACCTATCTTTTATGAAAGATTTGAAGGGTTGTGAGATTTGTAGGAGATCATGAAAGCCTCATATTTGAATTTATTACTATTTAGTCAACCAAAATTCTCAACATCACCTTAGAAAAATAAATAATTAAAAAGCCCAGATGAATTTAGGGTTTCAATCTCTTTTAGGAATTAAATTGAATTAAATTTAAATTGAGAAATACCTATGATTGTAGAAATAAATGGATTTGGAATTTTGAATATGTTATTATTATTATTATTATTATTATTATTATTATATATATATATCGGTTTTAAATAAAATAAAATTTAATAAACTAAAATTAAAATTTAATAAAAATTAAAACAAACAAAAAAATTTAATTAAAATCTAATTTAAGGGGAGGCGGGGTTTTAAACCTCGACCCTCCCCTAGCCGCACAACCCAAAGGGTTGCCGGCGACAACCTAAGGCTGTCGTCGACAGTGTGTAGGGGTTGTCATGCAATAGTCTACGGTTGTCGACGACAGTTCATAGGGACTGTCATTGGCAGGCCATAGGCTGCCAATGGTAGTCCCTAGGGGCTATGGTGGTAAGACCTATGTCTGCCGCAGGCAGTAGGGTGGGGCCCATGGGTCCCCTGCAATAAAATAAATTCTATTTAAATTTTTACTTTATTTGTTTTTTTAAATTATTATTTGCAAAAAAAAAAAGTTAAATGATTTAATACAGTTTATTATTACTTGTAATTATGTTATGAGTTAATTTATTTTTGGTAATCTAACTATGGAGAAAGGTATATATGTAAATTATGTATTTATTTTTACTATTTTTTTTATATAGCAGTTAAATAATATTATTATTTAGTATATTTTAAATAGGAATTCTTTTCTTGAGTGAATGTCCTAATTGGGAATTTTATACTTGTATTTAATGTTGATTTAATTAATTGGCTAAGTGTTTAGATATAATTGGCATGTTTCTTATTTGTATTCCTATAATTTGAGACTATGATATTATAATTGATTTGTTATTTTAATGCCTAAAATCATTTTATCTTGTGGGTGTTGTAAAATGATATGAGGATCAGAATTTAAATGTATTGTATAATTATAGTCTTTTAGTGGTTAATTCATGGGTTAAGTTTGTGATGGATTACAAATTAGTCTATTATTAATTTAAATCATGATTAGTTTTTTATTACCCTATGTGGTGGTTTAAGGGGTTAGAATTGTGAACCAGTGGGAATGTAATCTAGATGTGGGAATTGGATGTTTTATTTATCATGGTTGTTTGCCTTGTATACTCTATTGTATTCAATTGATTTGACCCAACCCTATGTGATTATTGTTCTATGATCCTCTTTTGTGATGTTTTGTATAATTGTGTTTTGCTTCATATTCTATATGGGGGAATATGGTGTTGACCTTTTTATGTCCTATCCATGGGATCAGGAGTGTATTTATTGTGGATACTTGGGGATTGTTTTTGGTGTTGTTATGGTTAGAGACCTGTTGCATGTTCCTATTATTTTGTGGAACAGTCATGAGGGACATTATTATTATCTTGTGATGTTATGTTTAATCTATGAGCCTAGGGTAGGTTACCTAGATGTGTAGTAGGGGGTGGCTTGCAATAAGTGTCAGGGCCCACACGTGGCTGCATGGATCACTTATTGTAAGTAATCTTAATTAAGTGATAACCTAATATAACATTGAGATGTATTAAAATGAACTTAATAACATGTGTTTCCTCACCCATGCTTGAGCGCTAGTATAGACTAAGATGGAGGATGAGATGATGTTTTCCACCTTGAGAGGTGTGTGTCTGGCATAGTTAATGGCTTTGTTTGTCGGAGAGGTCATTGATATCATGTATGGTCACTTGAGTGTCAGGGTCCAGAGAGACTACTAGGATGAAACTTAAAGGTTAGACGTACATGATGACTCTTTCCTATACATAGTCTAGTTATCCTACATGTGTCGGTTCCTCTAGAATAGTGAGTCTTACCTATCACTATATTTTGTACACCTGGAGTTAGAGAGCTTTCAAGATCCCCTTGATTAGTGGTTTCATCTTTCTTTGGTATTGGTTATCCAAGTGGGGTCTATTGTTATCTCCTCGACATGGTGGGAGTAGACCATTTAGGTTCCATGAGCTCGGGTGGTAGTGATTCTTTTACCATTTGAGATTATGATATTCATGTACCAGTGTTGAATGATCCCTATAGCAGTTGATCATTCTTCTTCTTATCTGGTAGAGATGTATTCTTATCTTCTTATTCTATGTTTCCTTGTAACCTTGTATCACTTATTCAGGAGATATCATGACATACTTTATTTTGGATTATTGTATTACATACCATGCAACATGTGCAGTGGATTTAGGTTAGTATGGATACCTTATGGTACCATTTGTATTTATCATTCCTTTGTTTACATGAGATTTGTAATTATATCTAATCTAAATTAATAAATTAATGCTTACATAATCTATGTCAAGGAACCCTTGAGAGTTGTAATCTATGTTGGTTGTTGTGTTAATGTGAGTAAATGGTTATTGCTTTTGCATTAATGTTTATCTTGTTATGTAAACTTTAGAAAAAAAAATTATTCTGTAAACTTAATTGCATGTTTAGGTTAAGTTTTCCTTGGTTCCCTAGCGAGGCATTACATGTTGACCGAACAACAGTAATTGATGAGCAACAGGAAATTACCGAGCAAAGATAATGTTTGTCAAGGTAGACAGTTTGTAGTGTTAACTGAGATACATAGTGATGACCAAGAAGATGAACACAGTATTGACCGAGTGTCATTAATTTATATTTGAAGAAAGAATTAAGATGCCCAGCTGACATAGTTGAATTCTTGGGATATGTAAAATGTGTTGACATTATTTATGAATTGTATGGAGCATTTAATGCATGCTAAATCATTTTCTTATGGATTCAAAGAGAAGTTTGTAGATGTATCTAGAAGAAAGCATGAAGAACATAATGATGGAAGGATTCGATGAATATTACCTAAACCTAAGATCTATGAAGGAGATTAAGCGAAAAAGGATGGATCTACCTAATCAAAGAGGTATAAAGGAAAACCTAATTGTGAGCTTACAAAAAGAGGAGAAGAGGTTGATGTTATTCAATGATAAGTCTAAGATGAAGGTTGAAGGTGAAAGTTATGAAGAGCTTAATAGAGTTATGATTGCTTGAAGTGAATTCTGAGAAGATCAGAGATGGAGATGGAAATGGACATCAGATAGTAAATCAGCTTATGTGCAAAGTGGATCTATATTTGCAAAGTGACTTGTATATTTTTCAGATCATAAACTACTGTTACTTTCTAACCATTGTATCAGTCTAAATCCTTTAATCAAGGTTGACCTGACAGTCATTGTATAAATCCTTTAATCAAGGTGACATTCTAATGGGATGTTTTTAAGTCCTCTAACCAGGCCATTTTTGACAAATTATTTTAAATCCTTTAATAGGGTCACACCTAACAGTGTGTTTGTAAACCTTTAACAGGGTTGGCTTCTCACAAAGCTCACTTCAAAAGAGTGAATATCAGTAGCATGTTACAAAGTGGTTTTTTCCAAATTGGGTTTCCACTATAAATCCTAATGTTATACTTGTGTGAATGTTTTTATGTGAATAGTGTTATATTCTACAAGTTAATTACTTTTGGATAGTGGACTACATGTTATATGTTTTTGATATATGCTATAGAGACTGAGTGGAATTGTTGATTAGATCTAAGTTGTTGAAGTGCTAAAAAATTTAGTTGGTACATCTGGACCTAAGGATAACTGATTCACCCCACTCTCAATTATTCTAAATCATTCTAACAGTTATCAAATCCCTAAACTGAAGTTGTGGAGGTTTCTACTAATACTTACTACATCTTCCATGGACTTACATACAAATCTACCCAGTTTAATAGGGAAAACATCTTCCCACCTTTCTTCGGGGAGGAATCTTTTCATGACCACTAAAAATTGCCTACATATTTCTACCAGAATAAAACAATCAAAGGAATACCTAGGCAGTCACATGGGCTCATCTCCAAAACCTATTATTCGTATATAAGTGAACTGGGAAAATTAGATGTATAAACTCACGTACACTCGTACCAGCTTCTCAAATTTCTTTGTCATCCTCTTGTTTGATAACCCAACTAATTCAAAATATAAATTACCCATTAATGCATCATGTACCTACATGTAATCTTCTAATACATTTCTCTTCTTCAGTATGGGTATTCGAAGATGGAAATATCTTCTGCTCAGGGTTCATGTGGGATTCTCATTGATTCTCTGCTACATGTGAGGCAATACATGAGATGTGAGGACATGAAGAAGTCTCTACCAATTAGCTAAGACATTTTAAGTTGTTCCCTCATTGACTTTACAATCAACTCACTCAATCTAAAAATTATTTACCCTCTAGAACAACCTGAACATAGAAGTCGCTAGTACATTTGAGGCCAAATTCTGATGACCATGTGTCAGATTTGCAACACCTATTTGTCAAAATTCTGACACATGTGTCCATTAGAGTTTTTGCGTTGCAAATGGTGATGGAAGTGATAACTATTGGTATTCTGACATCATTACCTGTTGGAATTGGGCACATAAATAGCAATTTTACTATGGGACTGATGCGTCGAAAATTTATTTTTATGACGTTTGGTCAGTCAGAAAGGCGACAGATATGCAATATATACCAACAGGACAATCCATCAGAGGTATAGTAGTCCCATTGCACATATGTATCAGAGCCTGTCGAATATCCAATGGTCTGTAATATACTACCGATAGGACAATCTATGGGACATATGGCACGTCTATTAGAAATGCTTTACTATTTGTCAAAAAAGTGACAGATTAGCATAGTAAAGAAAACAAAGCTCAAGAGACCATCATAGTTGGTCTTTGTCTTTGGTCCATAGACTGACAAAACATTTTACATTTTGTTAGCTCATCAAATGAGGGGATTTGAAAGAATTTAGTAGAATATTTTCATGATAACATATATTATTAAGTTGACATTGCATGAATTTATCGACTCCATGCACTTGTAGACATCAAACACAGCGATAAAGAAGCATCTCCTCCTATTGACACCGAAAATTTTAGGTTTTAAATATGCCAAATATCAGGGAAGTATAATTTATATTTTCATTTTTCATTTAATTTCCCTATGAAAAAATTAAAGCAATTAAAAAGGCTTAAAACTCATTATTATTCAATATTCATGATATAGGTTTTAGGTTGTATTATTTCAATAAACTTGATGCATGTACATTGTGAAATAAAATAATTATAAAAATGATAAAGCATAAAGTAGTTAAGTAAAAAATGTGGCGAGAGGGAGTTGAACCCTCGACCTCTCAAGCCAACCTTTTTTCCTACCTACCTACCCTCCTACCCTCTAACCAGTTAGTCTATTTATTTTCTTCGAGAGGATTTGGAGGATAAACTAATTTATTTACATTTTCATGTGCAAGTGAAAAGTCAACACAATTTCTTACATAGGGAGTAATTCTTTCCTTAATTACTTTTCAATTCAATAATGAAATAATATTTTCCTATGTATTATTTATTTTCTCAATTTTAGGAAAAAATAATGGGGAGAGGGAATTGAACACTCAACCTCTCGACCCATCCTTTCTTCCTAACCTAACTACCTGACTCTACCCTTACCAATTAACCTATGTTATTCCTTGAGAATGTGGGTACAAATAAAGGTATTAATTAAAGATTATTTTATTTCCTTTTAAAAATTTAGAAATAAATTATTAGGGGAATAAATATATTGTTTTTCTTTAGTATTGTGTTTCAAAGAGGTTTACATTTCCACAGGATTATTATTTTTCTAATGTACGTGGCTTATGATTATTATTTTACTTGCACTTTATTTATCAAATATATTTATGAGAGTTATATCATACTTTTATTAATGTTTTATTTTGATTGATTTTAAGGATCACATTAAAAACCTAAAATATTATAGAATATGATAAATTTTATTTTAAATTTTATTTAATAGTGTCGAGTGTTTTTGTGCAGGCATTAACGTGATAATTTGGATTTTTATATGTATACACCTGAAGACATAAGAAATTAAATTTTTTGTACAAGAAATGTTTCCCTAAAAAGCATTATAATGGTTTAATTTTTAATTATCTAGGGTTAATATTAGAGATTAGGTTTTTGTGAAAGGGCATGTCTTTTCACAAAAAACCTTTGAATATTATATTTATATTCAAATAATTTGTAAACAAGGATGATGACACACATGTTAGAAATGAATGTTAAATGTTTGGCAGCCATTCTATAGCAGTTGTTGTTGCATTCATGACTATGATTGTCATTGATGTCAACACAGTGATTTACCGAAGACTTGCAGAGAAGCAGATAGAGTTTGGATTAGCGCACGTAGGTTATTGCAGTTGGATCCATGTGATGTTGAGATTATACTCTTTGATATGCTATATGTCTATGGTTAATAGTGCAGATAGTAATTCATTCATTCATGGAAGCTATGATCATTTTGGTAGAAGCAGTATTCAGGCAGTGTTCCTGAGTAGCAGTTTGTGGAAATCGGATGATATCTCCTAATTGGGATGGAATTTGGTTTTTCACAGTTAAAGAGAAGTTGAAGACACCTTAATAGTGATGTGGATGACAATGTAGACTTCGAGGTCACACGAGTCAAGATTTATTGTATTTGGAAGCTGATAGTTTTGTGTAATTTTGGTGTAGCATGTGGAAACTTTTATTTTGTTATTGTATGCCAACTCATTTGTAATTATTTGAGTGTGTTATAAAAGAAGGAATGTATTTCATTGTTGAAATGTAGAAGTATGTATTTGTGATGTGGAAGTAGCAATTGTGTGTGATGTTGTATGCATGAAGTGAAGAAAAGAGCTAAGTATGTGAAGGAAGACATGTGAAGTACATAGATCTGGAATTGAGATCTGATGTAATAGTGGGTGTGGTTTGGCATAGTTAGAGAAGAGGTAACATATTATTCTATTGAGTAATACAAAGATTATTTGGACAGTGTGTTCAGTGATCTTACCCTGAAGCTGTTTGGGCAGTGGGTCCTTTTGTCTTCCATAACTCTTAATAGGGTTAGAATCTTTTAACAAGGATTCAAAATCTCCTAATAGGGATTCATATGTATTGAATATAATTCATAAGACTCCTAATAGAGTCTATCCTTTCATAAGGAATATTCATATTAGTGCATCTTTTGTTGGCATCATTCCCACTGGGGTTTACTTTTTGATCAAGAGGCTCCCTAGTCAACATATCTTGTGTTATTGTGTTATTATGTATGAATACTTTCCATGGTTGGTAATTATATTGCTTATATGGTTTAATGTTGTTGAAGATGATAAAATTTATAATTATCTAATAACTAATTCACCCACCCCCCCCCCCCCCCCTCTCAGTTATCTTGGTGGACTTTACTTTCTAACAATTAGTATTAGAGTAGCAGGTCCTTGAAAAAGAAGTTTAACAGCTTAAGGAGATCCATGGTGAATTTCAAGAAAGAAAGCCCTAAGTTTGATGGAGTAAATTTTGATAGCTAGAAAGAAAAGATGAAGACACACCTATTATGTTTAGGACTGGGTTATTGGTTGATTACAAAGAATAATAAGACTATTATTGAAGAGGACAATCTTGAGACATGTACTACGGAAGAGAGAGATCTATTCATGTGTAACATACTTGCAAGAGAATCACTTTTGACAACACTTCCAAAGAATGAGTACAGTCAAGTAAAATATTTGAAAAAATCTCATGAAATTTGGAATGCTTTACACTCTACTTTTGAAGGTGATGAACATGCAAAAAGAGTAGATTACATAATTGGATATGTGCATTTGAAGATATAAGAATGTTGGAAGATGAATCTATTATAAGTTATATTGGTTGAATGTCAGAAATCATTACAAGTATAAAATCTTGTGGAGGAACAAAGACAGAGAATGAAGTGATATGGAAAATTCTAAGGACATTGACTCCTATATTTAAGAAAACAACATAGATGATTGAACAAGTGATACCTTGTACAACAAAATTTACAAGAGAAACTCTTCTTGGAAGATTGGAAGCAGCAGAAATGAACCTGAGATTATCAGGAGACTTACCTAGAATGGAGATAGCATTTAGTGCTCTTAGTGTTCACCCTACTTTGTCAAGAAGCATCAGTGTGAGCGGAGATTATGCTGGTAGTAGAAGATCTAGAAATGAAGAAGACAAGAAGATTGAAGAAGGTATTGCCTTTCTTGTGAAAAGAAAACCAGACGGTAAGAAAATATTTAAATGTTGGACTTGTCAAGAATATGGTCATTTTGCATCTAAATGTCCTAAGAGAGTTAAAAAGTATAGAAGCAATTTCAAACCTAGAAGATCTAAGGAATGTTATTATGCTAATGATGAAGATCTTGAAGCTAGTATAGAAAGAGCTTTAAGTGAAAGTGATATTGAAAATAATGATGACATAGGATTTGTAGCAATTAAAGAAGAGAATCCTGAAACTGATGTTAAGGAAGAAAAAGCCTTAGTTTCTCAAGTTGAAAAGAAAGCTGATTGGATTATAGATAGTGGTTGTTCACATCATATGACTGGAGACATGAAAAAATTTATAAATTTGAATGAATATGATGGAGGAATTGTTAGAGTTGGAAACAATGCACCTTGTTTGATTAAAGGTATAGGATCTATTACTCTTGATGGAAAGACTAATACTGATGATGTTTATTTTGTGGATGGATTAAAACATAATCTTTTGACTGTTGGATAGTTAGTTGATAAGGGATATCAAGTTTGGTTTACTAAGAAAACTTTTGTGATAAAGGATAAAGATGGAAATCTGATTGGAACTGGATCTAGAGCCAGAGGTAATGTATTTCAGTTGAATCCTACTGAGATGACATGTTTGATTACTAATATTGATGACAGTTGGTTATGGCATAGAAGGTTTTGTCATATAAAATTTGATAACATTGTGAAGGTAAGTACTACACTTGCAGTAAGAGATTTACCTAAAATTATGAAGCCTACTAACATGATTTGCAAAGAATGTGTAATGGCTAAACAGAAGAGAAGTTCTTCTCCTAGTAAGAAGTTCACATCTATAGAGAAGCTGGAGATTGTTCATACAAATTTGAGCGGTCCTACCAGGACTAGAGGATTCCATGGAGAAAGGTATGTTATGATTCTTGTTGATGATTTTACAAGAATGATGTCGATTACATTTCTTAAAGAAAAATCTAAAGCATTTAATAAGTTTAAGATTGTTAAGAATAAGGTTGAGAATGAATCTAGAATGAAGATTAAATGTTTGAGATCTGATAGAGGTGGAGAATTTACTTCTAGAGAGTTTAACACTTTTTGTGAAGAAAATGGCATTAAAAGATAGTATTCATCCCCTAGAACACTTGAACAAAATGGCATTGTAGAAAGAAGGAACAGATCAATGACTGAAGCAGCAAGAGCTATGTTGTTTGAAAATGATTTGGCAAAGATATTCTGGAGAGAAGCAGTGAACACAATAGTGTATACAATGAATAGAGTACAAATCAGAGCAGACACAAACAAGACACCTTATGAATTATGGTTTGGACATGCACCCTTAGTTAAGTATTTTAGAATCTTTGGAAGCAAATGTTATATAAAGAGAGATGATGATATTGGAAAGTTTGATCCTAGAAGTGATGAAGGTATATTTCTTGGATATTCTTTGAAGAGCAAAGCATATAGATATTTCAATAAAAGAACTAAGACTATTGTTGAAAGCGCAAATGTTAAAGTTGATGAAAAGTTCAAAATTCAGGAAAGAATGCTCGATTATGAATCTGATGAAGAAGCTCATCCTAAACCTAACACTGGATCTACTGAATTGTTTTATGAAATTGACAGTGATTTGTTGAATGAAAGCCACAGTGAAGTTATTGAAGAACCTACATCGAAAGAGAGATCTGAGATAGTGACACCCAGCAAGAGTTTGTTAAGGAATCATCCTTTTCAATAGATTATTGGGAGCATCAAAAGAGGAGTTCTAACTCAAAATAAGGCACAAGAACAGTTATGTTTGATTTCTCAAATTGAACCTAAGACTACTAATGAAGCTTGTGAAGATGAAAGTTGGACTAATGCTATGAAAGAAGTGTTAGATTAGGTGAAAGACTAATCTCCCAGGAACACCTACATGCATAACCCTGTCAAATGGAAGAAGCAAAGAATAGAAAGAAAGAAAAATCTATGGAGGCCAAAAAGCTAGAGACATCATATGCACAAAAGAACAATCTCTATTATGAACAATATTACAATATGATCTAACTCAAAAATACAAAGAGGTGAATCCTTATAAAAGGAATCATGAAACCCTAAAAGGGAAACCCTAAGGTTGGCTTAAGAAACTAGAGTGAATAGGTGAGTTAGTAATTAGATCAAAATCATTTAATTAATAACCCAAAAGACTATTACTCTAACACACCCCCTTAAGATAAGCTTAGGGAGAAGCAAAACCTAGGAGACTACTGTAGAAAGTAGGAAAGATGCATCTTGGCAACAAGGCCTGATCAGGTACCCAAATACAAGAAATAAACTAGATGAAGGAAACAAAGCCTCTAATCTAGGGAAAGTCCCAAAGAAAGGAACAAGAAAGAGCATGAAGCATCTCCGAAGCAAGAAGTTGCAAACACTGTCGGAAGTAACTACTAGAACCCCCACTAAAATAGCGCATGACCAGGTAGAGAAGAAAAAGTTTGAAGAGCTAATCAATCAAAGAGGTGACCTCCAAAAGTAGGAATGAATGAGTGTCTATATAGTAGATGATCCATCTCACCAAAATGCATAGGTGCCTAGCCACTGCATCCACCTAGTACATAGGAACAAAAACTAAATACGTAGATCACTCAACCAAACCAAGGAAGCAATAGAACCAATAGGTGAACCCTCCCCATAATGTTCAATAGGGAGAGGGGACACAGGAACACTGAAATGCAATGCCAGAAACATCTGCAAGAAGAAGAATCAGGAACACCAACAGTACAAAAGAGGGTACAAACACAGGATAAAGGATAGTGTCACAGACACATAGCATGGGCTAATGTCATGGAAGGTACACTCACTTGACAAAGGTGGATGAGCACAAAAGGCAAAACATCATAACCCCCCATGGCACTTTATAACTAAGTGCAAGTACAAACAAAAACAAGGTGCTTGAAATCCCAAATATGCAGAAGTAGGCACTTTATCTTAGTGTGTTTACAGAAAAAAAAATGCTATAGAAGAGAAGCATACAATGCGCAGAAAGTCAAAAAGAAGAGTGAGCCAGAAGAATAGAAGAAGAGATCCCAGGACCTGTAGAATTCAAGTAATCCACCAGAGTGCAAAAGTGAAAAACTCAAAGGAGAAATAACTTGGAGCATAATCTAGATAAAAGACCCCTACCACTGAAAAACTCACTAAACCAGCTTTCTGATGATATCTCGTTTGCCAAAAATAGAGTCTCGATGAGCAAGATATGGCTCCCGAAAGGCAAAAACACACATCAGACTTTGATAGAAAAAAAACACTATCAAAATAGTAGAACCAAAAAACCTAACCTCCATAATTGGAAAGATCTCAGAAAGAGCTTTCTGACGAAATAAAGAAGTCTGAAAAAGACCTCTGTATGCTCTAGATAGAGCAAAAACACCGTCAGGGGGTCAGAAAGGCTCCAAAAACAAATTTTAAGCCCTTGGGGCTGAAAAAAAAGGCCCCTGGGTGCATGACACATGCAAGGGGCTGGAGCCAGAGCTCCAGGTCACCCATGTGACCATCGCTAGGAAAAAGAGGGGCCCGCAGCGCTTAAAATCCCATCGAGTGGTGCGTATGGCGGCGGGGCCGATAGAGCGGAGCGGGGCCAGGTGGCGGAGCCAGTGGAGGGTGATGGGTGGGTGCAAGTAGTGGCATGGGACATGGAGGGGCCTACGGAGGCACATCGGCAGGGGCCAGAGGAGGCGCAGGGCCGGTGAAGGCCCTGCAAATTGGATCAGATTGAAAAGAACAAGAGATGGGAATTGGTCCCTAGACCTAAAGATAAGAATGTTATTGGAACTAAATGGGTATTTAGAAACAAGATGAATGAACAAGGAGAAGTAGTAATAAAAAAAGAAAGATTGGTATGTAAGGGTTACTCACAACAAGAAGGAATTGACTATGAAGAAACCTTTGCACCTGTTGCAAGAATTGAAGTAGTAAGAATGTTTTTAGCTTATGCAGCTTACAAGAAATTCAAAGTGTATCAGATGGATGTGAAGTCAGCATTTCTAAATGGAGAATTGGAAGAAGAAGTCTAGATTGAGCAGCCTGAAGATTTTCCTTTAACTCAAGAAGGAGATATGGTATGTAAATTGAAGAAAGCTTTATATGGACTTAAACAAGCACCTAGAACTTGGTATGCAAGACTAGATAAGTATTTGTTAAAGTTGGGATTTACAAAAGGAATAGCTGATAGCAATCTATACACAAAAGAAATTGAAAATGGTTTGTTAGTTATAGTTATTTTTGTTGATGACATTATCTTTGGAGAAGAAGATGAAGCTAGTGACAAATTTGTCGATGAAATGAAGACTGAATTTGAAATGAGTATGATTGGTGAGATGAATAATTTTTGGGATTATAGATAACACAAAACAATGATGGTATCTTTGTAAGTCAAACAAAGTACTTGAATGACTTGTTGAAAAGATTTGGAATGGAGAATTGTAAACCAGTTGGAACACCTATGGTGACCGAACATAAGTTATCTAGCACATATGAGACTCCTGTAGTAGAACAAAAGAAATATAGATCTATGATTGGAGGATTATAGTATTTGACTCATACAAGACCTGATATAGCACATTCAGTTGGAATTGTAGCAAGATTTCAAGCTAAACCTAGAGAATCACATTATGCAGCAGTAAAGAGGATACTAAGATATTTAAGAGGCACAATGGACTATGGACTATGGTATGAAAAATTTGATGATTTTACCCTATGTGCATATACAAATGCTGATTGGGGAGGTAGTGTTGATGATAAGAAAAGCACTAGTGGTGGAGCATTTTTCCTTGGAGGAAGATTAGTTTTTTGGCTAAGTAAGAAGTAGAATTATATCTCACAAAGCACAGCAGAAGCAGAATATGTAGAAGCAACAAACAATTGTAACCGGATAATTTGGATGAAGCAAATGCTGAAGGATATTGAAATAAAAAATTTTGAGCCTGTTGTCATACATTGTGACAACACTAGTATAGTTAGTATGTCTTATAATCCTATATTACATTCTAAGACAAAGAATATAGAGATTAAGTATCATGTTGTAAGAGAGAAAGTTGTTGAGAAAGAAGTCAGACTTGAGTACAAAAGTACAAAGGAGTAGATAGCAGATATATTCACAAAGCCTTTGCCTAAGGATACATTTGAGTATCTAAGAGGTATGCTTGGGGTTATGCCCCAGCCTACTTTTGAGAATTGATGCAGTTGGTTGCATCTGTCTAGTGGTATATGAGCCTTATCTTTCTTCTGGACTGGATGTTGGTACTTCCTCTATGGGGGAGTATGTGTATCTGAGCTGAGTCATGAGGACTCTAGTAAATGTATTTTCATCAAAGTGTCTTTTGACATTGAGTTGTTGTTAACATAGTGATGGAATTTTTGTCATTGATGTCAACGGGGGAGAAGTGTACATGAAAAACCATCTGAGACATTTGTTGGTGAGAACTGAATAGGATAACGAAGCAAGATTTGATTGATGAAGAGGATTCGAAGAAGCAGTGTTGCAGTTTTGGATTTTTGGAACATTGGATGTCTTTCATCTATGTTTCCATCAATTCCAATGGGGGACATTGTTAGGAATGAATGCTAAATGTTTGGCAGCCATTCTGTAGCATTTGTTGTTGCATTCATGACTATGATTGTCATTGATGTCAACATAGTGATTTATCAAAGACTTGCAAAGAAGCAGACAGAGTTTAGATTAGCTCACTTAGGTTATTATAGTTGGAGCTATGAAATGTTGAGGTTATACTCTTTGATATGTTATATGTCTATGGTTAAGAGCATAGATAGTAATTAATTCATTCATGGAAGCTACGATCATTTTGGTGGAAGCAGTATTCAGGCAGTGTTCCTAAGTAGCGGTTTGTGGAAATTGGATGATATCTCCTAATCGGTATGGAATCTAGTTTTGCACAATTAAAGGTAAGTTGAAGACACATTGATAGTGATGTGGATGATATAATAGACTTCAAGGTCACACGAGTGAAGATTTATTGTATTTGGAAGCTGACAGTTTTGTGTAATTATGGTGTAGCATGTGGAAACTTTTATTTTGTGATTGTATGCCGACTCATTTGTAATTATTTGAGTGTGGTATAAAGGAAGGAATGTATTTCATTTTTGAAATGTAGAAGTATGTATTTTTGATGTGGAAGTAGCGATTGTGTGTGATGTTGTACGCATGAAGTGAAGAAAAGAGCTGAGTATGTGAAGCAAGACATGCGAAGTACAGAGATCTGGAATTGAGATCTGATGTAACAGTGAGTAAAGTTTGGCACAATCAGAGAAGAGGTAACATATTATTCTATTGAGTAATGCAAAGATTATTTGGACAGTGTGTTCAGTGAGCTTACCCTGAAGCTATTTTTGCAGTGGGTCCTTCTATCTTCCATAACTCTTAATCGGGTTAGAATCTTTTAACAGGGATTCAAAATCTCCTAACATGGATTCATATGTTCTAAATGTATTTCATAAGACTCCTAATAGAGTCCATCCTTTCACAAGGAATATTCATATTAGTGCATCTTTTGTGGGCATCATTCCCACTAGGGTTTACTCTTTGATCAAGAGGTTCCCTAGTCAACATATCTAGTGTTATTGTGTTATTGTGTATGAATATCTTTCTATGGTTGGTAATTATATTGCTTATATGGTTTAATTCTATTGAAGATGATAAAATTTATAATTATTTGATAACTGATTCACCCCCCCCCCCCCTCTCAGTTATCTTGGTGGACTTTACTTTCTAACAACACAATTGGGGAAAATCTCTTAAACTATGGATTTAGACCTAATATTCAATTTTTCAAGTGCTGATGTCAGATAAGTTTTTTTATACCTTTTGAGATTATATATCTGTTATTTTTTATTAGTTTTTCAGATGCTCTATATACCAGGGTGTTCTACTGTATTGTTTTCCTTGATTTTTTATGATTCATAGTTAATTTGTACAATTCAAATAGCAATTGCATGGTCTGTGAACGTGTTGTTGTTCCTTTCAACCTCTTAATTTGGGTTAAAATTGATAGGATTAATTGTATGAATTATTTTGAATTATGATTCAAGGGAATCCTATAGGATGATAGTCTTGCTTTATAGGAGCAAGTTCCCTTAAAACTATCTCTGACTACACGTAAGATTGAAAGTATATGACTCTATACCCAAAATTGTATTAAGTCACTAATCTCATTTCATTTGTAATTGTTATTTGGTTCTATTTTGTAGTTTACATATTATATCTAATTTCTTCTTTATAAAGCATTCAGTTAGGTTTTAGGGATAGTTTTAGGCTTTAGTTTAGATTTCATACTATTCAGCTATTAGCAGATTAGTTTATTTTCTTCCAAGGATTTTTCACCCCTTTGGAAGGAATTGCTTTTGTCTGTGCATGCATTTGTGCAGTTTAAAAGCACTTGTGAATTTAGGCCTACTAGCCTTGGCTCGATCGAGTCAGAATTGCAGAGGCACTTGTATGTGCCTGTCAGTTGGCCTCAAAATGGTCCAGTGTTTTTTAGCACCAACACCTCCCATGGCCTACATTACTCAATCCATGGGAGGGGATTCTTCTTTATGGCTGTGCTCGATGTCTACAAATGCGTGAAGTAGATAAATTTGTTTAGAATCAAACTAAAATAATGTACATTATACATAAAAATATCATCCATTAAATTCTTTCAAATCACTGTATTTGATGAGCTAACAAAATGTAAAATGTTTTGTGAGTATATGGACCAAGGATGGAGACCAACTATGATGGTCTCTTGAGCTCTTCTATCTTTAGTCCTAGCTATTGGGTAAGGGCTAGAAGACTTATACCTGTCGATTGTTGAGAATAATCACCACCTTGCCTTTATGTACATTGCACAGTATCCAATATAAGAGAAGGCAAAAAATATGAATGGATAAAAGAAATATTAAAGATAGAATAAAATTATCTTGTTGTTTACCTTCTCATAATTGACCCCAGTCTCACAAAAGTAATTTTATACGATCACTAGCACATTTCGTGCATGGATGAGAAACAATATCCAAAGTTTCTAGATTATGAGAAGAGGTATGAGTGGAGACAAAAAAAGGGATATTTTTCAAGGTTTTATAAACATAGTACTGAATCATCATCTCTGCACTGGTACTCAATCTGGAAAACCTCTCTAGCAAATCTCCACATCTAGAAAATCTCCACAAAAATCCCTTCTAGCCTCCACTGCATATACATCTTCTCAGTATCTAAAAACTCTCCATCATTGATTCTCATCATTTTTCACCATCTCCGTGGACTGAGACCTTAAATTATTGAGCTTCTCTTTGTTTCAAGAATAGTTTAACATTCTCTACTTAATAGGGTCAACCATGTGAAGGTGGAAGATCATATGGCCCCTCCTAGGAGCCTCTTATGACCCTTTATGACATTTTAAGACCTCTAAGATGTGTATTCTAAGGGGTCGTAAAGGGTCATAAAGGGTCATAAGGGGTCTTGGGACACAACAGCTAAGAAACATAAATGTAGGAATCATCATCACAACTTTTTGGAGACAACATAATTGAGTGCTATACCCAGATGATGCAAAGCAACCACTACTCCTCTGGAACTGAGGGAGTAGTAGTTGTTTTGCATCATCTGAGTATACAACTCAATTATGTTGTCTCCAAAAAATTATGACCATGATGCCTACATTTATGTTTCTCAGCTATTGTGATATCTACATTTATGTTTCTCAGCTATCATGTTTATGTGCATGTTTTTTATGTGTTTAGGAAGACACCTTTCTAGCCTAGGCCTGGATCCTATGGAAATTAGCTTCATAACAATGAAGTAGATGATAGATGAGCAATTAGCTTCCCAAGAAAAATATATCAAATAATCCAAGCCCATGCTAGAAATATTTCTTCCCATGCTAGCAGTACTCTTCTTCAATCTGTGTTTGATGATAAGAATCTTCTTCTTCTTCTTCCTAATTGCAGCCAGAGCTTCCTTTTCATCAGGATTCAACTCCACTTCCCCCATCTCATCATCCTCATCACCCTTAGCTACCATCCTAAGCCCTTCTTCCCTCTCTAGTTCTTCAAGCCTCTTCAAGATATCTGGATCAATAAATTCTGCAACATTGTGTCCATCCATGATCTCAGGAATATCATCTTCTTTCCACTCTTCATTTGCCAAAATATACTACTTCTTCAAGCTTGTATAGTAGTCTCTAGTGGTTGCAAATCAATCTTATTACAAACTATAATAAGAGGCTTATTGTAAAATAGAGGTTTTATGCTATGAAATAGAGCTTCTTGTTGCGCAATACTATAACCACAAGACCCCGAAACATCAAGGAAAAACAAAACAACCGCCTTCAAATGAGTCAAGGTAATAATATTGAGCATCTCTATGGTGTTCCTATCCTCCAAGGGGTGGTCCAAAATACCAAGGGTATCAATAGGGTAAATAGCTTCAAACTATCACAGAGGCCTAATGGCTCTGTCTTGTAGCCCACAACATAAAGTACATTTCTCAAAGCAAAGTACATGTCCATATTGTAGAAATGGAAAAGAAACAACAAGAAAACAAAGAAAAACAAATAAAAAAGAAAATATTGCAATTAAATAATCACCAACAATGATACACATAATACCTTTGTATGCAGGCCATATTTAACATTTCAAATGCAAGAATGAAAGAAAACATGGAACTAAGCCCACAGTTCATAGGCCCACAGAGGGACATTTATCATAGTCATAGAAATATGATTATTTTTAAATGGAATACACCAAGGAGTACCATCATAAATATTGACCATTTAGAATCATGAACAGTGAATAATCAAATAGCTCATTTTTTATTAGCATGTGTAGTCTCTTTGTATATAAAAATGAATGAAATATCAAGCTAAAATAAAATAGTGAACAAAAATTAAAATTCAAGGCCTAATTTATCAAGGGCAACAAACATTAGGATGAAAGAAAAATCATTAAGACTATAGAAAAATCATTAGGACTATAGAAAAATCATTAAGACTAGAAAATCAAGTTCTAGAAAAATCATTACGACTATAGAAAAATCATTTAGACTAGAAAATCAAGTTCCAGAAATGGACGGTTCTGATGCTTTTCCATTACAACAATTGAGCATTCATCATTTGGTACTTCTTGTGTATTCCATTTAATTTTTTTAGCTGCCATTTTTATGTGCATGTTCTTTATGTGTTTGGCTTCTCTCCCTCGCAAGGGATACGTTGATAGGTAATTGATTTGAAAGCATAATGATTTGACAGTCTTTTTTTAGGATAGGCATAATCATCTCGCCAACCTTAATTAGAAACATTTGTGATATATCTCAAGTACTTATAATCAGTATGCCCAAAAAATAGAGACTTAGTAGTAAAATCATAAGGTTGCACATCCACATCCGCCCTAGTAAGTATTAGAGCCTTTCAAATTTGTAAAGAACACAAACTTTGCAAATCAAATTGATATTTCATTAAAACCTATGTTCTTGATCAAGTTCTTAAAGATTAAAACATGAAACCATCAAGTTCTTCACCTATGTTCTTCATGGTTGGGGAAGTTGTGATGGAGTTATATGTAACCTTTGGAAGTCATTGTATGGTAGACTTAAGCCTAGCATGTACGCCAGGAACAGAGATTCAATAAAAATAGAAGTTTAAATCTGCAAGTCCATTGTGTTATGCATTGTTGAAAGGCTTCTTTACTTATTGTTTTGGTTTCTAAATTCAAGGATGGAATAGTAAGAAATCTCCAAGCATTCATTTCATCATTGAATGTATTATGAGCAATTTAAAATTATGTTCCTTACATTTTGACTGGTAAAACCAGTACTATTCCAAGTAATGTTTTTAATCCTTTGAAGTTTCTCATGATCCTGATGTAAGTTGATTGGATTAAGCAATTTGTGTATCCAATAGGACTTTAGGGGAGTTCAAAAAATGTTTTGGAAGACTTAGAGGAACTATTAGCATGACTATTCCTTCATCTATAGTGAGTTAGACTGAATTTGCTAAGTTTTTCCTTTGTTTTGAAGAGTATTTTGTAATCTATTTCCTTTCTATAGACCCAAAGGCATAGGACCCATGGAAAGAGGATGCTAAAAATGTATTATACAGCTCTATTGTTCTTGACTTGCATAGATTTGAGAAAGTAAAGAGAACACTGGCTGGAACAGTGTGTTCCTTAAGGGGGAATTGATAGCTAGGGAGCAGTAGTGAGAGTTTGGCCCTAAAGGCGGGGCATTTTTATGATTTTTATAGTCATATATTGGTATACTAATGGTCTAAAAAGTCATGATAAGTTCCTCTCAAACCTCTCCAAACATGTAAGATTGTCTTTAAATACTTTATTGATCTCTTCTAAACATTAACCAAATCAAAACTACATTTTAATAAGTCAATAAGTCAATAAGTCAAACCACTAGTCTCCAAAGCATTCAATAAGTAAATATGAATGTTTGAAAACTACTCCCAATAATTCTTAAACAAAATAAAGTATGTTTAAGAATTGTTGGGACTGGTCCTTTGGCGTGTATTAAACATAATAGAATTTTTCAGCATATTATTATCATTCTATTTCTTTTAATGTACCGGTGTCATGACCTAGCCCATGCTTTATCTCCATTATTTGATGTTATTCACTATTTTGAAATGTTGACTGTGGTTATCAAATGGAAAAAATAGAAGAAAAAAAAAAATTAACACGAAAATTTTTTTACAAAACTGAACCAATGGCATGTTTACAACAAAGAAATAGAATGATAATAATATGCTAAAAATTATATTCTATTTAATACATGCCAAAGGACCAATTGTATGAAATTTTCAATCACATAGCATTTCACTATTGTATGAGTGGATTGTGTAGGAACAGTTAACATTAAACAAGGAGCAAACTCCTCAACACATCTTGGAAACCATTGAATTCAATAATAAATGAAACCTAACACCAACACTATTCCTTTCATTCACTTCTACCAAGAATAAAGCATTTAATCTGTTCAACATTACATATAATCATTAGACAGTTATATTTCTTGACTGTGTAGAGGAACAGTCATGACCAAAATGATCAAAAGTACTTTAACCCTTGCACAAGCTATTCCAAACTTCAAGTAAAATGAGAAATATGCTATATCAAATCATTCATATTTATAGTAACTATTCAAAGGATCATTTTTTCATTGAACCCTCTGACTGTACCCCTGCGATAGAGAAAGGAAACCTCAAAATAGAGAAAGGAAACTTAGTAAAACCAGTCTATGTCATTGTTTGTGAGGGTACAGTCATGATAAGTGCCTCTCAAACCTCTCCAAACATGTAAGAATGTCTTTAAATACTTTATTGATCTCTTCTAAACATTAACGCATGGACAGTCAAACCAATAGTCTCCAAAGCATTCAATAAGTGAATATGAATGTTTGAAAACTTTCCTCTCAACTTCCCCAACCACTCCTAATCAGTTAGAGGGATTAGTTGAGTGTTTAGACACTAAAACTTCTTAAACATACTTTATCTGATATGATGAATTTTAATATCAACAAATGTGAATCCAAACATTTCAAAATAGTGAATCAATATCCTTGAGCACAAGCACCAATAACATCAAATAATGGAGATAAAGCATGGGCTAGGGCATGACACCAATAGAATGCGATCATTTCAGTGAGCATTCATGATCAAATAAAATGCAATGCATTTGAAATTTGTGGTTGAATATGATGTCAGAGGCTCGAAAGACATTGCCCATCAAAGATACCAATCAAAGATGAAGAAATCACATACCTTCTCTCATGCTCAGCTTGCAGGAAGGAAGATTTGATAGCCAAATCTTCCTTGTACCACATGAAGAACATTCCATTGGTTCAGTTTAGCATGTTATTATCATATCATATAAAGTATTTTTAAGAATTGTTGGTAAGGATAGGAATAGTGGAGATTCTAGAAATATCCCTCTAACCGATTAGGAGTGGTTGGGGAAGTTGAGAGGAAAGTTTTCAAACATTCATATTCACTTATTGAATGCTTTGGAGACTAGTGCTTTGACTATCCATGCATTACTAGTGACTGAGATTCATTAAAGGATAAAAAACCCTTCATTTTGGTTTATTGTGTGTGGATTCATCCGCTTTAGCCAGGAAGATCAAGAAGATGGGGCAGGAGGACATTATGGCAGAAGAAGTATTTAAAGATATTTACATGTCCCTTATCTGTGAAATAGAGACTATAGGTGATGAAGACCATGTTGAGGATGAGGGGGGTCTTAATTAGGGAGGGGCAACAAAAAGAAACAGAAAAGTTTTCAGGAGTTTGGAACAACATTTTAGAATCCATGAATGGTATGGGTAAGGTGACCTTCATTCTTGGTTGTGACTTTAATGAAACATTGGATATGGCTGATAAAAAGAAGTATCACTTGTTGATAGTGTTCCTTGAGGGAAGGGGGATTGTGAAAGACTTTTTATCATTGTATTGTGTATTTCCAATATGTTTGGATGTAGGGCAGACTAGGAGAATGAAGGATCACTCACTGATTTCATGATAACCCAATTTTCAAGGGTCACTGGTTGAGGGGACAGTTGAGGTTTGGATGTCGATAGTGTTCCTTGAGGGAAGGGGGATTTTGAAAGGCTTGTTATCATTTTATTGTGTATTTCCAATATGTTTAGATGCAGGGTAGACCAGGAGAATGAAGGATCAGTCATTGATTGCATGATAACCTAGTTTTGAAGGGTCACTGGTTGAGGGGACAGTCAAGGTCCAGATGACTGGGCCATTCAAGGACCCTATTTCTTTGTATTAATTTCTATCCAAATTGGATGCATGGATTTCTTGTGAATTATCAGTTGCTATGTATCCTAAAATTGCATCTGTAAATCTGCATATACTTCTCTAGGGTTGTAAGCCACTTAGGGATCAAAATAGAGAAACTAAATCAAAATCATTCTTTGTCCTATTTCCTTTTTAAAAAGTCTCAACTATCAATGATACAATACATTTGATGCCCTAAGCTATCAATACAAATGGCACCTAGGTAGAAGCTCACAGGATGTCCATTTGATAACCACAGTCAATATTTCAAAAAAATGGATATCCTTGAGCACAAGCACCAATAACATCAAATAATGGAGTTAAAGCACTAAATCAAAATCATTCTTTATCGTATTTCCTTTTAACAAAGTCTCAACTATCAATGATATAATACATTTGATACCCTAAGCTATCAATACAAATGGCACCTAGCTAAAAGCTCACGAGCTGTCCATTTGATAACCACAGTCAACATTTCAAAAAAATGGATATCCTTGAGCACAAGCACCAATAAAATCAAATAATGGAGTTAAAGCACAGGCTAGGGCATGACACCAGTACAATGCGTTCATTTCAGTGAGCATCTCAGAAATATACAATGGCATCATTAAACATGCCAGTAATATCAACAAGCGTGAATCCAAACATTTTATAACAGTGAATTGATATCCTTGAGCACAAGCACCAATAACATCAAATAATAGAGATAAAGCACTGGCTAGGGCATGACACTGGTAGAATGCAGTCATTTTAGAGAGCATTCATGATCAAATAAAATGCAATGCATTTGAAATTTGCAGTTGAATATGATGGCAGAGGCTCGAAAGATGAAGAAATCACATACCTTCTCTCACACCCAACTTTCGCTCATTTTCTCCTGCTCCTTTTCTATGCCAATCGAAATAAAAATGATTTGACACTTCACTTTTTTTTTATGTATACCCAAAACTGTCAAAATTCTAATGATCAATTTAAAACACATCGGAATATTGACACCATCAGGACCTATTTTTTAAAAAAATTAACAAATTTATTAAAAAAATTTACCTGTTGGAAGTGTCTATCAAAATTTGGCCCAAAATGTAGTAGTGAGTACATCCATTCACCAAACAAATAGGATTTTGAAGAACCTCTGAATCTATGTAGAAACACCATAAATTCATGAACATAGGGTTTCATGTGGTCTTTATTGAGATGCTTCGATAACTGAGAGCCTCCTTTCTAGGGTTTTAGTAGCCAATGTTTAGCTATTGAGGTCATGTGTCTATATATCTTCTTTAAATTTCACAATTGAATGAGAAGGGGAAAATTCAGAGAAAGTTTGGTCAGGAATTTTAAGGGAAGAAATTATAATTTCCTTATTGAATGAAAGGACGCTACCATCTTCCTTCTTAATGCACTCCCTTCTTCTATGATAATGTTGGAAATTTGGCTGAGTTGGTTACATAGATGTTGTCATCATGGCAACATATGATCTACATGAAAATCACACAGGTCAGAGAGCTAGTATGTCAAACCACAATGCGAAATTGTCTAAGTATGAGACAGTGTGTTTTTACCAGTGAACTTGAAGACAATTTTTGTTTGCGATGTCGACTAGAGTAATTTTAGTGCTTGTGCACTTGAACATAGACTCTATGGTGACTATTGAAGACTCATCTAAGAGTGCAAGTTAGTACGGCATGTACGGAAGAAGTTATGATAGTTTTTCTAAAGACAGTGTCAAGCCGATAGGACAGAATATGAAGACGGAATTGATAAAGAGTTAAGGGATTATTTTGTTTATCAAAATAATGACTTAACAATATAAAGGGATGACATCCTAGATGTTAACCCTTGGGAAAATTTATTTTGTAATGTATAAATGTAATTGTAAATTGTAAGAAGGAAATGATCAATAGATCATGAAGTCATGATATGATGCGAGATATATGATGTATATGTAATAGCAATAGTGAAAGAGTAGCGAAGAGATATTGATGCAATAAGTATAAGGTTATGTACCTTGACCTACTTTTGTAATCAATATATATTGTACATTACTTTTTTGGGCAGTGGGCTCATCTGGTAATCACATTTTGTACTGCCAACTCCTAACAGGATTGAGGCTTCTAACAAGGCCTATAGTCCCTTAATTGAGACACAATATGCATGTAATAGACTCCTAATAGGGTCAACATCCTTAATAGGATACTATTGATTAGTGGATCTTTGTGGGTACCATCCCCACCGAGGTTTTCCCTTGGCCAGGGTTTCCTCGAGAACAAATAATGTGTTATGAGTTCTTTAGTTTTATTGCTATGCATGTTATTTAGCTTCTTATGTTATGCATGTGTTAAGATAATCTGTTATATCCATAATTGGGCAAAAGTTAAAGTTTGTAGAATATTTATTCACCCCCCCCTCTCAGTATTCCCTATTTCTAACAATTGGTATCAAAGCATTGTTACTCACAAAATAATCATTCAAGGAAAGCCTAGCAGCTTCAGTAAGATCTCTATGGATATGGATCAACTACAGAAGAATCTTGAAGAAGATCTTGAATAGATTGATATGCTTACTGATGAAAGAGACACTCTGAAAAGAAAATATGATGATGCAAACCTCATTGAGAAACTGAAAAACAATTTAGAAGATCTGAAATCTGAAAAGGAATCTAAAGTTCACATTGAAGATTGTGATGACAACTTAGAAAAATAAAATGAGATCCTTAAGCATGAATTGAAGATAGAAAATCTGAAGCTAAGTCTGAAAGATGGAAATAGCAAGAATGAAGCAAATCTAAAATCAGAGAATGAAAATCTTAAGACTAAAAATGAAGGACTAAAATCTAAACTTGGTAAAGTAACATCTGAACTTGAGAAAGTCAATTTGTAGTATGCTGAACTTGAGAAATACAATACAATTGTGAAAGGTGAACTGACTCAATCTAAGCAACAACTTGAAAGACTATATTCAACTAGTGAGAAGATTGATGAACAAATATCTTATCAGAAACCATTCTATGATAAGACTAGTTTTGGATTCAACACTTTTAAAGTAAATGAAGAAAGAAAGGAACCAGATCTAAAAATATCTAAAAGTATAGATAAGAAGAAGATTGATGAGACTAACAAATCTGAAGATACACCTAAAGAAGAAGAACCACCTAAGCAAGAGGAATCACCTAAAGGTATGCAGAGAGAATTCAAAGGTAGATGCTTTTCTTGTAATACTATTGGTCATATGAAGAGAGATTGCATAGGTAAGAAATTCAAACCTCTTAATGGTTATTGTTATAATTGTCATGGTTTTGGACATAGAGCTATTGAATGCAGGAAACCTAAATTCATTGAGAATAATAATAGTAGTAGAATGTTTAGGAATACTAACAATGCAAATAAGAAACCTACTAAAGATATGAACAAAGGAAATGGAGTAATATGTTATAGATGCAACAAGGTTGGACACATTGCTAGAAATTGCAGATCATAGATCAATCGGCCTAGACCAAGATATGGAAACAATGGAATAGTTTGTCAGATATGCAACAAGATTGGACATACAACAAGGTTTTATAGAATGAACAATAGAGTTTTTCATCCTAACCCTAACCCTAGAAGTCATGCAAGAAGAAATGAAGATGGAAGCAACAGTTAGAAAGGATTTTGTAGTAATTTAGATGAAGTGAAGTTTGTCAAAAGCACAGATCAAGGAGACATATTCAAAATTGAAGGGAATCAGGAAGGTGAAGTATTAAAAGGTAAGAATGAAACTTTACCTAACCCATCTCAAAGTACTTAATTTATGAAAATTGCAATAGAATAGGAACATACATTAGTGCAGAAGTATAAATATGATGAATTAAGTCTTTCATAGTTAATGCAAGGTATTATATGATGTTCTAATGCTATGGTTAAGAGCACAAAGAAAAATATTATGTTTTGTGAGATCGCAAGAAGTTTTAAGTTTTGCAGGTTAACAGAATCAACTTTTTGGAAAGAAGCGGCAAAAGAATTGAATGCGATGTCAGATCTAGGTGAGATTGAATTAATAAAAGGTCATGATCAGTATTATTTGATCATCAAAGAGAATTCAAGTGTTAAGGAGATCAAAGAATAGTGATTGGAAGCATTTTGCAAGGATTTGGTGAAGAATTTTGTGTTGAATCTACACAAGCCCTAAATCACAAAATCGAGGTATTTTACTTGGCAGATCTTTAAATCAGTTAAGGAATTAGAGGAAATCATGGATATTTCTTTGATTCACAATGTCAGTGATAAAAATAGACCTAAGATGAAAAGGGAACTAGTAGAACCCTTGGAATATGATCCTAGGTTAGCTTTATCATCCGTACCAGACGGAGTTTTACATCTAGAGAATGTTATAAGTTATCTTGGATGCAAACTAGAGACTATCAGTGATAGTGATTTCACCAATGAATATTAGAAGATCTACAATTAGGACATGTCATGAAAGAAGGATTTGAACATTTGAAAGATAATGAGATCATTAAGTATGCATTACAGTATGAATTTGATAATGAAGAATGTACTAAGATAATCCTAAGCAAAATTCATAATGGGAAGTTTTGGTTAGAAGATAGAGTGATAGATATCACATCTGATTTGATTCATGAAGTTACTAGACTATCTAAAATTGGAGCCATTCCTTTAAATGAGAATAACATGAGGAAAATAGTCATAGACGACACAAATTCATCCTATAATGGTAGAGGAATTGTGATTAGTAAGATTCAACAAGATGATCTCAGATACTTGTGTAAGATCCTAACCACTAAGTTTTGTGCAAACTCAAGAGAGGATGACATGGCAACTGGAATGATACATACAGCTTATATGATGTGTGTT
Source organism: Chamaecyparis obtusa (assembly GCA_027943335.1). Lineage (NCBI taxonomy): Eukaryota > Viridiplantae > Streptophyta > Pinopsida > Cupressales > Cupressaceae > Chamaecyparis > Chamaecyparis obtusa. The sequence goes on from BSBK01007536.1 coordinate 182,184, forward strand.
GATAAAGTACAAGTTGATATGTGTGAGATTCTGAGAATTAAACTATTTGAGAATTTGGAAAAGATTAAGAAGACTAAGTATACATAGTTTAGATTCTCATCCTTAATCACTTATATGTTTTTTCATTTATTGAGGAGATTTCCTTACACCATTGGAAATGACTAGAATGATGGCCAAACTACAATGGAAAGGATTAACCAAGTGTATAGGAGGCATGTTATTGATAAAGTGAATGAGAGTGCAGAGTTGGTAATTAAGACATTTTAGAATTTGGTGACAAGCAAATCGAGGATCCCAAAGTCTCTTGTGGAGAAGTATAAAAATAAGATATGTTTCATGGTTGATACTGACTTTACTTACATTGAAGTAGTAGAACCTAGAATAGAGTTCATAGACCCTCTTGGCTATGAGATATCTAAGGTTGAGATAGAAGAGTATGTGAGAAAGTTACTTAAGTGCAAGTTGGACACTCACTGTAATAGGTTTGGAACCTTTGAGGAGAACTTCAACTCCACAAAGACCTTACTTGAAGAGAAGCAATCAAAGAAAAGAGTTGAGAGTACTATCAAGAAAATTCTAAAAGATGATGACTGAGCATGAGTTCTTGGTATCCAAGCAAATAGTAGCAGTAATTAGAGATATTGGACAAAAAGAAGTTTTGTCTATTCCACCTCTATCATCAATTGCAGTACAGCAAGAAGAAACATTAGTTAAGGTGAAAGTGGAAGAAACAGAGAAGGATCAAGAAGAAAGGATATCCACTAGATCCACCTCCTCCACACCTAGAAAAAGAGTAAAAGAGAGTGCTACTGGACCAGGTAAGAGGTAGAAAACTTTGGTGCAACTAGTTCCAAGAAAATTTGCAGAAATCAAAGATGATGACACTTCTATTAAGAAGAAAACCTGGAAACCTAGAGTTGAGAAGGTTAATGAGTAGATCATTCAAGATGGAGACTTTACAAGAATGAATAAGTATTATGATCTCTATGATTATGCAGAAAGATTAAATCTGGAAAATGCAGTAGTAAAGCATATGATTCTATCTAATAAGAAGTTTGATACAATTCAAGGTAAGATACTTGATGACTTGTACAATAAACTTGTAAATAGGAAGAAGAGAGCATCAGAAGAGGACAGAGTTATTAGAGAAAAGCTTGTAAGAAAGCTTTGTGCTATAAAAGATGAAGTACACTTCAATCAGATTATGAAAGCTTTAAGAACCCATTTGAGAACCAATAAGAGAACCATTCATATTATGGGAGGTAGATATGAAGAAGTTAATACAGAAACAAAGCAAGAAATCATTAAGGTAATGACAGAGAATGCTGGAGAATCATCAGTTGTAGCAGAATCCAAAGATCAAGTAGCAGAAGAAGTAGAACAAGAGAACATTCCCTCTCCACCAGCCATAAACATTGAGGATGAAGTCATGAATGTAGAAGAAACTAAGATCACCTTGGATAATGATGATAACTTATTCAAGAATCTTGAAAACATTGTTGACAATTCAGCTTTTGAAGAGCAGGAGACTACCAAAGGAGAAGAGAAAATAGAGACCATAGTTGTAGAACCTAAAGTGATAGAAAAACAAGTTCTTGTTCACACTCAAGAAGATATCAGTCTTACACCTAAGACTGGCAAGAAAACTCAGATTGGATCTATGATTGAGAATTTGGGAAAGGAAGTAGATGATGATGATCAGATGGAATTGATCACATCTTTGAACAAGATCATTGGAAATAATAAGAAAGTAAAGAGTCTTGAAGGATGCCTGAAGGAGCTTATTGAGAAATTACAAGGCATTATTACAACATAGATTGCAAAAGATGACCCTCTGGAAAGAGCAAAGGAAGTAATGAACACTTTTGATAATGAGTTTACAAACTTGTCTGATATAGCAAAAGTGAAAGCTCATGCAGCTTATGAGGCCAAAACACTCTTGAACATCAGTTAGAATATCAGGAATGATATCAATAACCTTGATATTTGTATAAAGGACTTGAGGAATAATTTAGAAAGAGGTAAATCCTTGTACATTCAATGTACAAAATTAGAGACCTTGGTCGCAGAGGAAGATCAGAAGATGAATTTGAAGGAAGCATAAATTCATAACGAAACAAACCTTCTTTCAAGCCCCAATGTGAAGGTATCTAATGTTGAGTAGAAAATTCATAAGATATATGATGAGATCAGAATTTTGCAAGATGAAAAGGATAGGAAAATGATGAGATTCACTCTTTTGAGAGAACACATTTTTATAAACTTGAGCACTATTGAAGGGAAATTGGAAGAATGTCTTTCAGCAAAGACATCTTTTCAAAAGTTTAGCTTTGAGAATCTCCAAGCATGTGAGATAACATCTTATGGATCGTGCACACTACTTAGTGTGGTAGATTCAATTAAGAAATCATGGGAGAAAGAGTTAGAGGCTATGAAGATCAGTTTTTTAGATTGTGTTGCAAGCCTACCAGCTTTGCAATATTGAACTAAGGTATAACTTTTTTGTTGAACACAGTTTTGTTACCCTCCTTACCTTTTGTTTGTCATTGTTGTCAAAGGGGGGGAGATATATAGCAGAAAATTTTTAAGAATACATATTCTTAGGGGGATTACAGTATATAGAAATGATTAATAAAGTCATAAGGATAGTATATATGTTTTGCATTATGGCCACAATTTTGAGATTTTAAAGTTGTAAGACTTAGCCAATTTTACCATATGTTGCCTGCCACCAATGACAAAGGGGGAGATTGTTGGAAATTTGGCTAAGTTGGTTACATAGATGTTGTCATTATGGAAACATATGATCTACATGAAGATCACACAAGTCAGAGAGCTAGTATGTCAGAGCACAATGCAAAATTGTCTAAGTATGAGACAGTGTGTTTTTACCAGTGAACCTGAAGACAATTTTTGTTTGCGATGTTGACTAGAGTAATTTCAATTCTTTTTCACTTGAACATAGACTCTATGATGACTATTGAAGACTCATCTAAGAGCACAAGTCAGTACGGCATGTACGGAAGAAGTTATGATAGTTTTTCTAAAGACAGTGTCAAGCCCACAAAACAGAATATGAAGATGAAATTGATAAAGAGTTAAGGGATTATTTTCTTTATCAAAATAATGACTTAACAATATAAAGGGATGACATCCTAGATGTTAACCCTTGGGAAAATTTATTTTGTAATGTATAAATGTAATTGTAAATTGTAAGAAGGAAATGATCAACAGATCATGAAGTGATATGATGTGAGATATATGATGTATATGTAATAGCAATAGTGAAAGAGCAGCAAAGAGATATTGATGCAAGTAGTATAAGGTTATGTACCTTGACCTACTTTTGTAATCAATAAATATTGTACATTACTTGTTTGGGAAGTGGTCTCATCTGGTAATCACATTGTGTACTGCCAACTCCTAATAGGGTTGAGGCTTCTAACAAGGCCTATAGTCCCTTAATCAGGATTGAGACACTATATGCATGTAATAGACTCCTAACAGGGTCAACATCCTTAACAAGATACTTTTGATTAGTGGATCTTTATGGGTAACATCCCCACCGGGGTTTTCCCTTGGCTAGGGTTTCCTCAAGAACAAATAATGTGTTATGAGTTCTTTAGTTTTATTGCTATGCATGTTGTTTAGCTTCTTATGTTATGCATGTGTTAAGATAATCTGTTATATCCATAATTGGGAAAAAGTTAAAGTTTTTAGAATACTAATTCACCCCCCCCCCCTCTCAGTATTCCCTATTTCTAACAGATAACCCTTTATGCATTCTTGACTCAAATCAAGACATAGAATGGCTAGGGGAAACGCAACAGCCTCTAACAATCCACTACTAAGAATTTCTAAAGTAAAAGGCTCTCCATATTTTTTTACCCTCCACACTATTAGCTCTTCTAAATCAACATCCTTTAGACTAGCATCACTTATAACAGGACCATCACAAACCAAACTAGAAACATTCCCAAAGAAATGGAAAGATTACTTCATACTATTCTAAATTCAATGCTCAAACAGACTTGGATTCTGCTAAATCTTTCAACAAAGCTTCAAAATATCAACAAGGAGGGAAGTTGAAACTCACCTTTAAAATGCAGAAACCTCAAGTGATTTCTTGAGCTCAATTGATCTTACCTTTGTCACTCCACTTTCAAAAATATAATTATTTGCAACTATTCTATTAAAACCTCTCTTAAAAAATAAGGCATATGAAATCTCAAGCCTAAATTGCAAAATCTTGTGCATGTGGGGAAATGACACTGATTTGACACTCTTGCATCACAACTCATTAATTCCTATTACACAAGTTCTAAAAACTTTACAAACTCATGATTACCTTTATCTTTCCATCTCATTACCCCATGTCACCCCATTAATTACAAATATTCCTTGATATTTGTACTTTAGAGATTATCGTACTAACACTTTTCAATGATGCTTGAAGAACCACCTTACACTTTGTTGAGCTGAAATGAACTTTGTTCAATGTGGTTCTTGACTATTCATTCAAGTTCAAGTCTTTCTGACATGCATCCGAGTTGCAAACTTACATCTTTGAATATTAGGAAAATATCACTACTCGCCGAGAGTTCTTGAACTACGGAGAACCACCATGAACAAATTCAAAGATTTTTGAACCCTTTTGAGATAAGTTCAACATGGTTCACTTAAGTTTAATAGATTTTATTTTTGCATTTTTCTACCTTTAAAAACAACCTATCAATTTGCATGACTTCTTTGAACTACTTTGAACAAAGTTCAAAGTGGTTCATAACATAGATGAACAAAAATAAACTTGTCTTTTCTTAAGTAGAAAATCATTTCAACCTTTAAGACACAACAAAATTTAAGGAAGAAAATAAATTGACAAGAAAATACGTGACTAAGAAAAACCTGGACTTGAATTACAGTCTTGAAGAGGTGGTAGCGACTAAAAGAGTTGTTCAAAAATTTAAAATATGGTGACTCTAAAATAGGAACTAACAAAAGGGAAATAGACGTAGACTTTGCAAATTTAATTGATGTGATTATGGTTTTATACCAAGATGATCTCACTACCTATTCCAAAAATGCTAAAGATGATTGAGACCATTTGGAGAAAATATTCTTAAAATCTCTAGAGTATGGTATATCACACAATCGAAAGAAATGTCACTTTTGTGTTACTGAAAGGAAATTGATTGGCCATATAGTATCAAAAGATGGACTAAGAATTGATCTAGAAAGGGTTGTTTTCATTGACAACAGCCCCATCCCAAAAATAGTAAAGGCAATTCAGTCATTTTTTCGACAAATTAATTTTGTAAGGAGGTATATCTCTAACTTTGCTAAGATTACAAAGCCCATCTCAAAGATGTTAAATAAAGGTGAAAAAGTAGAATGGACTATTGAAGCCTTGGATACTTTTGTGACTATCAAGAGAGAAATCAAGGAAGCCCCAGTGCTAAAATATCCTGATTTCTCTAAACTATTTCATATTTTTTCTTTCGCTTCTTATTATTTAATTGTCGCAGTTATGTTGCAAAAGAATGAAGATGGTTATGAAAAACCAATTGAATTTTTCAATAAATCACTATAGGATGTTGATTTGAAATGTCACATAAATGAGAAATAGTCATATGCATTAGTCAAGGTAGTGAGATATTTCAGACCCTACTTGGTTGGAGTTGAAGTAAAATCTTTTGTTCCAAATGCAGTTGTCAAAGATATATGTAGACAAGCAGAAGTGACTAGAAGAAGGTGCAAATGGATAAATATGGATAAATCAAATTCAAGAATTCAATATAGAAATTCAAATTACTAAACTTGTGACAAGACTTGAGGGCTTGCAAAACGTATGGCTGAAGCTAACCTAAAAGTTGCACAGATAAACAATGTTGATTAAGAAACTATTTTTATTAGCATAGAACAAGTTTCTTGGTACTCAAATGTGGTGTACTATTTGAAACACATTAAATTCCCTAAGGGAATTCATAAAACCCAAAAAATAAAATTGAAGCTATAAGCAACCGAGTACGTAATGATAGGAGACTTGTATTGGAAGAATGTGGATGTGGTGTTATTTTTCTATTTACACAAATATCAATTTGAAAAGGTACTAAAGGAAATGCATGATGGCATATGTGATGGACACTTTTCAGCTAGAACCATGGCTCACAAAGTCCTCAAAGCTATTTACTATTGGCCTAGTGTTTTCAAGGATGCTTTCTTGTATGTAAGGAAGTGTGAAGCATGTCAAAAGTTTTCTAGAAATATGAAGTATCAAGGAGCTTTACCATTGAGACCGATGCATGTGGAAGAAAATTTTCAAAAATGGGGAATCAGTTTTATAGGTAAGATCACATATAAGTCAAGTGGAGGCCACAAATGGATATTAGTTTATACTTATTATTTTACCAAATGGGTAGAGGCCATTCCAACTAGGCAGGCCACTAGTAAACTAGTGATAAAATTCTTGATGGAGAATATGCTAACGAGGTTTTTTGTTCCCTTGAGACTCATCATTGATAATGACATGTATTTTAGATCTGAGGAATTCAATAAATTTTGAGAGAACTATGGAATTTTTGTCTCATATGCTTTTCCATACCATACCCAAGGAAATGGGTAGGAAGAATCAAGAAACAAGAATATTCTAAAAAATTATAAGGATAATTCTTGATAACAACAAAAGGTCTTGGGATTCAAAATTGAGGTTAGCTCTATGGGTGGAAAGAATTACCACCAAAAAATCCACTAGTAAATCCCCTTATGAACAAGTATGTAGAAAACAAGCTAGGCTCCCATTGGAAAACTTGTTGCCAGATTACAAGTTTGTGCAAGAGGAAGAGCTTTGTGATCCAATGGAGGAGAGATTTTTCCAACTGATAGAATTAGAATAGGTAAGGAGAGAAGCTCAGTTACATAACTACAAAATGAATCAATAGATGAAGAATCTTAATGATAATAAATTAGATGATAGAAAGTTTCAGAAATGAGAATGGGTACTAATGTGGAATGCAAGAAACCAAGATAAAGAAAAACATGGAAATTTTTTAGCTCTATGGATTGTGCCATACATTATTATTGGAAAAGGATGTGAAGACTCATATTATCTACAAAATAAAACAAGAGAAGAACAAGGATTTCCAGTGCATAGACAATTCTTGAAACACTTTTTTCCTTAAGAAAATGAGATCTTTCTCCATGCACAGTAGATTACAATTCATTTATCACATTCCATCTGTATATATCTCCCATAATATCATCCCATTATCCACCATATATATCCCCTAAATTATTTTTTCTACTTCTCCCAAAGATCATTCTAATTTCTTGCATGTATTTGTAAAAATACCTCATCCCCATAAAGAGCTACCGTTGGAGACTCACAATTTTTGACATAATTTTAATCAAAATACCATTATATAATCCATATAACTTTCTCTAGTGATTCTTGTTAGTCATCACTACTATTTTGTTGAAGCTACAAAACTATTCTTATAAAAAATTCCATCACAGAGGTAGCCTTAATAAAATACCCACCTTTGATCAAAAACCGTCCATGTATTTGGATGTTCTTCAACAAAGATATAGTATATAGTGAATTTTGTGAATCATATTTATTCTAATTATTTCATGTCTCAATACTAAGTTGTAGGTTACATAAAACACCCTCATAAGGGTTGAAGCTACTGAAATTTTTAAAAATACTTTTGGAAACAGCCTTATAAACAACCCCTGTGTCACCCATGAGTTGTAGCTTGAGTAAATAAATATTCCATTTTAGCCCTTTATACGAATAGCTTCTTAATGAAAAATCATTGCTTAAGTTCCCCCAATCCCATTTGACTAATCATCAAAGTTTCATACACATCAGAGGTAGGGTAGCATGTTTTCCAAATCAAAATAAATAATCATGAGGTTCATCATAATGGTTGGAGTGATACAACATAAATTTTCCTGATGTGAGGATAAGAATGAATTAAATATGTATAGCACAATAGGAATTATGTATTGTCACAAGTCCAAAAGGTTCCCTTGATGAGACATTCATTGAGGTAACAAACATCATCATAATATTGATAAAAGACATCTTCGATGACATATGTTACCCCGATGAGTAATGAAGGATCATGTCAAGGAACCATCTTGTTTGTTCTACCAATAAAAAATCAGGGGAGTAAGGGGCAGACTAACCTAATATATCAGCAAGGGTTTTGCTAATGAGACACATATGTAGAGGATGGTGAAAGGAGAGAGATTTGGAAAAGGTCTCCCTAATGGGCATTCATCAGTGAAATATTAACTATTAGAACACAAGAAAAAATTGAACTCGATGAGATAACTTACTCTAATGTGCACGGGTAAACTATATCAGTGTAATATTTGGAACGTTGTACCAACAAGGTAGGTGCATGATCACCCAACTTTAATGCCACGTTTTATCGAAGAAATAATTAATTTAAAGTGATGAAGGGATTATTATTTAATATAGGAAAAATATTTACCAATGATCCTCATTGGGGAAGCTATGCTTATTAATGTTGATAAAAAGGGGGTTTCCAATGGAGAAGTTTACTCCAATAACAATAATTTGCATACCTGATCGGGGAAACTTACACCAATGAAAGTATATGGAAGGAGGAAATGATTTTGTCAGCACAAGTCTAGGAAAAACTATTCATTGAAGTAGCTTACACTATCGGAGGTGATATTTGAAGGCTTTTCAAAGGAGCATGTTACCCCAATGAGAAAAGATTGGTGTAGTTACTCTAAAGTATGCTCAATTAAGAAAGATGACTTTTTGAGGAAATTTATTGAAGGAACCTGATGTCTTCTATCTAGATAAATCTTATCGACAATTAAGGAAACTACCAGGGAGATCAATCCAAATCAAGACATGTTGTACTGATAATATGTGTGATTCAATGGACACTATTGATTGAAGACACATCCCAAAAAACATGTTGATCAGTTCAATTAACTTATAAAATGTATCTCCAACAAAGGGGATTATATCGGCATACCTCAAATAAACTTATACAGATCTTTTGATGTCAACATCACATATTCAAAATTTTGAGAAGAGAGAACATTAATGGTTAAATGCATAGTCTTGACGGCTCACACGAATAGGATATTATAACATTTGTTGGTTGGCTTGATTGCACCAAAAGTATTCTGCAAAATTAACAAATTGTGAAATGCGATAACTAGAAATTATCAAGAAAAGAGGAAGAGTGGAATAACTCGATAGTCTTCAGGTCTTATTATATTATGAGCATTTGGATGAAGGTTGTATCTAAATCTTAGTTGAGTTTCTTTAGATGGAGAACCCTCAAAATTTGAGGGGTAAAATACAATTGAGCAATACAAGTAGGGGTAGCGAGAAAAATAAAACAAATGATGAGTCTATCAAAAAATTGCATCAAGACATGTTGGATCAAATAAAAGCATCCAGACCAAAGTTGAGGAAATCCAAGTAGAGAAAACCATAATTTGAACACATAGAAGACAAATTCAAAGATGTAGGAGATGTGTGGATAGAAGTTAGCAGTTACAAATTATTCATTTTTCATTATATGAGGAGAAATCATCACAAACCCATATGTAACCCCTAACCAATGAGTTTGGGGAGGTTACTAGTGTCAAATGTTTTTGTGAGCATCAAGTTACTCATACTAATGCCACACAATTATAATCCTAAGAAGAAAATCATTGTTGATTCAAATGGAGACCCTTTCATATACATTTAAAGGAATGCCATAATTAAGGTTTTCAACCTAGATTATTCATCAAATCACCCACTAGTATTAAAGGACTTGGAGGAATAATATGTGAAAATGAACACTACATATAACAAATGGAGAATAAATTTGTATAGACCTAAGAAGGATAATCAATTGGTATTTTTTACCATGAAGGATGGTTATCCACTTTTTGTTAAGTTGTTTATGATTTACTTGAGTTTTACATACTATACAGTAAGACAGGTTGAAGGGACTGAAGCACTATATTTTATGGTAGTTTCTCCCATAGTAATTGCAATAGATACTCAAATGTAAAACCCTTGGCCATTGAATTATGAAGATAATTTATTCAATATGATAGATCAAGGATTTAATTTTATCAAGGGTGATGTAGAGAAGCCATATTTCAAGCATTATTCTCTCTTGAAGCATATAATTGTTAGAAAGTAAAGATCCCCAAGATAAATGAGAGGGGGGGGTGAATCAGTTATCAGATAATTTATCCATTCAAATACTTTAAACAATGTAATCAATGTACTGATCAACCATAGAAAGATAATTATACACAATTGCACAATAACACAAGATATGTTGACTAGGGAACCTCTTGAAAAGAGTAAACCCCGGTGGGAATGATGCCCACAAAATGATGCACTAATATGAAAGTTCCTTGTTAGAGGATGGACCCTATTAGGAGTCTTATGAAATACATTCAGTACATATAAATCCCTGTTAGGAGATTTTGAATCCCTATTAAAAGATTCTAACCCGGTTAAGAGTTTATGGAAGACAAAAAGACCCACTACCCAAATAGCTTGAAGGCAAGATCTCTGAACCCACTGTCCAAAAGATCTTAGAATTATTCAATAGAATAATATGAAATATATTACCTCCTTCACACTATGCCAAAACCATACTCTCTACTACACAAGATCACAATTCTAGATCTCTGTACTCACAAGTCTTCCTTCATTACTGAATTAGCTCTTTTCTTCACTTCATGCATATATTCGCATCTCAATCTTCATAGTACACATTACAACAAGGAAAAAATTCCTTCTTATATACCAAACTCAAATAATTACAAATGAGTCGGTCCTCAATTACAAAATAATAAATTCTACATGCTACACACAGAATTCACATAAAACTGTCAGCTTCTAGATACTGTAACTTTCTCCAAACATATCCTCAAAGTTTGTGCTATGAACCACATCATCATTAATGAGTCTCCAACATCCCTTTAACTGTGTAAAATCAGATTCCATCCCAACTAAGAGATATCCTCCGATTTCTGAACATCGCTTCACAGAAACACTGTCTAAACACTGCTTTCACCAAAATGCTCATAACTCTCACAAATGAATGAATTTCTTTTTGTGCTGTTAACCATAGGTTAATAACACACCAAAGGACATACCATCAACTGTGCAAAATCCAATCTATAATACAACATGTGCACAAAACAAAACTGTACCTAGTTTCCTGCTAATATCCAGAATATCACTGTGTTGACATCAATGACAATCCAAGTATGAATGCAACAACAACTGCTATAGAATGACTGCCAAAATACTTTGCATTAATTCCTAACAATAATATTGTTCTATGGTAAAATACGAGGATTTTGGCCAGAAGAATGGAAACTCACATAGATCGGGAAGAATGAAGAATAATTTCCAATATAATTGTGGAACTCTCTATGGGATTCAAGGTATGATAGTTCTCATTATGTGTGTTTTGAAGAACTCTTTGTTAAAATAATTTATAAAATATTCAATTATCCATGTGATCATTCAATTTCCATAGAAGTTAAGAAGTTCCTAAGGCCAAAATAATTTGATGAAAAATAGATTGTTAGTCACAGTTGGGGAGATTGGTATGTGCATACTAATTTTACTATTTTTAGGGTCTTTGGGTTCAAAGGAACCCCTTATAAGTTACCAAAAATGGTACCAAAGAGGGTGACTTATTTGGAAATAGTGAGACAACTAGATTATTCTAGTTTCATGAACTTTGGAGGTCATCATAAACAAACTTTTATGCCCAGAACCCTTTGTTACTCCTAAAGATCATTAATGGTTGTATTAGTATCATTCATTCATATAGTTAGTAAAGGAGACAAGAAAGGAAATTTCATCAATACACAAAGTCTATAAACCGAGCAAAACATAAGCCAGATACCTAAGTTAACCAAACATAGATTTGACCGAACACTCTTACCGAGCCAGATGATCACCGAGTACCAAGAACAATAGTCACCAAGCATTCACATAAACCGAGCATTGATAGATTACCAAGTATTGAATGCGGTATACACCGAGTGAAATAGGAAAATGACATAGCTATTTGGAATGGCACAAACATCAAGGCAAACGGTTTATACCGATTGGAAAATAGTTTACCAAAATCGAGATAGAATTTAATATGGATGTAATCATTAAATTATTGATGATTCCTATGTATTGTTGATCTATGTTATTTATTTCAACCGTAGATCTTAGTTTTTCTAAGATATTGTAAAACCCTAATTAGGCCAAGGTCAGTTTGATATAAATTTGTAAGGATGTCATTTTGATTAAGCATCATCAAGAAGTAGCCACACTCAGGACATCAAAAGATCAGACAAGGTTTTGACATAAGCATTCAGTTTATCAGAACAAGATCTAAGCCTACTGAGTAGTACAAGACATACACATCACAACAAGGTGATATATTTATTGTACTTTACATATCTGAATTAGGAAATTTTGAGTTTCTATTTACAAACATATCACTGTTACTCTCTAACAATTGTACCAGATTCAAAATCTCTTAAAAGAGTGAACTTAATAGTTCTTTTGTAAATCTCTTAAATGATTCCACACTTGATTGTGTTGCTAAAATCTTCTAACCAAGTAGATCTAGATGATCTCATTGTTACTCCTAATAGGCTAAGATCACCAAAAGTGATCACAATCTTTATAGCCTTAACTGGAAACTTTGTTACTACAGTAGTGAAGCTTTGTGGGTGTCATCCCCACCACAATTTTTACCTTCTAACAAGGGTTTCTATGATACCAAAATACTTGAGTTATGTGTATGAAGTTTCATAAATGGTTTATTGATTAGATTACATGCATTTACATTTCAGTTATGTTTTTGAATATATGTTACATGCAATGGATTCAGTTGGTTAGTGATATTAAAGTTTACAAAGATTTAGTTAAGAAAAATTTTAAAGGTATTGATTCACCCCTCCCCTCTTAGTACATATCTTTCCATAATCCCAACAATTGGTATCAGAGCTAGTTCTCTTGTTTTGCAATTTTAATCACTGAAGAGAAAAGATCTTAAGGTTGGAAAGGTATAAGCTTGACAATACTATTGAGAAACAAAGAATACAAATTCAGATCTACATTGAGAAATTCAAGGAAGCCAAAGAATAACTAAGGAACTTACTCATCAAGAGGAAGGATATGGCACTTCGGTATAATGAGACTAGTTATCATGAAGAAGAGATAGATGATCCATTTGAGGAATTTAGATCTGGATTTGGTATCGCATCTGATGCATCTGAAGGAACCATATTAGATCTATCTGAAAAGAATCAATATCTTACTAAAGTGGTAAAAGCACTGTAGATCGGTCAAGAGACACAAATGGTTAGAATGATTTATGTAATGAACAATGCAAGGCAGGCTAAACAAGAAATAAATTTGACTATTGAAGATAGAAGGCAAATGACTGATAAGTTGGAAGAAAAGGAATCTAAGATATTGAGACTCATTGAGCATCACTTTGAAATCTCTAATCAGATGGTTGTCATGAATCAGGAAGTCAACCGAGTAAACAGTGAGCTTACAAGGAAATTGGAAGATATCGGTGAGTTAAGAGAAGAGAATGAAAGATTCAAGAATGAAGTAAAATTTCAGCAACAACATAATGATATCATTAAGAAAGCTAAATAAAGTACAAAAATAATGGATGAATTCCTAATCAGTCATTAAAGACTTGATAGCACTACTGGGTTAGGCTACACTGAGTAGGGAGAGTCATCAAGACAAGATGAACAGAAGAATGCCAATGCTAATCCAAGACCAAAGAAACTCTCATGTTATCATTGTGGAAAACTAGGCCACACATCAAATGTTTGCAGAAGCAAAGCAAAAGGTATTCCTAAATCCACTCCTAAATTTAATGGTTATTTCTATAACTATAATAAGTATGGACATCAAGCACATGAGTGCAGATCAAATTTGAATAGGACACCTAAGAAACCTTATATGGAAAATCATTATCACACTTGCAACATGCATGGACACATATGATAGGAATGCAGGATAAAGATGAAGCAAGTCTAGACACCAAAAGGACAAAACAAGACATATCAACTAAGAAGGAAAGGTAATACATATACTTTGGATTACAACACTTGGGTTAATTGTACAGCATTTGGTAGATATGGACATATTGCAGAAAATTGTATGAGGAAGAAATGGAGAGGAAGATTTGGAAATTGGACAAGTACTGGAATGGCATGTTTACACTATCACAAGGTCAGTCACTTAAGAAAAGATTGTAGAGACCGATCACCATAGATAAATGTTGATATAAATGGTAATACAATTGAAGAAATCATGAGGATAAGAAATCAAATGTGGAGAAAAGAATCAAATGACAATGTTGGATCAAGCACTATAGTCGGTGACACCTCGGCCATTGGATTAGGTGATATCACCACCTCTACCTAAGCAATTCAAGTATGTATGGACTTGAATTTCAATAGATTATTTCTTACAATAGTTTCTTATATCTCGTGAATGAATACCAAATTAGCATGAAATGAGATGCACTATGGTATTATATGTTTTGAACTTAGAATGTGTACAGTCGGTAAAAGCATGACCAAGTAAAAATTTATTAGTTAGTGAATATGGGAAAGGTTAACTGAGTTGAAGTATCAACCGAGTAATATCTAGTGTTAACCAAGTTGAAGCATCCTTTGAAGAGTTAACCAAGCATAAATATGTTTACTGAGTTGTGTTAGATAAAGCATTTAATGCAAAAATTTTAGAGGGAAAATAAATTTTAGGTATAAATATGTGATGAAGAAAGTAATTTCATCACACAGTGATCATGAGAAGACCAAAGCAACTTGAGTGATTTGAGAAAATAATTTCTTGAGTGTTTGACAAAGATTTAAGGAGATCCCGAGCAAGTTTATCACTAATTCAAGTAAGTTTCAAGCTATTGAGTTGTTTTACTGAGATTTAATGAAGCCCTAAATTTGAGCAAAATGATGGCATCTTCATCTAAGGTTATGAAATCAAAGTTTGAGAGTGACAAGAAGGTCACATTGATTAAGTCTGTGACTTATGAGGAACCCAAATACAAGTTTCACCCTGAAATAGCTTCACAAATTGATCAAGAAGGTACATTTTCTAGTATACCACCTAGGGTTTTGTTGGTGCAAGATATACATGCATATATCCACTATAAAATTAGTGAAATCAAATATTTTAAACTTCAATCCACTTACCAGGAGCTGAGTGAGAATGGAAAGCTCAAGGATGAGCACAAACACCTAGAAGTGAAGGGATTGATGAATGCCCTATATTTCCCAAGAGAATTCAAATCTAAATGGATTAGGATTTTTCTTAGTTGAGTGCATGAAGGTAAAATTTGTTTGGATGAACCGGTTAAACTATCCAAGGATATTATTCATGCGGTTACCAGTTACCCCACTATTGATAAAGCTAAGGCCATAAGGAATGCACCGAGTGGAGAGACCAAGAAGCTCATAGGAGTTGAATGGGATGGAAGAGGAATGAGATTCAATACCATCATTGACCTAGAAACATGGTTTGGATCCTATGTTATTGGCTATAAGATATTTCAATATAGTGCACATGCCAAATAGTGTACCTTGTGCAACTATAGATATTGTATATAATATTGTCAAGAAGGGTTTTCAATTAGACCTAGCCAAGATAATACTAAAACAACTAGAGGAGAATATGAGAACCATTCGGGTAGCAAAGACAAACACATATAAGTTTGGTTCTCTACTGGTCTGTATATTTTTCTACCTGTAAAACATATTTCCATCAATCAAAAATATTGACTAGGATGTCAACCGACCAGTTATCATGAAAATAAGTGAATTTATTCAAAATCTAGGTCAAAATTTTGTAACTTTCATGGATGATTACTTTGGACAATTAAGGATAGAATGCATAAAAGAAGCAGGATTCCTGGATAGTTATTTGAAAAGCACAAAGAAGAAATTTTTTTCCTAGTGGATACCAACACCACTTTTATCAAGGTAGTTGAACCAAGGACTACTTAGTTACCTCCAATGGGCTATGAAATTGATATTCACCAAGCCTCTAGGTCAATAAAGGCATTTTTGGATGAGCCCAAAGATCCAAAAGCTACTAGGTTTGGAACCTATGAGGAGGGTAAGTTAAGAATAAAGATGGATCTAGTCGAAGTGAAGGTAAGAAAAAAATCTAAAAAGATGTTTGAAACATGGGAAAAAAAATTTGAAGATGATGAAGAAGAAGAAAAATTAGTAGCTAATTTGGTTGAGGAAGAAACCAAGGAATAACTTTTGATTGGCAATAGTGAACATGAGGAGGATATCGAGTCAGATAAGGACATTCAAGTTGCACCAATAAAGGCCACAGGGAAAAGGAAAAAAGTAGAAACACCTATAAGAGAAAGGACAAGATCCTCCATAGCTTCTTCTCCACCCTTGAATAAAGGAATAGAAAAAATCACAAGGCCAAATCCCACTAAGACTTATCAAAAAAATAAAAGAGATACCCAAGTCACCACCAAGTAACCTAAGAAGAGGAGAAGGCTGATAAGAGATAAAGATGATATAGACTCTGAAGAACAAGATGAATGAGGTAAATTTAATGTTGTTGTAAATAAAATTCAGTTGGTAGATAAATTAGTTGAAAATATAAGGGAAACAGCTAGACTACATCACCCTAAGATGAATCGGTATACATACATGTCAACTAAGGATCGGGAGAAGGTAGAAGGGGCAATTATTCATATGATGATCAAATTTAAGAGACTACTGATAGAGTTTGTAAAATATGTTCCTAAGGAATTATATGAGAATATTTGGGCAAGGTGGACATATGCCTTGCACCTAGAAAAGAAAATGAGGGAACACTCATTAATTTTGGAAATGCCTACCTTATCTATTAGCGAGATTGAAGAGCTTATGAAGCAGTGCTCCGTGCTCCAATTTATTTTTTATGAAAGGTAAAGCACTTAATATTTTGGCAAGAAAACTTGAGGAGGTTGATGAGAACAATAAGCTTCTATGGACTACAATTTTGAAAGTTAGGGCAACAGCTGATCAACTTACACTAGCTATCATTCTTGAGAAGAAAGTTAAAACAAAAGTAAAAGGATTCCACTCAGATGATTCTGACATAGCCACCAAGGACCCGATTCATATATCTGATAATGAGATACCACATGATACATATGTCATGGATTTCTACCTGGAAGGATATACTAAAGAAGGTACACAGGATGCTCCCGAGAAACTAGTAACAACTGGGACAAATGATGTCATGATTGAAGACATCACACATGGAGATCCTGATGATGATATAAAATATGATGAGGACATCACTATAGCTACAAGTATAACTGAAGAGAATCAACATATTGAGGTAGCAACAATTTATATACAAGGTGATTTTCCAATACTAGTACAAGCAATTGAGATTGCTACACAAGGGGAACCCGATGGCTCTACACCCAAGTAACAAAAGGATACAACTAAGGGACATGGTACAAAAGAGTAGAAAGATACAAATGATCTTGAAAATAAAGAGGCAGAAGAACCTTAAAAGAAATACACAAGTAGAGACGTCTACAATAGACACCAAGCAAGATGACCAAGGACAAGACACCAAGACACCAGTCACAGGGTAGGATAAGGAAGAGAGTGTTTCTACTGATAAAGATAAGACATATCAAGAGGCCAAAGCTCTAGTACCATACAACAAATCTCCCACACCTAAGAAAAAGAAAAAGAAGAAACATGGTAAGGATCCTGTCACACTAGATGAAATTATAGAAATTAGTGCATGTGACCCTAGGACTCTAGACCCTGAAGCCTTGAGAAGGTATGGTGAATTTTGCACAAGGAAGCTTGCACAGGAGAAATTAAAATAAGAAAGTAAAAGAAAACATGTCTTAGAGGATGTTAGAGACATTTTGATGCAAGTAGTCCCTGATATCAATATTGATGAGGCAACTCCCATCATTTATCAACTTACCACTCTAACCAGCCACATCAATGCCCTTGATATTGATGCAGAGAAACAAATTGAGGAAAGGGAAGAGTCCAACTTTCAATTGAAGAAAGTAGAGAAAATAAGCTAGGAAGTGGCAATTAATAAAGTCAAGCTATCAGAGGTAATCACTGAGCTTGACACCATTATTCAGAAAGTAATTATAATTTTGTATAAGTTATGCATTAAAGACCACTTCACTACCGACCTTAGTGAAAAGATAAATAAGCTAGATGAAGAAATAAAGGTTAGTGCAAATAATTCTTTAACTGACCCAAATGCATTTCATAAGCATTATACAAAAGTTCAAGAACTCCAGCGATTAAGAATTGACTTGAGGAAGCAAGAAGATACAATTAGAGAGAAAGTAATCGAGCTTCAAGTTGAGTTGCTTCCACATCTCAAGGTCATGCAGCAACATGTGAATCAAGAGAAGGATTTAGTTGCCACCCCGAAGATATCAGTGATAGACAACATTTTTTATATGCATGCACAAGTCGGTTTAGAGCACATTGCTCTTGAGAAATTTAAGGAGGAATGGGAAAACCTCTTGGATACACTAAAGAAAACTCATCAAAATATTTTTGACAAGCTATGAGTACATTATTTTTGGCATTTATTTCAAAAAAGGAGGAAAGATATATGTATAGTATATGTTCTTGTATGTACTTCACACCGAGAGCATGTACAAAGGGGGAGTTCACATAAGATTAAGATTCATATATTTTTTAAGTACAAATTTTTGAAGCCGGTACACATACATAAATTTTTTTATACTAATGTTAAAGGGGGAGAATGTTACTCCTAAAGAGAATTAATGGTTTTCATTAGTATCATTCAGTCATATAGTCAGTAAAGGAGACAAGATAGGATAGTCGGTCAATACACAAGAGTCTATACACCAAGCATAACATAAGGCAAATACCTAAGTTAACCAAACATAGCTTTGACCGAGCACTCTTACTAAGCTAGATGATCACCAAGTACCGAGCATAGTAGTCACCGAGCATTCACATAAACTGAGTGTTAGGAAATTACTAGTCTTGAATGCAATATACACCAAGTGAAACAAGAGAACGATATAGAAGTTTGGAATGGCATAAACATCAAGGAAAATGGTTTACACTGATTAGAAAATGGTTTACTAAGATCGAGACAGAATTTAGTATGGATGTAATAATGAAATTGTTGATGATTCCTATGTATTGTTGATCTAGGTTATTCATTTAAATCATAGATCTTAGGTTTTCTAAGATATTGTAAAACCCTAATTAGGCCAAGCCCAATTTGATATAAATTTTTAAGGATGTCATTTTGATTAAGTATCATCAAGAAGTAGCCACACTCAAGACATCAAAAGATTAGATAGGATTTTGACATAAGGATTTTGACAGAAGCATTAAGTTTATCAGAACAAGATCTAAGGCTACCGAGTAGTACAGAAGGACATACACATCACAACAAGGTGAGATCTTTATTGTACTTTACAGATCTGAATCAAGAAATTTTGAGTTTCTAATTACAGACATATCACTGTTACTCTAACAATTGTAGCAGATTCAAAATCTCTTAATAGAGTGAACTTAATAGTTCTTTTGTAAATCTCTTAACAAAGTGCATACTTGATTGTGTTTCTAAAATCCTCTAACTAGGTAGATCTAGATGATCTCATTGTTACTTATAATATGGTAAGATCACCAAAAGTGATCATAATCTTTGTAACCTTAACTTGCAACTTTGTTACTGTAGTAGTGAAGCTTTGTAGGTGTCATCCCCACCACATTTTTTACCTTCTAACAAGGGTTTCTGCGATACCAAAATACTTGAGTTATGTGTATGAAGTTTCATGAATGGTTCATTGATTAGATTACATGCATTTACATTTCAGTTATATTTTTTAATATATGTTACATGTAATGGATTCAATTGGTTAGTGATATTCAAGTTTACAAAGATTTAGTTAGCAAAAGTTTTAAAGGTACTGATTTGCCCCTCCCCTCTTAGTACATATCTTTCCATAAACCCAACACCCTTAATTTTGGTGATTTCACTATTGTGTCTACCAAGGATTTCAACTTGATAAGAACCAAGCTACTAACAAAATTCAATGTTATAGAATTCGTCCCTCAAAAAAATTATGATCCAAAGGAATATAAAAGTTACTATAGAAGAAATTAGAATCTCGATGGGTATACCCACATTCCTCTTCAAGAAGAGGATGTCTTCAAGAATAAAGAAGATAAAGAGGTCAAAGAGGCTTTTTGTAATTTCATAAGGGAACTAGAACAAAGGAGACAAGAGTTAAAAGAAATGGGAAATTCATCAAGGGAAAATGGAAAATTCATCAGGGGGTGAACCTTATAGAGAAAGTGAGGAGAAATCACATCAAATGATGGTTCACCAGTTAATGATTGATGATTATGAGGATTTCCCTAGTAGAGATGCCCTAGTGGCTATGGAATTACAAGTTGATGAAGATTATAGGATGATAGCTTATTAATCTCTTGTTTCAGATAATGAATTTGTAAAGTCCAAAGAATTCAAATCATTCTTCTAAAAATTTAATGAGAGAAGATTAAGGGAATTTGTCCCTAATATTACCCTTAATAATGAATAACAACTATTGAATAAATTGAGGGACGATATAAACCAAGAGATTTAGATTCTGACTCTTGAAAGAGTAGGAAATTATGAAAAGGAGACTATATTCAGGACATTTGATGTACAAATTAAATTTTGTAAAGAAAACTCAAAGAGATTAATTAAAATTGTGTAGAAGATAAAAAGAAGTAAAAGATAGTTGTAAATCATAGGAAGGAAAATTACAATTGTGAAAGAGGAACTAGAAGGATAGACTAAGGAGATTAGAAACCAAAAGATAATTGTAGAACAAAAGTAGAAAGTAATATTAAAAGGAAGATAGATAAAGAAGCTAGAAGCAATCAAGTAATCAGAAAATAAGTCATTATATTTCAAATATATGCCACTTTTAAGTAGAAACTAGCAATAGAAGAAAGATACAATCTACTATAAAAAGCATCAACTAGAAGAGTCATTTGGTGAGAAGGTTAGCCTTCCTGTGTCTTGTAGAGCTTGAAGTGTAGGGGGGTTCAACTATAAAAAATTTAATCCAGTTTGTTGGCCAAATTACTTGGAGAGTTTGAGCACAAAGCTTGGAATACCTTGATATTTTTCCAATCTGTTGACTTGGGAACCAACATATTGGAAACTATGGTGGAGATCAACATACACTTTCTTTTGTAAGAGGTTCCATGAACATAAAAAGATATAAGCCAATGGATTTCACATGAATTCTAGGGGCTAATAACGACATAAAAAGTAAATGTAAAACTGATATTCCTAAATTTGGGGGAAGTGTTGCTAAAACAAGGGAAGACCACATAAGCGCATTTGAGAATCTAATGGAGAAAAATGGTGTACCACACAAAGCTATTTATATGAAATTGTTTGTACAATCCCTGATTAATGATGCCAGAGAATGGTTTAAGAGTTTTCCTGATACATTAATCACTAAATGGGTGGATTTCAAGAGGATATTCCTTGAATAATATGGCGACCATAATGATCCTTCATTTTCCCTTCATGAATTGACAAGTGTAAATAAAGGATATAATGAATCGGTAAAAGATTTTAATAAGAGGTTTCACAAGTTGTTGAATAGGGTTCCTTTCCATATGAATCTAGCATATGAGTTTTGTCTATTATTCTATATGGATTATTTTGAGAGAAAAACAAATTATGAAATAAGATCTATACATCCACACACTTTACAAGATGCATGGAAGGAAGCTATAAAATTGGAAAATAATATAAATGGATGTATATTTTGTAGAGTTTATTGATGTGATTATGGTTGTATACCAATCTCACTACCTATTCAAAAAATGCTAAATACCATTGAAACCATTTGGATAAAATATTCTTAAAATCTCTAGAGTATGGTATATCACTCAATCCAAAGAAATGTCATTTTGGTGTTACTGAAGGGAACCTGCTTGGCCATATAGTATCAAAAGATGGAGTAAGAATTAATCCAGAAAGGGTTGTTGTCATTGACAAGATACCCATCCCAAAAATAGTAAAGGCAATTCAGTCATTTTTTTGACAAATATAATTTGTAAGGAGGTATATCTCTAACTTTGTTGAGATTGTGAAGCCCATCTCAAAGATGTTAAAGAAAGGTGAAAAATTGGACTGGCATGTTGAAGCCTTGGATGCTTTTGTGGCTATCAAGAGAGAAATAAAAGAAGCCCCAATGCTAAAATCTCTCTATTTCTCTAAACCATTTCATATTTTTTCTTTTTCTTCTTATTATTCAATTGTTGCAGTTATGTTGTAAAAGAACAAAGAAGGTTATGAACAACCAATTGCAATATTCATTAAATCAATATAGGATGTTGAGTTAAAATATGAAATAAATGAGAAACAGGCATATGCATTAGTCAAGATAGTGATATCTTTTATGGTTAGAGTTGAAGTAAAATCTTATGTTCCAAATGCAGATGTCAAAGATATATTTTGACAAATATAAGTGACTAGAAGAACATGTTGATGGATAAATCAAATTCAAGAATTCAATATATAAACTTAGATTACTAAACTTGTGAGAGGACAAGGGCTTACAAAACTTATGGTTGAATCTAACCTAGAAGATGCATAAATAAACAATGTTGATTTAGATATTGATGTTGTTAGCATAGAGAAAGTTACTTGGTACTCAAATGTGTTGTAATACTTGAAACACATTAAATTCCTTGAGGGCATGGATGAAATCCAAAAAGGAACATTGAAGCTGCAAGAAACCAAGTATGTAATGTTAGAAGGAGACTTGTATTGGAAGAGTATGGATAGAGTGTTATTTTTGTTTAGACAAATATCAATCTAAAAATTTAGTGAAGGAAATGCATGATGGTGTGTATGTGGTGGACACTTTTCAACTAGAACCACTTCCCATAAAATCCTCAAATCCGATTATTATTGACCTAGTATTTTTAGGGATACTTTCTTGTAAGGAAGTGTGAATCTTGTCAAATGTTTTCTGGAAAGATGAAGTATCAAGGAGCTTTACCATTGAGACTGATGCATGTGGAAGAGCCTTTTCAGCAATGGGGAATTGATTTTATAGGTGAGATCATAGATAATTCAAGTGGAGGACACAGATTGATATTAGTTTCCACTTATTATTTTACCAAATGGGTAGAGGTCATTCTTACTAGGAAAGCCACTATTAAAGTAGTGATAAAATTCTTAATGGAGAATATACTAACCAAGTTTGGTGCTCCCTTTAGACTCATATCTTATAATGGCATGTGTTTCAAATATGATGAATTTAATAAATTTTGTGATAACTGTGAAATTTTTGTCTCATATGCTTTGTCATACCATCCCCAAGGAAATGGGCATGCAGAATCAAGCAACAAGAATGTTGAAAAATTTATAAGGAGGATGCTTGAATATAAAAAAAAGGCTTGGGATTCAAAATTAAGTCTGGCTCTATGGAAAGATAGAGTTATAACCAAAAGTTCCACTAGTAAATCTGCTTATGAATTGGTATATGGAAAACAAGATAGGATCCCGTTAGAAAACCTATTGTCAATTTACAAGTTCATGTAAGAGGAAGAGCTTTGTGATCCAATGGAGTAGAGATTTATCCAATTTGTAGAATTAGATGAGGTAAGGAGAGGATCTTAGTTACATAGCTAAAAAATATAGCAATAGATGAAGAATCTTCATGATAATAAATTAGGTGATAGGAACTTTCAAGGAGGAGAATGGGTACTTATGTGGAATACAAGAAACCAATATAAGGGAAAACATGGAAAGTTTGAAGCTTTGTAGATTAGACCATACATTATTATTGGAAAAGAAGGTGATGATTCATACTATCTATAAAACACATCTGAAGAGGATTTCATGCATAGCCTCTATAAATTCTTCCCCTTTAGCACTTCTCTTCTCTACTCATGTCAAGTCTCTAAGTTCAAATATCCCTCTTGGCTTCATCCCATATAAAAATTCAAAAGAACTCTTCCCTATCTTCTTCTTATTGATTCATTATAAATGTACTCTTCTTGAGGAAGGACTATGTCCCTTTTCTTCCCATGCTTCTTGATTAGACACCTTAGGAGGTTTCCAAATGACATATTTTCACCCTCAATCTACCCATCCATTTATGGATGATAGGCAGTGCTAAAAGTCATATTTGTGCCAAGATTTTTTATAGTGTGCTCCAAAAGTGGCCTATAAATTTAGGGTCTCTATCTGAAACAATAATGATGGGAAGACCATGTACTCTTGCTACTTCTTTAAAGAGTTGTCCATCAATTTGAGAGACATAATTTGTATATTTGAAACTTATAAAGTGAGCCATTTTATTGAACCTATCCACCACCACAAAAATACTATCATATCCTCTTTGTGTTCTTGGTATGCCTAGTATAAATTCCATACTCAAACTCTCCCAAGGCCTATTTTGGATTGGTAGGGGTTGGTACCAACCTGCATTATATATGGAGACCTTGGCTCTTGGAAAATAGTACAAGTTTCTATAAATTTTCTAACATCCACTTACATCGTAGGCCAAAAATAGAACATTCTTATGTGATCTAGAGTTTGATCAACTGCAAAATGACCTCGAAGACTTCTACTATGCTTTTATTTTATCAAATTTTTCCCCGTAGAGAACCTTGGAATGCACAACTAAGCCCCTTGAATAAAAAACCATCTTGTAACACATAGTCAATATATTCACTATGAAAAACATCTAAAAATTGAGTACAAACATCAATTGCATCTTTGAATTTCTCATCATCATGATGCATACATTTGAGTGCCTCTATACCCACACTTTGTAGTTGTATTTCCTACACCATCATAGATCTCCTAATAAGGGCATTTGAAACCTTGTTTTCTTTTCAGTTCTTTTGATTTATTGAGAAGGTATAAGCCTACAATTATTCCACCCATTTTATATGTTTATGGTTCAATTTATCATGTCCATTTAAGTAGCTTGGTGTAAGGTTACCAATGAATACAATAAACTCCTTGGGTAATAGGTAGTGCCTCCATTTCTTGAGGCTTTTTAAAATGGAATAAATTTATACGTCATAGGAAGAGTACTTCCTCTTATTTTTATTTAGTTTCTCACTGAGAAATGCAACTGGCCTCCCTTCTTGGCTCAAGATTGCACCTATAGCTTGACCTCTTGTATCACATTCAATATTAAATGCTTTATTAAAATTAGGTAATGTGAGTATATTCTTTTAAGATACCCTCCTCAAATAATAGAAACCTTCATTTTCTTCATCAGTCCATTGGAATTTACCTCTTTTGTCTCCCTTGGTGGTATCTATGATAGGTGCACAAATATGGTTGAAGTTTCTTATGAATTTTTGTACGATCTTTCAAGGCCATGGAAACTCCTCACATCCCCCACTAATTTAAGTGTTGGCCAACAGAGAATTGTCTCAACTTTTGATGGATCCATTTTCAAACTACCCTTTACTATCAAAAATCCAAGATAGACCAACTCTTCTTTTATAAACTCATATTTTTGTAGATTGATCATCAGTTATTCTTCATTCGGCCTCCTTAAGACATCAAGATGTTCCAAGTGCTTCTCTTTGGACTTGCTAAAGACAACAATTCCATCCAAATAAACAACAACAAAAAAATTTATAATAAATATCTTTAATACCTCATTCATCAATCTCATGAAGGTAATCGGAGCATTGGAGAGTCCAAAGGGCATCACCATCCATTCATATAGACCCTAATTGGTCTTAAAATTTATCTTTCATTCATCCCATTCCCTTATCCTAATCTGATGATACCCACTCTTCAAGTCAATCTTTTAGAAGTAGAAAGCACCCCCTAGGCAATCCATTAGGTCTTCCATTCTTGGTATAGGAAACCTATATCTAATTTTTATCCTATTTATGGCCCTTGAATCGATACATAACCTTCATCCACCATCCTTCTTAGTGACTAACATGGTAGGTACTTCACAAGGGATTAGACTTTCCCTAATTAGACCTTTATCCAATAGTTCTTGCAATTATTTTCTTATTTATTCATTTTTGGTAGGGATCATCTTATAAGAAGCCTTATTTGGTAAGGTGGCACCAGGGATCAAATCTATGTGATGTCTGATGTCTCTAATGGGAAGCAAAGATTTGGATAATTTATTTTCTACAATAACCTTATACTTCTCCAACAAGGTTTGTACTTCCCTAAGTGTGTTATCTACTTGTTTGAGGAAAAAACTAATTTGTATCTAGGTCTGACCACTAGGGTGAATCCCTGCCCACCTTCCTCCTTTAAGGACTTCAAAAATTCATTCTCTCTCACCATCATGACACCAAATCCAATCTATTTATCTTTCTCTTCATATTGTAGGGTGTTAGGGTAAAATATGTGTCATCATTCTCTATCACATACACATTTGTGTGGCCATCATGAGTGGTCTTTCTATCATACTTCTAGGGTCTTCCTAGAAACAAATGACAAGAATCCATAGGGATGATGTCACAAATTATATTGTCCTTATACCCCCCCAATGTTAAACTCCAATCAAACCTTCTCATTCACTAATATTTTTTGACCCTTAGTTAACCATGGCACATTATAGGGTAAGGGATGAGGGATTATTTTTAGTTTCAATTTCCTAACCATTTCCAAAGATACTAAATTATCAGTAGATACAGAGTCTACAATCACCTTTCATACCTTTTCATGTGACATGCAAGAGGTCCATAATAGAGCCTTCCATTATGGTGGTTCCTTAGTGATAGGAACTTTAAGTAGTCTCATCATGATTAGGATTTTATTGATTTCATGAGGAACATGTTGTGAGGGTGAGATCGCACTTTGTCGGTCCTCTATTAGAGATTTCATGCATATATGTGATAGCATTAATATTTTTTCATTGATGTCAACATATTTCTTTATTCTTCGCAGTTTCCTGGTTTGTTCATGTAAGAGTTTTGAATGGTATGGATAGTGTATTTAAGATAACTTGTTGTGAAGTTGTAGAGGTTTTTTGGAAGGTCCACACTTTTTCTTGTTCAAGTTATAGAGGTTCACTTTGTGATTTGAGGAATTTATGGTTGATTTATCAAAGGATAATTTTCTGGTTATTTCAGTGGAGACAGTATTATAGTTTCTAGATCGGCGAGGATTGGTTATGAAATATTTTGGTTGCTAACTTGGTGGTGATTTTATAACATGGATTTGTATTCTCATCTCAAATGGTTCATGATTTAGATGATGGCAAGCTATTTTTTGTGAGTAACAAAGGTTGATGTTTAGTGTTCCTAATGCAGAGACAGTTGTGGATTCTGAGACAAAGATATTTATGTTTCTTTTATGGTAATTCATGTTACTTTCTAATGTTTTTGGATCATGGCCTATTCATGTTCATGGATCACATTGGTTTGTGTGATTAGATTCAATAATTTTTCTTTGACATGTTGGTGTTCTTGGCCGACTTGATGGATAGCATGTTGCGAAGATTTGTAGAGTGATCTATAGATCATAGTGTCTTCATGGATGAAGGATTTGGGTCCTAGCTATGTCTTAGTAGACATGTCTTGGATCACATTGAAAATTGTGTATTACTCTTTGTAATACTATTTAATTAGGTCCTTGGCCAACCTTGTTGTAATATGTTGATGAAATCATGTATTTAAAGATTTAATCTTTTCTATTGACAGAGAGAGAGAGGGAGATATTTTGGATTGAACACTATATCAGTGGATGTACAAAGAGGTATGAGTGGAATCTAAAATAAATTCTAAATAGAGATGTACTTCATTGGATTTTTATTGGTATATCAAAGATGTTATCATTCAATTCATAATTCAATGGATTTTTTCCATAGTGGATTGAAGTCCATCTTGGGTTGTTGTCCTTGTTGTACTAATCTTAGGGTTGTCTCCCTCAGTTGTATTTGAGAAGTGAGCTCTAGGTAGTGATCCTCAATGCATGTCCATTCCCCTTTATAACTTCAATGAGGTTATATGTGCTAATATATCATCTAGTGGCTTTGATACCCATAGTGGTTTTTCCCTTGACAAGGTTTCCATGCAAAAATTATGATGTTGTGTGTTCTTGTGTTTATGGTGCAGTTCTTAAATGTTCACATTAAGAAAATAAGTTGAGAATTGTTAAGTTATAATTTTGACACAATTGATTTGGACACAACTAATTCATCCTCCCCCCTCTCAGTTTTGTGTCCTGCCTTATTTCTATCAATTGGTATTAGAGCTAGATCATCTTTTTTAAGCTTAACCACTTGAGGTGATCTGAGATGGAATCCTTTAAGAATGAGAATCTAATATTTGATGGAACCAACCATACTATATGGAAGGGAAGAATGATTACACATTTGAGGTGCATTAGAGAAGAGTATTAGACAGTTACAAAGAAAAATTACCAGCCTCCTAGAGATCTGGTCATTGCTACTGTTGATGAGAAGATGGAATTTAGATATAACATAAGAGCCAAGGAAGCCTTATTGAGTTCCTTGTCAAATATCAAATATACTGATGCCATGGAGTTGGAGACCACACATGAGATATGGATAAAATTGGAAGCATTACATGAAGGAGATTCTCTTCTAAAGAAAGCAAAGTTGTAGAGCATGAAATGAAAGATAGAAGTCTTGAGGATGAGAGAAGATGAAAATATTCAAGACTATGTTCAGAAGGTGACCAGACTTATTTGTGGAATCAAAAGTGTCGGTGGAACAATGGATGAGGATGAGATTATTTTTAAAATTATGATATATTTTCCCCTTTCCTATGATAACAAAGTTATTGCAATAGATGAAATCAGGATCACTTCTAAAGTAAAAGGGATTCATTGGTTGGTAAGTTACCTACTTTTGATATGACTATATTTCATAATAATCTTCCTAAGTATGAATTTCAATTTAAAGTTATAGTTTCTAAGCATAAGGAAAAGTATGATCCTGGAGAAAGTTCATTTAAAATTGGATCTAGATATGCAAAGGAACGGGAAGAGATTGAAGATGAGGAAAAAAATATATGGAAGAGCTAGAAGCCCTAAATGAAAAAAGAGTACCTAAGCGTGCAGGTAAGTATGAAGGGAAGCTACCTTTAAAAAAAAAATTCTTCTAGATGTCCTGAGAGAGTACCGAAGCTTAAACCTAGAGAATTTCAATCTAAGTATCACAAGAAATGTTATTTAGCTACTTTTTATGGTGTGATTTATGATTAATCTGAAAAGAGTGAAGATGAGATTGTCTTTATTACTATTAAAGATGATAACCCTACCGTCTTGAATGAGGAAAAAGCCTTAGATGCACATGTTGAAATAAAATATGAATGGGTAATAGACAGTGGTTGTTTGCATCATATAACTAGAGATAAGAATAAATTTGTGAAATTGGAAAGGTTTGATGGTGTTGTTGTCAAATTTAGTGATAATATTCATTTCTTTATCAAAGGAAGAGGTTTGATTGCACTAGATGGTAAGAATAATACTGATGATGTCTTGTATGTTGATGGTTTGAAACATAATCTCTTTGAGTGTTGGATGGTGTGTTATTAAATGATACATGTTGGAATTCAAGGATGGAAAGTGTGCAATCAAAGGAATCTCTAGAAATGTGATTGCATCAGGTACCAAGACTAGAGGTAATATTTTTTATTTGAATAGCACTAAGAATGGATGTTTGATTGCTAGAATTGATGACAGTTGGTTATGGCATAAGAGACTTTTTCATGTAAACTTTGATAACATTGTGAAGATAAGTGCTACACATGTTGTAAGAGATCTACCTAGATTTATGAAGTTTTATTCTATTATGTGCAAGGAATGTCAATTTGGGAAAGCTAAAAAGATCTATTTTTAAAAGAAAGATGTATTCTTCAAATGGATTGTTAGATTTGGTGCATACAAATTTATGCGGTCCTACTAGAACTAGGAGTTATTATGGTGACAAATATTTCATACTAATCATTTCTGATTATTCAAGGATAATGTGGCTTGCATTTTTTAAGGAAAGATCTAAAGATTTTGAGAAATTCAAGATCTTTAGAGCTATGGTTCAGACTGAGATAGGATTGAAGCTGAAATATTTGAGATCGGATAGAGGTAGAGAATTTACTTCTGGAGAATTTAATGCATATAGAAAATATAATGGAATAAGGAGATAGGTGTCAGCTCCCCAAACCCCATAGAAGAATAGAATTCCATAGTGAAGGAACAGATCTATTCTTGACACTATAAGACTATGATGATGGAAGGAAATGTACCTTAGATGTATTGGAGAGAAATAGAGAGTACTATAGTAGACACTTTGAACTAAGTTTATATCAAGCATAGTACTGGTAAGACTTCTTACTAACTTTGGTATGGTCATATTCCCCCAATAAAGTATTTTAGAATTTTTGGAAGAAAATGATATATCAAGAGAGATAAAGATTTAGGGAAGCTTGATCCTAGGTGTGATGAAGCTATCTTTCTTGGTTATTCTAAAAAGAGAAAAGATTATAAATATTTTAAAAATTGGTTGAGAAAGATAGTTGAAAGTGATAATGTGAAAGTTGATGAGAATTATCAGAAACATGTCAATTCATGCAATTATGAATTAGATGATGAAGAAGAAAATCAAATTGTATAGGCAAAAAATCAGAATGGATCGGCATAAAAGAATGGAGAAGTTCTAAATGAAGAAGATGTGGAAGCGCAAGAGTATTCTACAAAAGAAAATATGAAGAATCCAAAGTATGTAAGATTGAAGGATTCATAAAATAAAATTATTGGTGATAAAGATCAAGGTATCACGACTAGAGGAAAACATGATAGAATCAGAGATGAAATTAGTTTGATTTCTAAAGTTAAACCTAAAGATATTGATGAAGCTTGCAAAGATGAAAGTTGGGTTAACACAATTAAAGAAGAATTGGAATATATTGAAAATAAAAAAACATGGATCTTAGTTCCTAGACCGAAAGACAAGAATGTGATTGGAACAAATTGGGTTTTCATAAATAAGCTCTATGAAGATGGTGAAGTGGTAAGGAACAAAGCTAGATTAGTTTGAAAAGGATATTCACAAATGGAAGGTATTGACTTTGAGGAGACCTTTGTGCATGTTACTAGAATTGAAGTAGTTAGAATTGGTATATCAGATGGATGTTAAGTGTGCATTCTTCAATGGAGAACTAGAAGAGAAAGTATACATTGAACAGACTAATGGTTTTTCTTTAACTAATCTTGGTAACATGGTTTGTCAATTGAATAAAGCATTGTATGGATTGAAACAAGCACCAAGAGCCTGGTATGCAAGGTTAGATAAGTATTTGATGAAACTTGGTTTTAGTAAAAGGATCTACTGATAGTAATTTGTATTTCAAAATTGATCATGATAGTATTTTGATTGTTGAAGTATTTTTTGATGATATCATTTTTTGTGGAAATGAAAATTTTAGTAAAGATTTTGTTGATGAGATGCAAAATTAATTTGAGAATTCAATGATAGGTGAGATGAAATTCTTTCTTGGTCTTCAAATTACTCAACCAAAAAAAGGGATTTTCATATCACAGTCTAAGTATGTGAAGGAATTGTTAAATACGTTTGGGATGGATGACTCTAAACCTGTTGGAACCCATATGATTATTGGTTGCAAGTTAATAAATAATGATGATTCCACTCTTGCTAATCATAAAAGGTATAGATCAATGATACATGCATTCCTATACTTGACTCAGACTAGACCAGACATAATGAATGTTGTTTGCATTTTGTGAGATTTCAAGAAGAATCAAAGGAATCACATGTTGTTAAGAGGATATTCAAATACTTGAAAGGGATAGTGAACTGTGGCCTATGGTATCCTAAAGATGATGATTTTACATTGTGTTTATACTGATGTTGATTGCACAAGTAATGTGGATGACAGGAAAAGTACTAAAGGTGGAGAATTCTTCTTGGGGAAGAAATTAGTGTCTTGTTTTAATAATAAACAAACTTGTATATCTCAATCTACTACTGAAGTTGACTATGTTATTGCTGCTACAAACTATAATCAAGTAATTTGGATGAAACAAATGCTAAAAGACATTAGAATAAGTTTTGCTAAGCCTGTTATTATTTATTATGACAATTCAAGTGCTATCAATATTTAAAAGAACCATGTGTTGCATTCAAAAAAGAAACATATATCTATAAAATATCATTTCTTAATGGATAAGGTTATGCAAAGGAAGTGAGATTGGAATATGTGTCTACAAAAGAACAGATTATAGACATCTTCATGAAGCCCTTGCCAAAGGATACATTTGAGTATCTTCGAGGTAAGCTTGGGGTGATAGCTCCTATTGATCAAAGCTAGAGATTGTTGGAAACTACAATTGAAGCAATTGTTGTATTGTCATTAATGGCAAACCTTAACTAGTAAGACTATTGCTATCTAAGAAAGTACTATATCTATTTGATTGTTGAGAAGGATTAGGGAAAGGGTGATAACAATATAACCTAGAGAAAGGTTGAGTTATTTTATACTTCAATGAGTACTTGATTATGTGGCACAATGATAAGATAATGTATTGTTTATCTAAGTAAGAAGCAAGACTGAACAAGTAGGCTTAACTAAGCAAAAGTGAAGAAATCTATTTTAAGCTGAGTGATGTTAGTGTCTACTGAGCCAGTATATGTCGAGTAAATTCAGTGTCGACCGAACATCAGTATATTACCGAGGAAGATAGCATTAGTCGAGGGAAACAATTTTCAAGTGATGACCGAGCTATGTAGTGATGACCGAGGAGTTGAACACAGTATTGACTAGTGTCAGTAATTTACATTTGAGGAAGAATTCAGATTCCTAGCCAACATGTTTGAATTCTTGGATTATGTAAAATGTGTTGACTTTATTTATTGACTATATGGAGCATTTAATGCACAGTAAAAAATTTTATTGTGATTCCAATAAAGAGATTAAAGATGTTTTTAGAAGGATGGATGAAGAACATAATGTTGGAAGGATTCGATGAATCTGACCTAAACCTAAGATCTATGGTGGAGATTAAGCGGCAAAAGATGGATTTGTCTATCGAAGAGGTATTTAGGAAACCTAAGTGTGAGGTTGAAAGAGAGATGTTGGAGTTGTTGTTATTGACTGAATAAGCAGAAAGGTTGAAGGAGAAGGAGTTGATCATAGTTGTGATTTCTTGAAGGGATTTCTGAGCAGATTAGTGATGGAGATGGAAATGGAACTCAGTCAGTAAGATAGTATATATGTAAGAATTGGATCTATTATTTACAAAGTGAGTTGTATGTTTTTAGATCAAACATTACTATTACTTTCTAATCATTGTATCAGTTAAAAACCTTTAATCAAGGTTGACCTAACAGTCATTGTATAAATCCTTTAATCAAGGTTGCATTCTAATGGAATGTACTTACGTCCTCTAACAAGGTGCAATCCTAATAGGGTGGTTGAAATCCTTTAAAAATGTCACACCTAACAGTGTGTTTGTAAACCTTTGAGAGGGTTGGCTTTTCATAGAGCTCACTTCAAAGGAGTGAATATATCAGTAGCATGTTACAAAGTGGTTTTTCCCATATTGGGTTTACACTATAAATCTTGGTGTTAATACTTGTGTGAATGTTTTGGTTTGAACATTTCTATGTTTTGCAAGTTAAATACTATTGGATAGTGGACTGCACTATTTTATGTTTCTGGTATACATTTAGTAATGACCGAGTAGCTATTGGTTATTAGATTTGAGTTGTTGAAGTGTTTAAAAGCTTAATTGATACATCTGGACCTGAGAACAACTGATTCATCCCCCCTCTCTATTATTCTAAATCATATTAGCAATTGGGATCAGAGCAGTTGATGCTTACAGAGAACAAGTTTAAAGGTACTTGAAGTAAATGATCAAGATGTATAAGAAGGAGGTACCAAAGTTGAATAAGGATAACTTCCCTACATGGCAGAGTCTGATGAAACTGCATCTAGCTGGTATTGGTGACTCAGAGAAATATTATGTTGAACATGAATATGTTACACCTGCTACATCTATGACTACTAAGGAGATGAGAGCTAAAAAAGAACACAATCAAGCCATGTTGGAGATTGCATCTGCCTTAAGCTATCTTGAATTTGAAGACATTAAAGATTACAGAAATGCAAAGAAAATGTGGGACACTCTTGCAAAAATCTATGGTGGTGACATAAATGTACTAAGGGAAAAAGCTAAAAGCCTCAGAGGTAAGTTTGATGAAATGAAAATGCAAGAAGGTGATAATATTGCTCAATATTGTGGTAGGATAAAGGAGGTTGTAAATGCTATTAGAGGAGCTAATGGAACTATTGATGATGAGACTGTTATTGGAAAGGTGCTGAGAATTTTATGTCCTATATATACCATCAAAATTTAAGCAATTCAAGAATCTAGATGTAACCCTGGTAATGCTCTAACACTAGAAAGTATTGTTGGTAAGCTTACTGCTTTTGAGCTTTCTAATTATGATAACTTCATTGTTACTAATGTTGAATCTACATTCAAGTCACAAATAGTTTTGCATAAGTCTAAAAAGGAAAAAGAAAGATGCATCAGTGAGAGTGAAAGTGAAAGTGACACTTCTGATGAAGAACTAGAGGATCTTGAAGCTCTTATGGCAAGAAGATTGAAAAGAGGAAAAGGAAAGTATAAAGGTAAACTTCCTATCATATGTTTCTCATGTAACAAAGTTGGCCATATAGTTGCAAGATGTCCTGACAGGGATGACAAGGATTAAGAAAGAGAAAGAAAGTACAAAGACAAGAGAGAAAACAAAGGTTACCAAAGGTACAAGGACTACAAGGATAAAGTTAATAAATCTTGTTACATTGCTGAAGAAGAAACTAACACTGATAATGATGATTTTGAAATTGAAGTAGTCTATGTTTCTATGAAAGATGAGTCTGATGAAGATGAGAAAAATGCACTTGTTTCTTATGTGAGAAAAGGTGATGAATGGATTATTGATAGTGGTTTCTCACACCACATGACTGGTGATAAAAGTAAATTTGATACCCTAGATCATTACAAAGATAGAAGTGTAAAGTTTGGTAATGATGAACCATGTCCTGTAAAGGGTAAAGGAATAATTAAGCTAACTGATAAGATCACTTGTGAAAATTCTTATTGGGTTGAAGGTCTTAACTATAATTTTCTAAGCGTTGCACATCTTAATAGCACTGGTTACCAAGTAGAATTTCATCATAGGAAGGCTAAAATATTTGATGCCACTGGTGAACTAATTGGAAGTGGATAATAGACAAGAGGTAATTTGTTCTATCTAGACCTATCTGAAGAGACATGTTTGGTTACACAACTTGATGATATATGGCTATGGCATAAAAGGCTATGTCATGTTAACTTTGACAATTTGGTAAATATTAGTAAAAAGAAGAAAGTTAGAGGTTTGCCTAGATTGAATAAACCTGATAATTTGATGTGCAAACAATGTCAGTTGGGTAAAATGACAAAGTCTAGTTTCAAGAGAAAGACTTTTACTTCTAAAAATGTCTTAGATCTGGTTCATACTGACCAATGTGGACCTATGGGTGTACAAAGCTATTGTGGTGCTAAATACTATATTCTATTTGTTGATGATTACATTGGGATGATTATTGTAATATTCTTAAAAGAAAAATCTAATGCATTTTAGTTGTTTAAGTGGTATTGGCTAAGGTTGAAAATGAGACAGGTAGAAACTTGAAATGCCTGAGATCTGACCAAGGTGGAGAGTTTATATCAACTGAGTTCAATCTATTCTGCAATGATAGAGGAACCAAAAGATAGATGTCTACACCTAGAACACCTCCATAGAATGGTATAGCAAAGAGAAGGAATAGATCTATAATGGATTGTGCAAGGACACTAATGATTGAGAAGAATGTTGCACAAAAGTACTAGAAAGAAGTTGTATGTACAGCTGTTTATACCTTAAACTGACTACAAATCAAAAAAGGTACAAATGTTACACCTTATGGACTATGGCACGGTTATGTACCTAATGTAAAATACTTTAGAATTTTTGGAAGAAAATGCTATATACTAAAAGACAATAGGAATGGAAATTTTGATGTTAAAAGTGATGAGGGCATATTCCTAGGCTATTCCACAAAGAGTAAAGCTTACAAGTGTTGACACTCTAACACTAACAAAATTGTGGAAAGTGTAAATGTGAAGGTTGATGAATATGCAGAGAAAAATGAACAGGAAAGCAAAAGAGAACCTAAAAATTATAGATCTTTTATCTATATAGAGGAAGAAGAGGCAAGTAAAACACTTGCACCTAATGTAGAGTCTTGGGTAAGCAATGTCGAGCATCAGGGAGATAATGTTGAACATTAGGAGGATGCTACTAAACAATAGGGAGATGCTTTTGAATGATAGGAGGATGGTGCCAAGTATCAAGAAGTGGTTGCCAAGAAATCAGAGGTTGAATCTAATAATCTTATTGATGAACCTGAAGAGAAAAGAGAAAAGAAAGTAGAACCTATTTTAGAAAAGTATGTAAGGAGACATCACAAGCCTAAGAAAATCATTGGAGACAAAGAAACTAGAGTTCTGACCAAAAGCAAGTTAAGAGATCCTACATGTTTATTGTCTAAATCTAAGCCTAAGACAACAAGGGAGGCATAAAATGAAGATTATATTTTAGCTATGAATGAGGAGATAGACCAGATAGAAAAGAATGATACCTGGACTCTGGTGCCGAGACCAAAAAACAAAAATATCATTGGAACAAAATGGGTATTCAAAAATAAGCTTAATGAACATGGACAAATCACAAGGAACAAAGCAAGGCTGGTATGCAAGGGCTATGCACAAGAAGAAGGAATAGAATATGGGGAAAAATTTCCCCATGTAGCAAGATTAGAAGGAGTAAGAACTTTACTTGCATATGTTGCATACAAAGATTTCAAGGTATACCAAATGGATGTCAAGTCTACATTTTTAAATGGTATATTAGAAGAAGAATTGTACATTGAGCAACCTGAAAGATTTGTTGATCCAAACAAGAGACACATGGTTTGCAAATTGAACAAGGCACTCTGTGGATTAAAGAAAGCTCCCAGAGCATGGTATGAGAGGCTGCACAATTACCTATTACAGATTGGATTCTCAAGGACAAATGACACCAACAATTTGTACATGAAAGATGAAGAAGATAAAGGGATCTTGTTAGCTAAGATTTTTGTAGATGATATCATATTTGGTGGACAAGATTCCCTATGTAAGAAATTTTCAAATGAGATGCAAACTGAGTTTGAAATGTCTATGTTTGGTGAGATAAAATTCTTTGTTGGTTTGCAAGTATATCAGATGGAGAAACGTATTTTCATCACACAGTCTAAATATGTCAAAGAGATACTAAAAACCTTTGGTATGGAGGACTCAAGGCCAGTAACTACTCCCATGGCCACTGGATAGAAACTATCTAAAAATGGTGATACTGTTGAGGTAAAGCAAACTCTGTATAGATCCATGATTGGCAAGCTACAATATGTTGTTCACAGCATACCAGATATTTCTCTAGCAGTTAGGATTGTGGCAAGATTCTCTGCCAATCCTAAGGAAAGTCATATGATGGTTGTGAAAAGAATAATGAGATATTTGAAAGGAATAGAAGACTATGGACTGTACTACAAGAAGCATAAGAGATTTGAACTGAGAGTCTATACTAATGTAGATTGGGTAGAAAATATGGATGATAGAAAAAGTACTAGTGGTGGGGCTTTCTTTCTTGGATAGAGATTAGTTTCCTAGACAAGCAAGAAACAAAATTGCATTTCCCAGTCTACAGTTGAAGCCGAGTATGTAGTTGTTGTAG
This sequence comes from Chamaecyparis obtusa, assembly GCA_027943335.1. NCBI lineage: Eukaryota > Viridiplantae > Streptophyta > Pinopsida > Cupressales > Cupressaceae > Chamaecyparis > Chamaecyparis obtusa. Next base: position 220,118 of record BSBK01007536.1, read on the forward strand.
TAAACTGTTCAAACCTGGTATGGATAAAGCAATTGTTGAAAGCCATGAAAGAAGAGATCACTAAACTAGTTGTCATATACTGTGACAACAAAATTCTATCAACATATCAAAGAACCCAGTGATGCACACTAAGACCAAACATATTGCCATCAAGTATCATTACTTGAGGGAATTGGTACAAGATAAAGAGGTCAGAATGGAATATGTGAATACAAAGGAACAACTAGCAGACATATTCACCAAATCTTTACCTAAAGAATCCATGAGTATCTGAGAGGCAAATTAGGGGTTCTTCCCCTAACTGAGATGGCCTAGTCAAGCTAGGAGCACTACATAAAATGTACTGCAAAGAGTATCTGACAAATTGATGTAGAAAAGGTCACACTTTAGGAGCAGCCTAGAGTTGTGAAAAGTATAACAAAGCTGATAATCAGTCATAATCAAAGATGAAAGAGGGAGAAAATATTGTTACTGAGTTGACAAGCTGACATCTACATCTAAAAGATGCAAGTTCTAGTTGTTTCTTTGGCATTATTGTCAAAGAGGGATGAGTCAGATGAAAACACATGATGAGAATTCATGAAAGAGGGAGAGATTCAGAGGAAAGAGACATAGAAAAGATTCAGTGGGAGTTACTATGTGGATGGTCAAGAAAGTGAGGCTAAAGAGATTCAAGAATTAGAATGAAGCTAAGGATATTACAAATGTTTCTGATGCACAAACAAGTTTTGGATTGGTTGGTGAATCATGTGTTATTCATATGGTGTTTCCATCAATGCCAAAGAGGGAGATTGTTGGAAACTGCAATTGAAGCAATTGTTGTATTGTCATTGATGTCAAACCTTAACTGATAAGACCATTTCCATCTAAGAAAGTACTATATCTATTTGATTGTTGAGAAGGATTAGGGCAAGGGCGATGACAATAGAACCTAGAGAAAGGTTGAGTTATTTTATACTTCAATGAGTACTTAATTATGTGACACAATGATAAGATAATGTATTGTTTATCTAAGTAAGAAGCAAGACTGAACAAGCAGGCTTAACCAAGAAAAAATGAAGAAATCTAGTTTAAGCCAAGTGATGTTAGTGTTGATCGAGCCAGTATATGTCGAGTAAATTCAGTGTTGACCGAACATCAGTATATTGTCAAGGAAGACAGTACTAACTGATGGAAACAGTTTTCAAGTGATGATCAAGCTACGCAATGATGACTGAGGAGTTGAACATAGTATTGACCGAGCGTCAGTAATTTACATTTGAGGAAGAATTTAGATTCCTAGCCGACATGTTTGAATTCTTGGATTATGTAAAATGTGTTGACTTTATTTATTGACTATATGGAGCATTTAATGCATAGTAAACTATTTTATTGTGATTCCAATAAAGAGATTAAAGATGTTTCTAGAAGGATGAACGAAGAACATAATGTTGGAAGGATTCGATGAATTTGACCTAAACCTAAGATCTACGAAGGAGATTAAGCGGCAAAAGATGGATATGCCTATCAAAGAGGTATTTAGGAAACCTAAGTGTGAGGTTGAAAGAGAGATGTCGGAGTTGTTGTTATTGGATAAATAAGTAGAAAGGCTGAAGGAGAAGGAGTTGATCAGAGTTTTGATTGCTTGAAGGGATTTTTGAGCAGATCAGTGATGGAGATAAAAATGGAACTTAGTCAGTAAGATAGCATATATGTAAGAATTGGATCTATTATTTGCAAAGTGAGTTGTATGTTTTCAGATCAAACATTATTGTCACTTTCTAATCATTGTATTAGTTAAAATCCTTTAATCAAGGTTGACCTAACAGTCATTGTATAAATCTTTTAATCAAGGTTGCATTCTAATGGAATGTACTTAAGTCCTCTAACAAGGCACACTCCTAACAGGGTGGTTGAAATCCTTTAATAGGGTCACACCTAACAGTGTGTTTGTAAACCTTTGACAGGGTTGGCTTTTCACAGAGCTCACTTCAGAAGAGTGAATATATTAGTAGCATGTTACAAAGTGGTTTTTCCCATATTGGGTTTCCATTATAAATCCTGGTGTTAATACTTTTGTGAATGTTTTGGTTTGAACATTTCTATGTTTTACAAGTTAAATATTGTTGGATAGTGGACTGCATTGTTTTATGTTTCTAGTATACATTCAGTAATGACTGAGTAGTTGTTCGTTATTAGATCTGAGTTGATGAAGTGTTTAAAAGCTTAATTGATACATTTGGACCTAAGAAAAATTGATTCACCCCCCCCTCTTTGTTGTTCTAAATCATATTAACAGAGATTCATAGATTTACATCTGTCTAGTGCTTATACAGAGATTATCTTTCACTCTGGATTGATATTTTTTTGGACTGCTCCTTAGGGGGAGTAATTGGTCTTGTGAGGTACGTTGTTCAAATTTTTTACTTCTATGACTTATTGCATATATGTGTATTTTTCATTGATGTCAAAAGGGAAGAGATAGCGATGTGTAAACAACGAAGAGCTGAAGAAAGATATTTCTATGAGAATAGAAGTGTCTGACTTAGGGGGAGTAGTTGATATATTATGGCTGATTGTTTCTTTTTGCATTGATTTGGTTTTTCACATCATATGTTGTCATCAATGCCAAAGAGGGATGTTTTTGTATATTTCATGCATATATGGCAGACATTACTATTATCATTAATGTCAACATATTTATTTATTCTTGACAAGTTTCTTGGTTTGTTCTATAATGCCCCTTCCATAGTCTAATTTTATATATGTTATAACTATTTTAGGATGATGAATTATATGTTAGGATATCATTGATGCTTATGGCTTTACTGACACCATACTTGCATGTGTATGGTTGATGTGTATGTTTTATATTTCTATTTGACGTGTCTGATGTGGTTGAGGGACGGAGTCGTAGTTACTTGCATGTGAGATCCACATGATCGGCCGATCTTTGCCATTGCTTGTTTATATTTATACATGTATGTACATGCTTGTCTTTTATGTAAGTTTGTAGGTATCAGGTATCGACTTCCCTGAATTGTCAAGATGAGCGTGCCCTATCGCAAAAATCTCCATGGTAAGAGAGGGGAGATAACATACAAATCTAAGTCCCAACCCTAGTCATTGATTGTCCTAAATGTTGGGCAAGTATCTATTTCTACCCATCTGAATTCGTCAAAGTGACATGAATTCATCAGGCCTTGGTGTTTGTTTGATATAGAATTAGTCATTTTTTGAGTTTTGGGAGTCAAGTGGATTTACTTGTGTGAATTATTTGATTTAATTAATGAAGCTAGGAGTAATTTTGAGATTTGATTAATTATATTTTTTCAATGTGGTAATATTAGTTATAGAGCATATTTAATTATTAAGGGTAATTAGATACCTTTGTTAATTAAATGATTAAATTAAAATATTTAAATTTGGAATTAAAGGTTTTAATTAATTATTAAATCATATTATAAATTAAAGGGCATAGTTGAGTTATTTAATATTTGATTTATTAGTTTGCATAGTTTATTTGTGCTAAAATATTTATTGTTTAATTATATAATTATATGCAATTTAAGTTGCACATTTGGTTTTATCATGCAATTAGAGAGAGAGAGTTGAGTTCTGCTTTTGAGTTTGCATGTTTTGGAAACCCTAGGAGGGATAGGTTTTCTTTATGTAGGGATTTTGGGTATTATTTTCATTATGTCTATCAAGTTTTGGAGGAGCTCTCTCGGATGAATTTTGAAGATTTTTGGAAAGTTTAGATTTTTTAGGCATTATTTAGAAGATTGTTAGAAAGATTAGATTTTGAAGGGTGAATTAGATCTTTCTTGGTTTCAAATTTTTAGGCATTGTTTGAGGTAGGGTTTGAAACCTTCTTTCTATCAAATTCTTTCTTTTAAAAGATTGTTTGCTTCGTGTCTGGAATTGTATATGTGAATGAAATTGGAATGGGTTTCTGTTTTAAATTAATTTTGTTTTTGTGAAATTTTGGATTAGTTGATGTTAAATTAGATCTAGTATTCAGTTTGGTGGTTTGAAAACCTAGGACAAAATTTTAAGAAATTATGTGAGTTTTCTCAGTTAGGGTATTTACCCAGAAAAGATTGAAATTTTGTTCTTAATATGTTTTGCATAGAAAATTAAATTTAAAATTGCATGTGAAATCATATTCAAAAGAAAATAGTTTTGCTTGAAACCCTAGTTTTCCATCAAAGAAATCAATTGAGAAAATATGTGTTAAAAAAAAGGGGTTTTTGTTATTTGAATTTATTATTATTTTTTTTTATTAATTTTTGGATTTAAAATTTTATTAAAAAATGAAAATTATTTTATTATTCATTAATTTTTGGATTTTTTTTAAAAAATTGATTTTTTTTAATTATTATTTATTAAATTTCATATTTAAAATTATTATAAAAAAATTTAATTAATAAATAAATATTAATTGATTTTTTAACATGCATATTTTAATAATAATATTTTCATTTATTTTTTTAGAAAATTAATAACATTATTTTATTATTAAATGCATGGTGTTTTGATATACATGGAAATTTTAGTTAAATACTTATTTAAAAAGTATATATGCATGAGATTTTATTTTAAATAGATAGTCATGTGTGAGACATTTATATGGATATTTTTGTAGTCAAATGGACATTAGTCAACAAGATGATTGGTTTAATCAACTAAAATTTATAATTATATATATTTACTTGCTTTGAAGTTTTGGATTTGAATGATTATTGTTGGACCTTGTTATATACTTATCAAGATTATTGGGGGTTTTAAGTTGACTTGGGAGTTAGTTGACCAGAGGCTTGAGGGTTGTTTTCTATGGTTACATATGCATTCCTATGTATTTCATTATTATGTTATATCGATTTGATCTTTTGGATTCAACCTTTTTCTGTGGAACCTTATGGTTATGTGAAACTCTTTGAGAGAGTGGTTATGACATTTTGGTTTGAGGACCAGTGTGTGTTCCTAATATCCTTTCTAAAAATATAGAATTTGATCATTGCACTTTATGTTACATATACAGTTGTTTATTCTTGTGAGCTTAGGGGAGGTTAAATAGGTGCATCTTAAGGGAGTGGCTTACAATAGGGGTCAAGGACCCAAAGTGGTCAGTACCAGGGTAACCTATTGTAAGTTTGTTAACAAGTGATAACATAGTAATTAAAATTTGGAGAGTTCATTAAAAAGATAATTAGATATTATGCATCGCCTATGCCTCAAGCGCTTGTTTAGGCTAAGGATGGGAATGGGATGATACCTAGAGAGTAGGTATGATTAGAATTATTCATCTTCATGAGATGGTATTTTGGTTTCGCAAGGGTCATGTTGAGGGTCTGGGGTCCAGAGTGGTCAATCCAGGGTAACTCAACTTGATAAACACTTGAGGGTCTAGGGTCTAGAGAGACTAGTCCAGGGTAACTCAAGTAGTTGTCAATGTGATGACACTCCCATAGTATGTAGCCTAAGTCTCCTCCATAGTTTCTGCATTTCCCTCTGGTGGTGTATCTTTGTTGTCTCATTATTACCTGGTGGTCTATTTTATTTTATTTGGTGATTGTATATGTGTTCGATATTATGGTATTTGGTTTTTTGGTATGTGTTGGTTATTTGATGTTTAGTTATCTTTAGCTCGTGGTACCTTGAGTTAGAAAGCCTTCGGGACCTTTCCCTAGTTGTTTTGATTGAGCTTTTTATCTGGGTGGGGTTTGTTGTTATCTCCTCAACACAGTGGGAGTGGACCTTTGGTTCCATGAGGTTGGGTGGTAGTGTTTTCTTTTACCATTTGAGATTCTGGCATTCTTGTAGTGGTGCTAGAGAATGTTTTTTGTTGTTACCTTCTTCTTGTTCTTCATTGGAGGCTTGATCGTATCTATCTTATGATGTTTATAATTATATATTGTATCTTTCTATCAATTATTCAGGATATATCATGTTGTACTTTATATTGGGTTATTGTATTATATTAGTATCTGATTATTGTATTACATACCCTACGACATGTGTAGTGGATGTGGATTATTATGGATACCTTATGGTACCAATTGTATTTATGTTTTCCTTTATAGGATGTTGTACTTATCATTCATTTGTATATGAGATGTTTGTAATTACTCTTAATCTAAAATGTTTAATTAGTAATATGTAATTATGCGTCATGGGACCCTTGAGAATTGTTAACTCTATTTGAGTTGTATTTATGTACTTGTTTATATCTTATAATTGTATTGTTTTCTCATTGTTATCATCATTGTTTGTAAACTCTTAAGAAAAAAATTATTATGTAAACATAGTGACATGTATTAGGTTAAATTCTCCTAGGTTTCATGGCGGGGCATTACACTTGGTGTCAGAGCCCAAGTTTCTACATGGGAACTTTGGGGATTTGTATTCCCACTAGATGTATAAACTATTGAAAATTTGAAACAAAACTTAGACATATAACTCTTTTGTATTTCAGACTATTGTTTATGAACCTAGAGGTATGATATTAAACTTGTGTGTTTGGATTGGATTTTATATGAGTTTTTCATTAACTAGGTTTGCATGAACCTTGTAAGTTATTATTTGATGTAAATAGGAATGTGTTCCTTATATAATTGATTACTAGATGTTTTCTATAATTATGAATGAATAAATTTTTAGATCTATTTAAATTATTAATGAATGATTGATCAATGTGATTTTCTCTTTATTCTTAAACCAGAATTATATTGCTCTTAATGACTATATATCATGTTCTTATTTTGTGGCTTATTTTTAGATATTTTTTTGTCTTTTATTTTAGTAAATTATTTGTGTTTGAGAGATGCATATCCTTATCTATTTTTAGGTTTCTAGGAGTAAGCCTAATTTTAGCGGAGGTGGATGTAATGCCCCTTCCATAGTCTGATTTTATATATGTTATAATTATTTTAAAATGATGAATTATATGTTAGGATATCATTGATGCTCATGGTTTTACTGACCCCATACTTGCATGTGTATGTTTTATATTTCTATTTGATGTGTCTGATGTGATTGATAGATAGAGTCGTAGTTACTTACTTGTGAGATCCACATGATTGGTCGATCCCTGCCATTGATTGTTTATATTTATACATGTATGTACATGCTTGTCTTTTATGTAGGTTTGTAGGTATCGGGCATCGACTTCCCTAAATTATTAGGATGAACATGCCCTATCACAAAAATTTCAATGGTAAGAGAGGGGAGATAACATACAAATCCAAATCCCAACCCTAGCCATTGATTGTCCTAAATGTTGGGCAAGTATCTATTTCCACCTATAATCACCTTTAAATGGACAAGATTAATTCAAGTGAGCAACCAAGGCAAAATCAAAGCAATAAAATCAAACCAAGCTAAAATCAAAGAAAAATTGTAATCAAGCCATAATCTAAATTTAATTGAAAATCAAAATCCATTAAATTAATTTAAATCTAATAAATCATGATAAATCAATAAACTATGCAATTAGTCTAATTAATTGCATAGTTCAAATTAAATCAAATCAACCCATTTGAGGGGTACACATGGATAAAAAAATTAAATAAATTCAATTATCAAATCCCTATTTTCCCTCAACACTAAATAAGAGGAAAATGCATCAACCAATGGGAAATAAGGATTGGACTCGCATGGATCAAGCTCAAAATGAATCTCAATCACACATAAGGTGAGAGCATCTTGGCCACCTATTTTGTCTCTTTTTTTGGATATTGTTAATGCATTGGGGAGATGGTTGATACATTTAATATGTTTAATCACTACGTTGAGTGATGTTGGAGCTGTTGTTGTTGTCATTAGTGTTTTTTCACTGATGTCAACATATGTTTTATGAAGAGAATAGGCTAGTTACTACAATGTACGGATGTTCCAGAATGTGTGAAGTCAAATGAGAGTACAGGAAGATGTTATGATCTTATATCCAAGATCACATCATGTGATGTTGCATATTGGATGAGTTACAAATGTTTTGGTGAAGACTGGTTACTGGACTATGACAGTGGAACTTGACAGAGTGAGTCTCTATGTTTCTGGTATATCTTATAGAAGGTATGGATTCAGTGTATGTGATCTTAAGGGATGACATACAAAGTACTAAATAATGTTTGATGGTTAGCGCAAGGTACAGAAAGTAGGATGATGTTCATTGTGGTGTGTGTTCTAGAGAAGACTTATTTGTAAGTCGACTTCAGTCATGTAGCATGCATTTTGGTTGGTGAATGTAAATTAAGGATGTCAGTCCTTAATTGTTGTAATGTAATCATTGTATACTTTGTTTAGATACCGTGTGTATCTTAGCAAGGGTTTATGTAATTTTTTGTATATTAGGAAAGCCTAATCGACTGACCTGATCATGTAGAATGTAATAGGGTATATATGTAAGATCTTTTCTTTGGAAAATATATGGAGAGATTGTAGGTGATTGTGGAAGATGTGAGCTTATCTGTTGTATGTAGAGAAAAGGATTACTTGTGTACTTCATTGGAATTGATCAAGAAAAGACAATTGATGCCAGATAGCTCAAAAGATTATGTATTTCTTCATATACACTTGTTTTGTGAACAATGAGTTCTGAAGGTGGACTTAACCTTCTTTGGGCAGTGAGCCTGGACAGTGAGCCCCCCCTCTTTTTTTGACTCCTAACAGGGTATGTCCTCTAACAAGGACTATATACTATAATGTTTTAATAAGCTCCTAACAAGGCTAGATCTTCTAACAAGGATACTATACTCTCATTACATCATTAGTGGGTGCTAATTCCCACTGAGGTTTTTACCTTTAACAGGGTTTCCCCGATAACAAAATATTGTGTTGTTGTGTTGGAATTCATTGTGTTCATTAGATTTGATATTATTGTTATTCAAAGTTTAAAGTTTAATAATCTATCATACAATTGAATCACACCCCCCCCCCCCCTTAGTTGTATTATGGACTGTTATTCCTAACAATTGGTATCAGAGCTACTGGTCCTTAGAGAGAAGGCTTAAAAGCTTGAGATGATCTTGGAGATGGATTTCTATAGGAAGGATAGGCTAAAATTTGTTCATGAAAACTTTGATAGTTGGAAGAATAAGATGCAAACTCATTTGCTATGTTTGGGCATCGACTACTGGTTGGTTCCAAAGAATAAGGTGACTATGAAGACTGAGAATGACTTTCCATCGGCTACTAATGATGAAAAGATGGTATTCTCATACAACATGGTCGCAAGGGAAGCATTGATCAGTGCACTCTTTGAAGGAGAATTTACTGCATTTAAAGACTTGGATTCGGCACACTAGATTTGGACAAGATTGGAGGCATTGTATGAAGGAGACAAGTTTACAAAGAGAGACAAGTTACAGAACTGGAAAACAAGGATGGAGAAGCTACAAATGAAAGATGATGAAAGTGTTAGGTCTTATGTAAAAAGAGCTACTGAGGTTGTGATTAGAATCAGAAATTATGGAGGCACTTTTGAGCAGGAAGAAGTCATTTCAAATATTCTTAGATCTTTGACACCTATTTACAAAACCAAGATTCCAGCTATAAAAGAGATTATACCTTTAACTTTGAACTTTAGCAGAGAAATGTTTATTTCAAAGCTAACTACTTTTGAAGCTGCAGAAATGGGATATTTTTTACCTTAAGTTGAATCTATATTTAAGGCATCTACACATAAGAAGATAATTTATGCACTCCCGAGCACTAGCAGTGAGAACCTAAAATAAGAGCTTGGAGAATATGTTGAAGAATGGTAACAGATACTTACAGAAGAAACAAAGATGGATGAACTTGTTGCACTGATTGCTAGAAGAGAAAAGAGAGGTAAGGGTAAATTTGAAGGAAAGTTACTTTGTAATGCATGGGCATTCTAGGGTACTCGGTGAATCTGCATGGAGGTGTGTTTTTTTGGTTTTGTTTTACTCGATTGTAGCTTTAACTGATGGTCTTAGTTATTGAAAGAAGCTCAGTCACTGAAGGAACTCGGTGAAACCTCTTGTGCTCAGTGGAACTTGTACTTGGCAATGCCTCTGGTGCTTGGTCAATGTGCTTTCTTAGTGATGCTTGTATTTCTCAATGTTGCTTGGCATGGTTAGTTAATTCACAGGTGCTCGGTTGTTTCTCTGGTGCTTAGAAGTTCTGGTTTACTGACTGGAGTTCTTGGAGATTTGGTTGGCTGACTTGATGCATTTATTGTTGGTATCTTTTATTGTATTATCGTATGTAGATATAGAGGCCGACATGGAGAATTAAATGTATGTAAGGCTATTTGAGAGTTGACTATTATTTCATTTAATATTTGTTTGTAATAGGAGCCAACTTGGCTTAGGAGTTAATTGTTTCTTCCAGCCGACTTGTGGCTGAAGATTAGTATTTAAGGAGTGGTTGGGTAGTAGTTTAGCATATGGGTAAGTGTGAATATTAGATCTGGATCCTATGAGATCTTGAAGATCATATTATTATTTGATAGTTTATAATAGCAAAGCTAGTGGTTTGCATGCTTGGAGACAAGGATATTTCTTGGAGGCTTGCGAGCTCAAGTTCAGATCTGCCTTAGTCTTTTCATTAGTTCCTAATTTTTTAAAAGTTGGACTAGCTAAGAGATTGCAGAAATACTTTTGATTGTATATGGCCCTAACCTGGAAGGCCTTATAGTTGGGCATGTTAATTAAAATTCAAATGAAAACATTTTATTGTTGTGTTATTCTACATTGTGTTGTTTGGTTGTTTGTTTGGACTATCCTTAATTGGATCCTCCTTACCTGTCCTATGTGAGGTGGTATCAGAGCGAGAAGATCTTGAGTGTGTAAATTGATCTCCAAGTTGAGGTTGTTTGCACCAGGACCTTGTTGGTGTTTTATTTCTTTGGGTTTTCAAAAATATTGAAGGATTCCTCTAAGAAGATTGGACTCTAGAGCGATTGTAGATCTTTGTGATACTATGGAATCAAAGATTACAAAGAAGGTTAAAGTTTATTTTAGATCTGAGATGGAATTGATGAAGAATGACATGATCATTGAGGTCATGAGAGCTATTTCTGGTATGTCAAGGAATCTTGGTACTGATGATGGTTATGAGGAAGCTACTAAAGACTTTGAAGCTGCTGGATCTAGTGGAGATGATCGGAGAGATAGATCTAGTGAAGATAGAACTGGTCAGTTACATAGATCTAGAGCTCGGTTAAGTACTAGTTACTGAATGGAAGTTTCTACTTTCTCTAGTACTTTGAGACCCAAGGATTTGATTGATTGGATTATTGAATTAGAAGACTTCTTTGAGCTTGAAGAAAATGAAGATCCTCTTAGAGTAAGATTGGCACATACTAAGTTGAAAGGACATGTTTCTCTTTGGTGTAAATAATTACAAAGAGATGGAGAAGATGAAGGTGAAATGAAGATCAATCAGTGGAGGTTGATGGTGACTAAATTTAAAGCTAAGTTCATACTTGCTGACTATGAGGTTGACATGTTTAAGAAGTTGCATAATCTGAAGCAAAAAGATTTGATTGTGGAAGACTATACCGAGGAGTTCTATAAGTTGACTATTCGGTCTGGACATAGAGAACTTGGTAAAAAAAAGTAGCTTGGTATGTGAATGGTTTGAGATTTAATATTCAAGATGATCTTGGTATGCTGAAGATTGATTCAGTTGAAGATGCTTATTAGTATGCTCTGAAGGTAGAAGATAAGTTGAAGAGGAGACAACATAGTAATCCCCAAGGGAAGGAAAAGATTGATCACTTGGCAAAGGATAAACTGACGGTTGAAGATGAATCAAAACTTATGGAATTGAAAAAGAAGACAAGTAGGGTTATCTTTAAGGGTACTTGTTATAATTGTGGTGAAGGACACCATTCTTTTGAGTGTACACATAAGAAGTTTGGTGACCAAAGGACTATTGTAGTAAATGAGAACATCCATAATGAACCTAAATCTGAGAACTTGCTAGTTCAGAGAACATTTCTCAATGTAAAGGAGGAGCCTTGTCAGAGGAGTAATTTTTCAGAACTTGGTGCAAGTTTGGAGGTAAAATTTGTGATGTAATTATTGATAGTGGTAGTACTAATAACCTTGTTGCTGAGGACATGGTTCATAAACTTGGTTTGAAGAGAATGAAACATCTTTCATGCCCAAAATTTAACCAACCAAAAATGCAACAATTTTTTTTTATTAGTGAAATGTTTAGAGAGTAATGTACAAAGGCTAACTATAAGTTGACATTAGTTAAGTCGGCCACATTCTAGGATCAATTTTTGGAGAGCGATAAGCTAAGGAGTAACAAATGACAATGTGAGTCTAGTGGATTAAAGTTCATCACTATTGTTGTAAAAGTCAGAGTTCGGATAGTGGAAGCCTAGTATATACAGTTTCCATATAAAACTTTGGTTCATGATGTAATCCAAGTATCTAGGGAATTGGTCATCTATCCAATTTCATACCAATTAACCAATTGCTTAATAAGTGTACGTATACCTAGGTTATGACTTTCGAATAAGGTTGTCTGACTGGGTAGGTAACTTATTCCACAATATTAGTTCAAGAGGTTACTTCATTGATAATCAAATTTTACTTATAATCTGACAATTAATCTAGTAGTGTTAATTAGAACATAATGTCATCTAATCTTTCAGGGAAATGATGACTGTATTACCCCTCTACATCACATTCTTATAGAATAATTTTATTAAGTCAATTCATTTCATTTGAACATAATCCTAAGAATCAATAACAATTTACAATTTAAATAAAACCCAACCATCTAATATTGATGATTTTATTTCAACTACTTTACAAGCAAATGAAATGAACTACATAATTAACTAATTGATTTATTAGTATCTAAATCTGGACATATTAATAATAAATCTCCTATCCATAATAGATCTCCTAACTATCAATTAATTAAGGGGATTTAATAACAATTAATAGGTGAAACTAATAAACAAATTAGCAAATCTAAAAAAACAATCCTACTAACTATTATCAAAGGCTTTATTTTAACTATATAACATTTGGACAAGATAAACCATCAATTTAACACATTTCTTTATTAATAGATAATAACTAAGACATATTACCCATAAACTATTAATTAGTGATTAAATTTATTACTAAAAGTTTAATCACCAAAATGGAATTAATAACTATTAGCTAAGATTATTATTAAAAGACTATGACAAATCCTACAATTAGTCCTAATCATAACCTACTAAGACTAGCCTATCCTATCACCTCACATCCCCCAAGGCCCACTTTCCAAGTGGGTGGGGTGACAAGACCCCAAATCCTAAAGAAGGGCTGCAAATAAAACTCCAAATAAATCCTATCAAAAAATATCTTCCATAGCATACATTGGTTTATATGACAAGAGGTTTGGGACCCACCAAAAAGGCTTCCCCATTCCTATGCACTAAAAACAAGGAAGTGGAGAGCATGTCAAAGTCATGAAGTAAATATTATGTCATGTAGCAAGGATTTCGAAACTCATAAGGGATATAAAGATAAATAATAAGTTTAAAGACCTTGTGATTTGGAGGGCCCACCAAAGGACACATCAACTCAGCCCCAATCACATGGATTTATGCAAGGAAAGGGGGAGGCTAAATAAAAACTTAAACTATGCCCAAGGAAAAAAAGTATGTATGGGGAAGGGAGACATTGTCTTAGGGGTACATATTCAATGCTAAGTCAGACCAAAAGTTTCATGGGGAGATGGGGGAAAATATGTCAAGTCAAGACTTTGATTAGGTTTCAGGTCTTGAACAAAGGAACAAGCAATCATGCAAGGAGAGGGGGATATATTAATTGCCATCCCCTAGAAACCTACATAGGGTAGTGGAAAGGTAAGGGAGGAGTATGTGGGTGGGACTCACAAGGACACCCCATCCCTTAAACTTTTTTTTTTAATATATTATTAAATGATACTACTGCCACTACAACCTACACCCATTTATGGGGTAAAAGGTGTCAGGGTAGGTTAGTATATAAAAATCCTTTTTATTAATATTATGTCTATCTTCACTACTATCATTTATTGACTAGGAATTAGTCATTAAAAACTAGGTTATGCCAGGGGTTAATTAACTCTAATTAGGAAAGCATATATTGGGATATTATATTAGGAGAGCCAATTGAATGCATTGATTTATTTTATTAGTGTATTATACTAAGGAGACTATGATTTGAATATTAGTTGTATGTGATTTTACATAGTATTCTAGCATGCTTAAATATTCATTATTACATGCTTCTTTTTGGAGGGATTAGAGTTTGCAAAATTGTTTTCAAGCTAAGGTGTTGATCTCTTTGAAATTGGAGTTTGTTCAAGAAGAGTTTGAATGTATGAACTTGAAAATTACTATCAAATACATTATAAAGATTACTAACTTTTCATTCCCAATAAACTTTACATCTATGAAACTAATGCATTACTTTCCTTATCAACCTTGGAAATCATTTTACAAAGAAAGATTAACTTCACTATAGAATACAATAAGAATGAAGATAAGGATTCATCATTTTCATTATGGTAATTCCTTCAAATATAAATACACATTCCTCATGATGGAGAGTCTTCACATTTGAATGACTAACATACAATGTTCTATTTCTTGATGAGCTATTTCATAATGAAAGAAGGCATTCCACATAATACTTGAAGAAGGCTTTCAATAAACATTACAATATGCAACAAAAGAAGAATCTCATTACAAAGATCAACAATGCAACATCACAAGATGCCTCCACACAATCACACCAAAAAGTGAACTTCTTCAAAGCTTTTCCACAAGCTCCTTGACTTCAAACTTGCAAATACATGAGGAGAACCATGGGAAGCTCACCTCCCATCCAAGGTCTGAAGGACACTAATACATTTGGGGTGAAATTGCGACGGCAATTTGCGACGGCAGGCAAATGTCATGCGGTTTTGGCCTTTTTTTTTCAAATATAGCCCGACACCGTCGCAATTTGTGACGACAATACATTTGGCACTGTCGCAATTGTGACGTTGTCGGGATATAAGCGCAAAATTAAAAAGGAACGTTGTCATGTGTGTTTTCAACAGCGTCGTAACCCTCCGCGAAATCACATCAGGATATAAGGGCAAAAAAAATAAGAATGTTGTCATTTGTGTTTTCAACAACGTCGTAACCCTCTGCGAAATCACATCAGGATATAAGGGCAAAAAAAACAAGAACGTTGTCATTTGTGTTTTCAACAGCGCCGTAACCCTCCGCGAAATCACAGCTACAATTTTTGAGTACGTTGGGTTTATTTTTCTTTTGTCATTATTATGTAATCTGGTATTCAGCTGTTAGAGAGCTAAAATACCCAGAAATGAGGACATATCTATGTTGAATTTATTGTTAGCGGCTTTGGTTATTTAGAAGTTTAATTTTATTTGTTCATCTTTCAAGCACAAACATTTTGTGGACCGTAACGTCTTCATTGTTTCGGGTATGCAGTGAAACAGCCCTAACTTGCAATTGCGATGTTGTCGGGATATAAGGGCAAAAAAAAAAGGAACGTTGTCATTTGTGTTTTCAACAGCACCGTAACCCTCCGCAAAATCACATCGGGATATAAGGGCAAAAAAAACAAGAACGTTGTCATTTGTGTTTTCAACAGCGCCGAGAGAGATTCCCTCCGTGAAATCACAGCTACAATTTCTGAGTACGTTGGGTTTATTTTTCTTTTGTCATTATTATGTAATCTGGTATTCAGCTGTTAGAGAGCTAAAATACCCAGAAATGAAGACATATCTGTGTTGAATTTATTGTTAGCGGCTTTGGTTATTTAGAAGTTTAATTTTATTTTTTCATCTTTCAAGCACAAATGTTTTGTGGACTGTAATGTCTTCATTGTTTCGGGTATGCAATGAAACAGCCCTAACTTGCGACTACCTTCACGGTACTTGTGTACATTATCATGTTGTCTTTACAGTGACTGTCCTCATTCAAGTGGCAATTACACAAGGGACAGTCACTGTGAGATGTCCTCATTTGTGACAAGGACAGTCACACTTAGGACATCTCATAGTGATATTCCCTTGTGTAATTTCCACTTGAATGTATTGCTATTGAACCACATTAATGCTTTTCTTCTTCAACAAATGAGGACAGTCACTGTAAAGACAACATGATAATGTACACAATTACCAAAAAATGATCTTGTTAATTGATGTAACACTTTGTCTTGCTCACTCCCTATCCTTCACTAGGGTCTCTTTAGGCCAATGTTTTGACTTGATAGGGTACTTAACTATCCCTACACTCTTTAGGTATCTCTACCCAAGATCCCACTCCTTCAACTAGTGCACACCAACAAGAAATACAACGAACTCTGCTCAATACCAATCTAGCTACTAGGACACTCCTAGTCTTGTCTTCACAAATTGAAACACATTCAACTAGAACTTTACTCCATGGAGAGGCTGGCCACTAGGACCTCTATTGGTTTCAATATTACTCCTTCACCTATACTTTTCATCAGTACTTCAATCCGGTTCATCAAACCATGCCAATTGCACCCAAAAATAGGCTGCTAGCAATTAGGCCTTTGTCAAGCCTTTTTGTTTATATTAAGCCACCTAAAGGGATTAGGATTTAGATGCCCTTTATTGAGAACTCCAAGATATCTAAGGTCTTCTCCTCCTAGATTTTTTGTACACCAACTGCTACAGCCATGCCTGAAAACAAGTATTTTGACACAACTTGGACAGTCTGACTAAGAGTTTGTTTTCTTAGCAGCCAAAGAAACTCACCCAATCTTCTAATTTGACTTGGGGCTTCTTTAGATGTGTGTCTACCTCTCCATGAGATTTTAGTTGAAGCAACCAATGCATTCAACTTGTTGTAATCTTCTTGTAATGATTTTTCATCCCTAACTGTGCTCAACTGACTCACCTAGGACATCATTGCAAACATAGAAAATGAGCTTCCCAGGGCCCCTCCTTCCAAACATATAGTACATGGAGTCTCCTCACCCATTCCAAGAGCCCGTACAAAATTGACAATGGAATGATGAGCTAAGACTCCATTTGTTCAACCTGCCTGGTTCAAACCAATGATAGGGTACTTAACAAAAGAATTAACAAACTAGTTGGAATGCTTCAAAACTCAAAAAAAACACAACACAGAATAAAAAAACAACTTGTACTAACTTTTCCAATAGACACTGCGAGCTATCTAATCCATTAATCAACTGAAAACAAAGAAACAAAAAAACTCAAGAATTCACTAAAACCGTGTTACTCTACAAATCTTCTTAATTCCAAATGTTTTTCCCCCCAACCTTTTGCACAGATCGATGGAGGCCTCTTATAGTTGATCTGATGCCTAATTCAATGGTTTCATATAGTTACATAACCATCTTACTCGAAAATGCTCCCTTGCACAAATGTTGTCAATGTTGTGAATGACAACATTGACAACTTGTTACAACCTTTGGGATTTTGGTTCAAAACTTATTGTTCAAACACCATAAGACCCTAACCATGGCTTAGTTAGGCTATTTAGACCTCACATAGGCCACTTCTACACTTCGTTGCCCAATTTGACCCCTAAATGCTTCATTCCCACTTTTGCCACAATATTGGTAACTTGGGTACAAATTGGCACTTGCCTTCACAAAGGTCACACATGAGGACATCTCACAGTGATCAATTGTCCCTTGTGTAATTGCCACTTGAATGTATTGCTATTGAACCACATTAATGCTTTTCTTCTTCAACAAATGAGGACAGTCACTCTAAAGACAACATGATAATGTACACTCACTGTAAGGACAGTCACAAATGAGGACATCTCACAGTGACTGTCCCTTGTGTAATTGCCGCTTGAATGTATTGCTATTGAACCACATTAATGCTTTTCTTCTTCAACAAATGAGGACAGTCACTCTAAAGACAACATGATAATGTACACTCACTGTAAGGATAGTCACAAATGAGGACATCTCACAGTGATTGTCCCTTGTGTAATTGTTGCTTGAATTACACAAGGGACAGTCATTGTGAGATGTCCTCATTTGTGACAAGGACAGTCACACATGAGGACATCTCACAGTGATTGTCCCTTGTGTAATTGCCACTTGAATGTATTGCTATTGAACCACATTAATGCTTTTCTTCTTCAACAAATGAGGACAGTCACTCTAAAGACAACATGATAATGTACACTCACTGTAAGGACAGTCACAAATGAGGACATCTCATAGTGACTGTCCCTTGTGTAATTTCTGCTTGAATTACATAAGGGACAGTCATTGTGAGATGTCCTCATTTGTGACAAGGATAGTCACACATGAGGACATCTCACAGTGATTGTCCCTTGTGTACTTGTCACTTGAATGTATTGCTATTGAACCACATTAATGCTTTTCTTCTTCAACAAATGAGGACAGTCACTCTAAAGACAACATGATAATGTACACTCACTGTAAGGACAGTCACAAATGAGGACATCTCACAGTGACTGTCCCTTGTGTAATTGCCGCTTGAATTACACAAGGGACAGTCATTGTGAGATGTCCTCATTTGTGACAAGGACAGTCACACATGAGGACATCTCACAGTGATTGTCTGTAATGTCCCCTTTTTGGCTAACTTGGAAAATAGGAACAATTACTCCACTTCTCAGACTTACTCTATCAGATACTTACAATTAAACTAAGTAATGGAGGTTCTTAAGATATCAACCGCTATTTCAGATTCAATCACAATATGTGTGCAAGATGATATTGATACCAATATGTTTAATAGCACTGTCGGATATAATGATATGAAATATGCTATGAATATGATGTTTCCTATCACTTATAGTGATAGTATAATGATGGTATGTCTGATATAAACAATATCAATATACAATCAATAAGTATTGCTTACAGCAATGTATTTGTTGTGTCTGATATGATGATGTAATTATGCAAATGTGTAATATCGCTATGAGTGATATGTTGCTATTTCAGATTCTGAATTATATGCTTGCAACTTCAAATATTGATGCTGTTTTTGACTATCCTTTCTATCTGTGCAATCATGGTGTTGTCTCTGATCTGCAATGATAAACTTGAAACCAAACTGCCAAAGGCAGATGCTCTATTGAGTATATCCAAATATGGATAAGTAAATAAAGTTCTAATGATGCCTTGAGTGACTGACGAGAATGCATTCTTATATTGTCTTTAACAAATGAAGAGATGCTATGAATGAGACGTGTCTTGTTTCTTCCTCCATGTCCCTTTGTTAATCACACCTTTCCATAATCCGACAGTTCACATAATATTATTTCATTATTTTTTGATCATAGATAACTCCCAGATTGACTCAATATCAAATCTTTTTATGAAGGTAATCTTCCCTAATTGGTAGTGCAACCAGTAGTTAACATCCATTGTGTTTGTATTAGTTTGGTCTAACTATCATTAGTATTTAGTCAATCGATATTAACTCTTGCCTTATCCCATATTGTTATGATGATATCCAATCTTTCTACTCTGATATAAGTCGATATCATTTTCTGATAATTGTCCATTTATTGGTTGATTGCTGGTAATGGAGTTTGATCTTCAAATTGACTTCCATTCCTGTTAATACTTAAGGATACATTGTACTTATTATCCATGACTGATGCCTCATTCATCAATAGCTTGTGATATAATCACTGATGCTTTTGTGTTTCTACAAGATGTGGTTTATCTCAGACAATCGATAATCTTTCAATCCTTTAGTCGATATCCTCCTATGTGGTGTCTATTGATATAGATAGTAGAATTCAATCTAGTTTATGTTATTGTCATGATAACATAGGAAGTGATGGTGCATATTTGCTAGCGGGTCTTCATGTTTGATATTGCTTTATCGGATATGTCATTGTCTAAACTTGTGCAATTAATGATTATTTATAATATATGAATGGTTATCCTTCTTGCTTATCAATACATCTTCTGAAACACATAGCGACCTATCCCTTATTCATATCATGTTGATCTTGACTTCATAGTATTTGGTTCATTAATCATCCTCTCATGGTATCGATGTGTAATGACTAGTGATTGTTGTATCACTTCTTCATTCCTCATCGTGATAGATAATGCAGATGTTTAATGTAGATGTATATCAATTACAGATATTCGATATTGCTTTAAACGTTATTATTATTATTATTATTATTAATGTTATTGTTATTATTAAATATTATAATTAATGATGTTAGTAATATTAATAATATTATAATAAATATTATTATAGTGATAACATATTGTTTTATATTGAGAGGTTTATTAATATTATTTATATATTAAAATTATTATATCAATAATTGATTTAATATTATTACTTAATATATTATTATAATATAATATATATAATTTATTAATAATTATTTATTATTAATTTATATTATAATTATAATCATAATTATATTATTTATTAATATTTTAATATTATTTAATTAACATATTACTTATTATGCCAACTATATATTATTATTATCTTTTGATAATAATTATATATTATTGTTATATACCGTTAATAATAGATTATTATATATCATCTAATCATTTTATTATTATACTAAGTTCAATATGTCACGGCTCATGACATTGTCCCTTGTGTAATTGCCACTTGAATGTATTGCTATTGAACCACATTAATGTTTTTCTTCTTCAACAAATGAGGACAGTCACTCTAAAGACAACATGATAATGTACACTCATTGTAAGGACAGTCACAAATGAGGACATCTCACAGTGACTGTCCCTTGTGTAATTGCCACTTGAATTACACAAGGGACAGTCATTGTGAGATGTCCTCATTTGTGACAAGGATAGTCACACATGAGGACATCTCACAGTGATTGTCCCTTGTGTAATTGCCACTCGAATGTATTGCTATTGAACCACATTAATGCTTTTCTTCTTCAACAAATGAGGACAGTCACTCTAAAGACACCATGATAATGTACACTCACTGTAAGGACAGTCACAAATGAGGACATCTCATAGTGACTGTCCCTTGTGTAATTGCCACTTGAATGTATTGCTATTCAGCCACATTAATGCTTTTCTTCTTCAACAAATGAGGATAGTCACTCTAAGGACAACATGATAATGTACACTCACTGTAAGTGTACATTATCATGTTGTATTACAAATGGACCTTATGTTGGTCGGGATATAAGTGCAAAAAAAAAAAGGAACGTTGTCATTTGTGTTTTCAACAGCGCCGAGAGAGATTCCCTCCACGAAATCAAGCGGGTTATCATTTGTGTTTTGAACAAAGCGGGTTGTCATTTGTGTTTTGAACAGCACCGAGAGAGATTCCCTCCGTGAAATCAAGCGGGTTGTCATTTGTGTTTTCAACAGCGCCAAGAGAGATTCCCTCCGCAAAATCACAGCTACAATTTCTGAGTACGTTGGGTTTATTTTTCTTTTGTCATTATTATTTAATCTGGTATTCAGCTGTTAGAGAGCTAAAATACCCAGAAATGAGGACATATCTGTGTTGAATTTATTGTTAGCGGCTTTGGTTATTTAGAATGCTTCCCCACAATACTTAATTACACAAGGGACAGTCACTGTGAGATGTCCTCATTTGTGACAAGGACAGTCACACATGAGGACATCTCACAGTGACTGTCCCTTGTGTAATTGCCACTTGAATGTATTGCTATTCAACCACATTTATGGGCCCGTTTGGACCACGACACACAGTAGCATCTACAAAGAAGAATATCCCAGGTGTAACAAGTTGTAAGAATATACCAACAGTTCTAAGAAGTTCCCTAGCACGTAGTAGCATCTACAGAGAAGAATATACAACATGAGGGCAGCCACTGTAAAGACAACATGATAATGTACACTCATTGTATGTGTACATTATCATGTTGTCTTTACAGTGACTGACCTCATTCAAGTGG
The DNA here is from genome assembly GCA_027943335.1 of Chamaecyparis obtusa. Lineage (NCBI taxonomy): Eukaryota > Viridiplantae > Streptophyta > Pinopsida > Cupressales > Cupressaceae > Chamaecyparis > Chamaecyparis obtusa. The sequence goes on from BSBK01007536.1 coordinate 242,028, forward strand.
CAATTACACAAGGGATAGTCACTGTGAGATGTCCTCATTTGTGACAAGGACAGTCACACATGAGGATATCTCACAGTGACTGTCCCTTGTGTAAGCCACTTGAATGTATTGCTATTCAACCACATTTATGGGCCCGTTTGGACCATGGCACACAGTAGCATCTACAAAGAAGAATATCCCAGGTGTAACAAGTTGTAAGAATATACCAACAGTTCTAAGAAGTTCCCTAGCACATAGTAGCATCTTCTAATTGTCTATACCACTTCACAAGGTATTGTTTGCACACATTGTTTTTGGTTCTTTTGATGACCCTTGTTTTGAAATTGCTATTAGGCCTTGTAGCTTATATGTTTTGATTGTTGGAGAGCTTCTAAAGCTAAGCAAGAAGACCATTGCACGAGTTATAGCCGCGCGCTCAGGTTTGAAAATTGTATATTTTTTAATCTAATGTATATTTTAACTAGACTTTTAGCTTATTTTTGCTGTATATTTTAATCTAAAGGGAATCATGGATGTGAACTTGAAAGAATTTTGTACTTAGTTCTTATGGAGAGAATAGTAGTAGTTTACGGTCTAATATCAAATAGAGTTTTCCAATTACAGAAAGTTAATGAATTCTAATAGCTTATATGTTTTGATTGCTGGAGAGCTTCTAGAGCTAAGCAAGAAGACCATTGCACGAGTTATAGCCACGCGCTCAGGTTTGAAAATTGTATATATTTTAATCTAATGTATATTTTAATCCTTTTGCCATGTCATGTAATATGTCTTGCGTTGTAGCTTATATGTTTTGAAATTGTTGTTAGGCCTTGTAGCTTATATGTTTTGATTGCTAGAGAGCTTCTAGAGCTAAGCAAGAAGACCATTGCACTAGTCGTAGCCGCGCGCTCAGGCATGAAAATTGTATATTTTTTAATCTAATGTATATTTTAACTAGACTTTTAAAATATTAAAGGATTTAACTAGGTCTAAGAAGATTTGTGTACTTTTGACAATTTTGCTTAGTCACTGAAAGTTGTAGACCGAAGTTTTCATAGCCCAATTTTTGCTTCCTATGAAGAACGATCATGTCAGATAATATAAGTGAAGAACAAAATAGGGAGACAATCGCTAGATTGTGGTCTAACTTGAAAAGAAAAGGTGATGGAAAATGTTATTGTCCCTGCAAAATTTGTAAGGGCTTAAACCGTAGAAGATTGCTAATCAAAACAGTTAAGAGACATTGTAGGGAGAATGGTCACATTGAAGGGGGGCATGACTATCATCCACTGGTAAGTTGTTCATTATATCATTTTAACAATTTATATACATATGAAATCACTTGATGATGAGTTGAAGATCATGGTTTATTTATGTTAATCAATTTTATATAGGTTGATCTCCCCAGGGAAGTACATGATATGGAGGAACATGGGGGTGCGAATATCCAAGGTGAAGATAATGATCCCATGGAAGATGACGATCATGCGCCAGAAAACACAATTGAAGATGATGGTATAAATACATTGATCCATGACACATTTAGTCCAAGCGGATCTGATCATGATGATGATGATAGCCTTGATGTACCTCTACTTGAGAAGGCATACGAGCCCCTATACAAAGACTCCCAAACAACTCTTCTCTCTGCTGTATTGTTGTTGTTGAACTTGAAGGTTATGAATGGTTTATCCAACATAACAATGTCACGTATGTTAAGGTATGTCATATATGTGCTAATGAATGTTCATGAATTATGTGTTTATTTTCATATTGATGAATGTTGCGTGTTAACGAATCTAATGTGTTAATGAATGTTATCATGTGATATTGATTGAATGTTACATTTTATTAATAATTGAAAGAATGAATGAATGTTAGATGTTAACGGGGAATGTAGAGTGATGTTAGGGGGAGGGGGGTGGGGCCAAATGAGCTTCCACCTTCATGTGGTTGGCCTTGTTTTGTAGAGAATATTAAACTATATTCTCGAAACAAAGTGAAGCTCAATAAGATATTAAATGAGTCAAAATGGTTATCAAGGTCCTCTATCCATAAGATACTTGTAGTCAAAATGGTTATTAATAAGATACTTGTAGTCAAAATGGTTATCTAGGTCCTCTATCCATTCCATAAGTTCTTCACCATTCAAACTTCCTCCATAACAAGGAATGTGCTCTAGGTTAGTCATGAAGCCTAGCATGGACTCTCTGTCAGATAGAGCCACTATTTCAGAGCCTTTTCTGTGCATTTCCTTCAAGCACTGTATAGTGTACGGATGTGAAAGGGAGGGCAGACCAGTGTGGAAGTTAGAGTATTTATATCTTATGCTTTGAGAGTTTATTTGGTAGATTCAAGACACCTTATATCAAAGTTATTCCTTTTTCTTATCTGTTGTTCTGTCAAACCCTCATTTTTTGGGTTATTGCATTCAAATGGCCTTAACTTGCAAATAAACCATAGGATATCCTCTGTTCTTTGTAAAATGCAAGTTAAGGGGGTTTATTTTCATATTTTAAAAGCTTTGGAATAGGATACTAAGCCAGAGAATTTCAAGAGCAAGCCCTAGGTCAAGAATCTCAATGTTCTTGACTAGGAGTTGATGGATTATGCAAGATCAGAGGGTAGCGGCAAGTAAAGGACCTCAAACCTTGTTGAATCTAGATCTTTAGAGCATGGTGGACATCTTCAAACTCTAATCTTGGTTTCATGCACCCATTTTCAATGCCTTGTTTTGGAACCCACACCCAAAGGCATGCATTAGGTCTGCGGACTCAATAAGGACATTGATATGCTGGAGTGGAGTCAAGGTCTAGGAGTTGGAGGATTGTTAGAACATCAAAAAGGGTACTCAAAAAACATATAAGTTCATAAGGTCCTTTGTCAAATTGAAGAGTTATTGCTGCAGAACAGGTTTTGGAGACCTACTAGAGTCACTAGGTCTATTTGGACCCGTTTGGACCACGACACACAGTAGCATCTACAGAGAAGAAGTTTGGTATGCAATGGTCTTGAAACCTCCTGAGAAATTCTTGGTATGCATTTGTGTGGTGCAAAAGCTTCGTTGAAAGAGAAAAAGAAGAAAAGAATAGAAATGATTTTTTTTCTTTTTATGTCATATACTGTAACCAGCTACTTATAACTTGCAAAAAATTATTATAACCATTTGAAATTGAAACTTAGTTTAATGTGAAACTGAGAACTTCTTTATTAAAGCTTTCTGTGATTTAGATTCAGACATCAAGAACATTGTTTGCCTAATATTGTGATTAATGTTTATTTATTAATATCTCATACTGACAAACAATTGATAATTGTAGGGAAAATGTCATTTGGGGTCTTTGAGGATCCACCAGAAGCCAAGGAGAAAATGTATTCAAATGCTAAAGATGGTGTAACAGTCCTTACAGCTGTTGAACCTTGCTGTGTAGATCATCTCCGATTCTCCAAGTTCAACAGTACTGTGGTATTCCTTTGGATACTTCTAATGGTAAATTTCAGACATCAAGTTCTTTTCGTATGAAACTACTACATTTGTAATCTGTAGTTTTAAACTTTTAGTTTATAAATGTTCATCAACTTTAGTTCGTATGCTGCCATTTCAAGTATGATTAATGAAGTTACCTTTATCACAGGATGAAAGTGAGCAGTCAGCATACTGGTATGGAGCTGGCAGCATTGATACGGTGACTAGGGCATCGTTTAATGGTGGTATTGTGTTTTCCCGTATTTAGGGCATCGGCCTTTTGAAGCATTGCCTTCATCTTTCTTAAGTCTGAGTTTTAAGTTTGTTTATCTCTCTCGGCGCTGTTGAAAATACAAATGACAACGTTCTTGTTTGTTTTGCCCTTATATCCCGATGTGATTTCGCGGAGGGTTACGGCGCTGTTGAAAACACAAATGAAAACACAAATCCCTTGTGTAATTGCCACTTGAAGGAGGACAGTCACTGTAAAGACAACATGATAATGTACACTTACAGTGAGTGTACATTATCATGTTGTCTTTAGAGTGACTATCCTCATTTGTTGAAGAAGAAAAGCATTAGTGTGGCTGAATAGCAATACATTCAAGTGGCAATCACACAAGGGACAGTCACTGTGAGATGTCCTCATTTGTGACTATCCTTACAGTGAGTGTACATTATCATGTTGTCTTTAGAGTGACTGTCCTCATTTGTTGAAGAAGAAAAGCATTAATGTGGTTCAATAGCAATACATTCAAGTGGCAATTACACAAGGGACAATCGATCACTGTGAGATGTCCTCATGTGTGACTATCCTTGTCACAAATGAGGACATCTCACAATGACTGTCCCTTGTGTAATTCAAGTGGCAATTACACAAGGGACAGTCACTGTGAGATGTCCTCATTTGTGACTGTCCTTACAATGAGTGTACATTATCATGTTGTCTTTAGAGTGACTGTCCTCATTTTTTGAAGAAGAAAAGCATTAATGTGGTTCAATAGCAATACATTCAAGTGGCAATTACACAAGGGACAATCGATCACTATGAGATGTCCTCATGTGTGACTATCCTTGTCACAAATGAGGACATCTCACAATGACTGTCCCTTCTGTAATTGCCACTTGAATGAGGACAGTCACTGTAAAGACAACATGATAATGTACACATACAATGAGTGTACATTATCATGTTGTCTTTACAGTGGCTGCCCTCATGTTGTATATTCTTCTCTGTAGATGCTACTATGTGCTAGGGAACTTCTTAGAACTGTTGGTATATTCTTACAACTTGTTACACCTGGGATATTCTTCTCTGTAGATGCTATTGTGTGCCGTGGTCCAAACAGGCCCATAAATGTGGTTGAATAGCAATACATTCAAGTGGCAATTACACAAGGGACAGTCACTGTGAGATGTCCTCATGTGTGACTGTCCTTGTCACAAATGAGGACATCTCACAGTGACTGTCCCTTGTGTAATTGCCACTTGAAGGAAAAAAGCATTAATGTGGTTCAATAGCAATGTATTCAAGCGGCAATTACACAAGGGATAATCACTCTGAGATTTCCTCATTTGTGACTATCCTTACAGTGAGTGTACATTATCATGTTGTCTTTACAGTGACTATCCTCATTTGTTGAAGGAAAAAAGCATTAATGTGGTTCAATAGTGATGCAGAGTAGTCAGGGCTTTTAGAATATAAAAATATACATCCTTAACTCTCATTCCACCAAGGAAGAAGGAATTCCAATGGTTGAAATGTGAGTTAAGGTCTTTACATCAGTCAAACCCTGAAAATGAGGGTTTGTAAACAATGCACAGAAAATTTGAAATAACTTAGATATAAAACAAAGAGAATCAATCAAACCAACTTCCAAAGCATCAGATGTCACTATTACAACTTCCAGGCAAATTTTATCATCCAACCACCATCCGTACAGCCGTACAGAGTTCGTTTTTCACCAGAAATGCACTAAAACAGGGTTATTTTTATTTTTTATGAAAGCAAAATGATTACAATACTGGTTCTCTGTCTGTCTTCGACCATTTGAAGCCTAAAATAGGCTCTCCAAATGTTGGTTCAACCATCTAGGTGGTTAGAACAGTTTATCCAACAAATGTCAACTTTGCTAAGCAACTTTTAAAGTTGCATTACAACTTTGCAAACAACTTTGCCGAGAAGGTTAAAAATGTGTTGTGAAACTTTAGGAACCTTATTAAAGTTATTTTGGACCTTCAAACTTCTTAACAACATCTAAAAGACACCTAATAAACACTTACTATGCTCATTTCATCCAAGGACTCAAAAGATGCCCAAGGTTTATAAGTCACCAAGGGGTCTTGTGTCCAACAAGTGGATGTTTATAAGGAGATAAAATCAATCCTTAATATTTATTACAAACCAAGAAAACATCTAAAACTCCTATTCTAATTTATTGTCATTCAAAAAGACTCTGATTTGTCATTCAAAAAGACTCTGATTTGTCAATCAAAAGGACCTTTCACCAGTCAATCCTTCAAAGCTCCAAGGTGAAAATCTTATGTTCCAATTGATAGGATTTGACTCCTTGGCTTCATGGCAACTTCCTTCAATCATGGTGTCTTTGGCTTGCATTAGGGATGCCCCTGCATCAAATAGCAATGCATTCAAGTGGCAATTACACAAGGGACAATACATGCCCATTAAAGTTGGTGTTTTGTTATCCAGCATGACAATGGAGACAACATACTCTGTGTCAATTTTACTGATCAAATTTCCCTCCGCCAGGCAAAGCAACAATCTGGGTATGATAAGGTGAAATTTTGTAGTCCTTTTGGGTATGATAATAGTTCCAGTTTCCAATAAGATGGTTCATTTTTATAATCTAGCTTCAATTTCTCTTGTGAAAATCTTTTTTTCATTTTATGGGTGGTAAAATATAATTATTATGCTTGAGGTGTGTACTTATGGATGATAATGAAACAAAATGATAAGATTTAAGACTCTTGTTTTTTTTTTAAATAGCAATTTAAGTTTCCTTCTATTATAAATTACTGTTTTTCTATTTTTTAATGTATCTTTCCAGATCTTTTATATCAATTTTATTTATGAAATATAAATATATTAATAATGTTTTAGTGTTTTTAGGATTAGTTTATATCAATTCTATGTATCATCATTCGTCATTCAATTGTCAGTATTATTAATTTAAACTGTGCAATTGTAGAACTACTCGAATATGGGTTGGATGGATACTCAAGCAGGGGAACCCTCCTCAAATATCTCAAGCAGTGAACTTGGAAAAATGTGTCCTGAAGGAACCCTTTCCATCAGAGAGATAAAAGTACAAACAAGTAAAAGAAGCAGGCTCTGCAAATATGTTTTTGAGAAGAAAAATGATAGATTATTCGAGTATGGTTCATGAGGTATATCTAAAAAGACATTTTTTTTCTTATTATAATAAAAGAGGAAGTTGTGAATGTCAAAGTTGAGTGAAACAAAAATTATTTTCATCAAATTTTGTTAGGCTTGCTTTTGGGAATAGTTTCTTACAATATTGCTATTAAGATTTTTATTGTGTAGTTTTTAGATTAGGTTTATAAAATTATATTTCATGAGTAGTGATTCATATTAATCAATTAACGATACTTTTGGAAGGTATTTTCAATGTGTCAAATTTTGATATTTTTACAAGAATTAGATTGTGTAATTTTTTTAATTAAAGTCATTGACTCATATTTCATAAATAATAGTTCTCATGAATCCATCTCTTATAAGATTGAATAGTCTATTTAGGAAGTATTTCTGATAGTATGTCAAATTATGATATTACTATTACCATTAGATTGCATGGCTTTGAAGTCAACCTCGTTGACCCATATTCTTCTCTGTAGATGCTACTATGTGCTAGGGAACTTCTTAGAATTGTTGGTATATTCTTACAACTTGTTACACCTGGGATATTCTTCTCTGTAGATGCTACTATGTGCCGCGGTCCAAACGGGCCCATAAATGTGGTTGAATAGCAATACATTCAAGTGGCAATTACACAAGGGATAGTCACTGTGAGATGTCCTCATGTGTGACTGTCCTTGTCACAAATGAGGACATCTCACAGTGACTGTCCCTTGTGTAATTTCCACTTGAATGAGGACAGTCACTGTAAAGACAACATGATAATGTACAAATACAATGAGTGTACATTATCATGTTGTCTTTACAGTGGCTGCCCTCATGTTGTATATTCTTCTCTGTAGATGCTACTATGTGCTAGGGAACTTCTTAGAACTGTTGGTATATTCTTACAACTTGTTACACCTGGGATATTCTTCTCTGTAGATGCTACTGTGTGCTGTGGTCCAAACGGGCCCATAAATGTGGTTGAATAGCAATACATTCAAGTGGCAATTACACAAGGGACAGTCACTGTGAGATGTCCTCATGTGTGACTGTCCTTGTCACAAATGAGGACATCTCACAGTGACTGTCCCTTGTGTAATTGCCACTTGAATGAGGACAGTCACTGTAAAGACAACATGATAATGTACACAAGTACCGTGAAGGTAGTTGCAAGTTACGGATGTTTCATTGCATACCCGAAACAATGAAGATGTTACGGTCTACAAAACGTTTGTGCTTGAAAGATGAACAAATAAAATTAAACTTCTAAATAACCAAAGCCGCTAACAATAAATTCAACACAGATATGTCCTCATTTCTGGGTATTTTAGCTCTGTAACAGCTGAATACCAGATTACATAATAATGACAAAAGAAAAATAAACCCAACGTACTCAGAAATTGTAGCTGTGATTTCACGGAGGGAATCTCTCTCGACACTGTTGAAAATACAAATGACAACGTTTCTCTACATTATCATGTTGCCTTTACAGTGATTGTCCCTTGTGTAATTGCCACTTGAAGGAGGACAGTCACTGTAAAGACAACATGATAATGTACACTTACAGCCCGTGTACATTATCATGTTGTCTTTAGAGTGACTATCCTCATTTGTTGAAGAAGAAAAGCATTAATGTGGCTGAATAGCAATACATTCAAGTGGCAATTACACAAGGGATAGTCACTGTGAGATGTCATCATTTGTGACTATCCTTACAGTGAGTGTACATTATCATGTTGTCTTTATAGTGACTGTCCTCATTTGTTGAAGGAAAAAAGCATTAATGTGGTTCATTAGCAATGTATTCCCAGCATCTGTACCTGCATCTCTCTTATATACTACAAGTTGCTTGCCATCAGAAATTGCAGTTCCCTCACGTGACATTGATGGTGAAGTGTTCTTTTCAAAACCATCATCTGTGGTTACCAATGCTCCTGTTTTAGGCAATAAGTTTGTTGCATTCCATGAGCCATTGGTCAAGTTTCTTCTATGAGCTTCTGATGCCTCAAAATCTAAGCAGCGCCTACGCATGCCTCGTTGTGGTTGATTATCATTCTGTACATGAATTATAATGAGTAATCAGTTTTGGGCCTTGGAATCTTGTATGTAACATGCACAGGCATTTCATGGCTAAATGAATCTATTTTAAAAGCATCAACTTTTCTTACATGATGCTGGATACATAAGTAGAACAAGCGTATATCAAATTGGAAGCAATCAGAACTCCACAATGACATATTATTTAGAGTACTCTTCAGTTTAAGTAATAATGCATATATTGACACTGTAAAGACAACATGATAATGTACACTCACTGTAAGGACAGTCACAAATGAGGACATCTCACAGTGACTGTCCCTAGTGTAATTGCCACTTGAATGTATTGCTATTCAGCCACATTAATGCTTTTATTCTTCAACAAATGAGGATAGTCACTCTAAAGACAACATGATAATGTACACTCAAGCAACATAACTAAACATGATAATGTACTGTAAAGACAACATGATAATATACAGGATAGTGAGTGTACATTATCATGTTGTCTTTACAGTGGCTGTCCTCATTTGTTGAAAGAAAAAAGCATTAATGTGGTTCATTAGCAATGTATTAAATAAAAAAAAAAATTTAATCCACCCACAGGCGTCGCAATTGCGACGGCAACCCATCGTAATGCGATGCAGGCGCCCGTCGCAATTGCTTGGGAGGCCCGTCACGATTGCGACGGCCCTCCGAAGCCATGCGACGGGGGGGCAATTCCCATGCCGCTAACAAATCTTAGTCACATTGCGACGGGATATGTGTCGCAATTGCGACGGGTACCCATAGACGTCGTAATTTGCGACTAAAAAATAGCGACATCTATGGGTGTTGCTATTGCGACACATAGCTGTCGCAATTGCGACACATAGCCATCGCAAAATGCCCCCAAATGTATTAGTGGGAGACCACCCCTGAGCTTGGAGAACCAAGGCTAAATTGGTATGCTCAACAAAAATGCTCACAACAACAAACATATGCATATACAACAAATAACTCCCATCCAAGGTTTTACAAATAAGTTTTCCAACTCATTGAAAAGGGTGAAGGTGGGCTTTTCCAAGTAGGAGAATGCCAACATGTTACATTTTCACAAAGTATTTCCATGTCTCTCAAGGCTACATGAATTCATATTTCATACACAACTTTCCTCATAAGCATCCTCAAGATGCAAGATTACAAAATGGCTTCATGGAGCCCATACTCCATGAATTTTTTTCCATCTTCTCCAAGAGAAGAGACTCTCACTACAATGGAGAGCCCAACTAACCCCTTCACCCAAGGCCACTTCTTCCCTTCCCAAAGGGTGAGTAATGCCCTACTCCCATGAACAAAACTCCCATAATCAAAGAAAAGATAAAACCATAAGCATGAAATCAACCAAAATCTCATTCCCTCACAAAAACAACACATTTACATAACACATATGCAAGAGAATGAAGAGCATGCTAATCTACTTACAAAAAAAAAACAAGGAACTTCCATGGCAATGGGGACCAACCTTCACAATGTGTTATGGCAAATTAATTTTAAGAAGAGCCCAATTCTTTATGCTTTCTCCATCCAAAACCCTAATGTCTCTAAAAGTAGAGAGTGGGTGAACACCCACTAACTCTACCAAGAGCCTCTAAAAAGACCTCCACCTTCTACCCACCCACCAACATTAATTTCAGACTTGCCCCTAAAGTCCTTTGGCTTTTCCTTGTCCCCTATCATAAATGCAAGATTGGAAAGGAGTGTGGGTTTGGGTAAGGGTCAAGACTCAGTCTATTTTCGTAGCATGTGGAAAATGGGTTATCAAATGGGTCACCAAGGTCACTAAAGAATTCTAGATGTGTTAAAAACCTTCCTAACCCATACCCCTATCACTAAGGTACTTAGATTTTGCTAAATTTGACCTTTAGGACCTCTTTTTGGCCTCTAGAAGTGGCTAGAAGAATTTAAATCCAAGTGATCAATTTGATGGAACTTGCAAGTATCTCCAACAAGGGTTTAATTAGGTTCTTAAAAGTCAATTAGGCTTAGCTCTACATTGCCAATCCTAAGTAGACATGCTAATACATAACACATAACAAGTGTCAAGTGACACTAACAATTACACATCACATACCAAATGACATGTCTCATGCGACAATATGAAGTCTACTAATAACACACATGCAATTCACATTTACAACAGGTTCACATTACAATAAGGTTTTCAATCCCATATCAGATTAAACCTTTGCTTACTCAGTTCACATATGTTTAGCCTTGATTCTCCAAATAATTCCATGGTTCTCTTACCTGCACACTAAACTCGAGCATCAATAGTCCAAGGTAATAAAATCACATGAAATATACATATTCAATTCATAATTAGCAACATAAGTCAATGTGTAGAATTTAGTTCTAAATTACAATTTTCCATTCAATAATGTTTAAACATAATAACTCCATAACATCATAACATATCATCCATGAAATTATCAAATTTAATCATGATCGAGTCTTCTCATCAATTCACATAACTAAACATGCATAATCAAAATTAACCACGTATTCTAGGTTCTAATCCACATCAAATGTAATCCACATAATATAATAATCATCATCAAACATAATATCTCAAGTCTCTGTCAGGATAATCAAAAAGTGTATCAATGTATCAAATCATGAAGTATCAAAATGCGAATGATCAAAAATGCTATGATGGGTCGGGGTGAGGCTTCACAACATCCTCATACTTATAGGATTGGTTTGTTACAATATTTTCATGCTCTAGAAGAGAGGGAGCAGTGCTTTGTTGATTTTTAGATTGGCCAGTATAAGGATCTAGTATTGTGTGATATTGTAGAGATGAATAGTTGTCATATATTTCTCGGTAGACCTTGGCAGTATGATTGTAGAGCTATGTATGATTTTTTCAAGAATGTGTTTACTATTGAGAGGAATGATAGAAAGCTTTCCCTAATGACTTTGTTGGATACAACACTCGATAGGAGAAATCTAAGCTTTGGTAGTCGAGATCAGTTGAGAAATTTTGAACGGATGGATTAGTATGGAGAAAAAGCTTGTGTGTTATCAAGAAAATATTTGAAAAGACAAAGGAAATAGAAGTGGAAGAGTATGAAAGGTGAAGATTTGAAGGGCTTGTATGTGAAGAACCAATTCAAGGTTTATGTGCTGAATCTCGGAAGATGTTCTTCCAGCCTATGAGAACATCTTTTCAAACCTGGGGTGTCTGATGTAGGGGCATCCTAGGGTACTTGGTGAATCTGCATGGAGGTGTGTTGTTTTGGTTATGTGTTACTTGGTTTCAACTTTAACCGATGGTCTCAGTTATCGAAGGAAGCTCGGTCATTGAAGAAACTTAGGAAAACCTCTTGTGCTCAATGGAACTTGTACTCAATGATGCCTATGATGCTTGGTTGACATGCTTTCTTGGTGATGCCCTTATTGCTCAGTGTTTCTTGGTGTGTTTGGTTATTTCACTGGTGCTCAATTATTTCTCTGGTGCTCGGTAGTTCTAGTTTACCGACTGGAGTTCTTGGAGATTTGGTTGGTCGACATGGTGCATTTATTGTTGGTAGCTTTTGTTGTATTCTCCCATGTAGATCTAGAGGCCGACATGTAGAATTAAATGTTTGTAAAGCTATTTGAGAGCTGACTATTATTGCATTTAATATTTTTTGGTAATAGGAGCTGACTTGGCTTAGGAGTTAATTATTTCTTCTAGCCGATTTGTCGCTGAAGATTAGTATTTAAGGATTTTTTAGGTAGTAGTTTAGCAGATGAGTAAGTGTGAAGATTAGATCTAGATCCTGTGAGATCTTGAAGATCAGTTTGTAATAACAGAGCTAGTGGTTTGCATGCTTGGAGACAAGGAGATTTCTTGGAGGCTTGCGAGCTCAAGTTCAGATCTACCTTAGTGTTTTCATCAATTGCTGATTATTTTGGAATTGGACTAGCTGAGAGATTGTAGAAATACTTTTGATTGTATTTGGCCCTAACTCAGAAGGCTTTACAGCCAGGCATGTTAATGAAAATTTAGTTGAAAACATTATCTTGTTATGTTATTCCGCATTGTGGTGTTTGGCTGCTTGTTTGGATTGTCCTTAATTGGATCCTCCTTACATGTCTTGTGTCACTTTGAAATGTTTTTCATGTAATAAGGTAGGTCATTTTGCATCTAGATGTCCTACAAGAGTTCCTAAGCACAAGCTTAAGTTTTTCAACTGTAATTATTCAAAGGATAAGGAATGTTACTATGCTAGTGAAGGTATTTCAAATGATGATAATTTAGATTATGAGGAGATTGGATTTGTTGCTATTAAAGATGAAATAGTACATGAGAAAAAGGATTTAGTGTCACATGTTGATAAGAAAATTGAATGGATCATAGAAAGTGGTTGTTCACATCATATGACTAGAGACAAAGAAAATTTTGTTAAATTAGTGAAGTATGATGGTGGTGTTGTAAGATTTGGAGATAATCTTCCTAAACCTATCATAGGAGTAGGATCTATTACTTTGGATGGAAAGACTAATACTGACAATGTACTACTTGTTGATGGACTTAAGCATAACTCTTTAAGTGTTGGATAGCTGATGGACAAAGAGTTTCAATTACAATTCAATGATGGTAAATGTTTTATCATAAGTGTGGCAGGAAAGTTGATTGCAACCGGTATTAAATCTAGAGGTAATGTATTTGATTTAAATACATCTGGAGCTTCTTGTTTTTCTATGAAGGTAGCTTATAGTAGGTTATTGCACAGAAGATTTTGTCATGTTAATTTTGATAATATTTTGAAGGCAAGTTTGACTAATGCAGTACGAGATCTACCAAAGATTGTGAAACAATCTAATACTGTATGTAGAGGATTTGTTATGGGAAAATAGACTAGAAGCATTTATAAAATTAAAGCATATACATCAAAAGGAAAGTTGGATTTGGTACATATAGACCTATGTGGACCTACAAGGACAAAATCATACTATGGTGAAAGGTATTTCATACTTTTTGTTGATGACTTTTCTAGAATGATGTGGGTTACATACTTAAAACAAAAATCAGAGGCATATGATAAATTCAAGATATTCAGAGAAAAAGTAGAGAATGAATCAGGTTTAAAGATAAAATGTTTGAGGTCAGATAGAGGTGGAGATTTTACCTCAAACTTATTCAATTCATACTGTGAAGAGCATGGAATACAAAGACAAACATCTGCTCCTAGGACTCCATAATAGAATGGGATATCATAACAAAGAAACATGACTATACTTGATGTTGTTGGGGAAATGTTGCTTAAAGGAAATGTATCTCATGTGCATTGGAGAGAGACTATTGGGATAGTAGTGTACACATTGAACAGAATTCAAATCAGAGAAGGTACAAGTAAGACTCCTTATGAATTGTGGTTTGATCATACACCTACTGTTAAATATTTTAGAATATTTGGTAGTGTAAGATATAAAAATATACATCAAATGTATATATATTTTTATATCTATGAATTGAATGTGGAATGGGAGTGTGTGTAGTGGAAAATGTTGTGGATATATATTACCTCATAATCCAATACAAGGAGATCCCAACTGATTAACCAAAAGGAGATGATTAAAGTAAAGAGGAATCAGCTAGTTATGGATAAAGCGGGAAAGGGGATCTAATTTCTTAATTATGAAGTAAGACAATAAATTAGAAAGAGTGGGATAAAAATGAAGCACTTACCTTGAAATGTAGCAAATCTGGAAATTGCTATTTTATAGTGTCTATACTAAGTTTTTGGAAATTCTGCAATCAGATCTGGAACTGAAACACGGAGACGGAGAAAACCCAAAAATATTTTTCTTTCCTAAACCAGGTCGACCTTCACCCAAATGAAGGTCAACCTTGACCCCTTTATGTTGACCTTGACCTACGTTGCTCTGACAGAAATTTTGTTCACGGATCCTGAAAGTTTGTCGAAAAGGGTATCCAAATCTGCTCTGTAATTCATTGTTTCGCACCTGTTCATGGAAGAAAAATGGTTTGGTTGTTTTGATGAGCGGTTTGCCTTGGTCAAACCCCAATTTTGGAATTAACCTTGAAATAGAATTGAAATGGAGAATGCTAGCAAGTAGTAGAAGTAGATTAACAATGAAGCTATGATATTCAATAGATATGCAATTGTATTTGAAATGTAAACAAGTATGTTAATATGAGAGATTAGACTCAACATCAAAAAACCATAATTGTAAATCAAAACCTCCATAATTGTATGCTTGGAATCCACCTTGAAGGAAGAATGAATAGATATTGAAGATGAACAAAGGATCTTGAAGGAAGATCACACCACCATGATGGATAGATCTAGGGTTTGAATGATGAATCTTGAAATCTTGAACCAAATCCCTTCAAAGGTTTGAATGCTTGAATCCTTGATCTTCAGTGGAGAACTTGAATGCTTGAATTCTTGAAAGCTTGAATATAGATGATTTCTTGAATGCTTATTTCTCTTGTGATTGATGATTGCTTCTGATTGATCCCTTGATAATTGCTTTTGATTGATCACTTGGATTGAAATGAGAGGAGAAGGCTTCCTTATATACTAGTCTAGGGCATAAACTTCTAGAAGGTTGACATATGAGAAATAAATTCCCATTAAGAATATACCCCTAGTAGTGGCTCTAAATTAAATATATTTTAATATTCACCACTTTGAAACCTAAAATAGCCGACTTGAAAGCGGAAAAATAAACTCTTGAGTTTCCCCCCGCATGTAGAAAAATTTTTGATGAAAAGGGGGACCTGGGTCAAGGTTGAGGTTGACCCTGACCTAGTTCAAGGTCGATCTCGACCTTGACCCAGGGATTTAAGACCCCTGGAAAATATGCTAGGTGGGGAAAATAGTGCCCGAAGAGGCCCAATCAAAGCCCTAAATAGGCACAGAAGATGGAAAAGGGGCAAAAAATAGAGGACAACATGATGATGGCCCAAAAAACCCCCTAAGGAGGGCTAAACATTATTAACATGAAAGTGCTTCCATTTTAACATGATGCAGGTAGTAAATGCTATATCAAGAGAGATGATGAGATAGGGAAGTTTGATGCTAGAAGTAATGAAGGAATATTCCTTGGTTATTCTACTAATAGCAAGGATTATAAATGCTTTAATCTGAGATTGATAAAGATGATTGAAAGCAGCAATGTGAAGATAGATGAAAAGTTTCAGATACAAGAAAGAATGCATGACTGTAATCAGAATACAAAGATCAAAGAGGTTGATGCTGCAGAAGAAGAAGAATAACTTGTTGAGGCTAAATGCAAAAATGAGACATGTGATGAGGACACAAATGAGGCTATTGAGATTCCTAAGACTCTGAGGTATGTTAAGAAAAACCATCCTGAAAATTAAATTATTGGTAATAAAAATTAGGGAGTAATGACTAGATCAAAGGCTAGAGAAGAAATTTGTTTGATTTCACAAGTTGAACCAAAGACTACAGATGAAGCTTGTAGAGATGAATCTTGGATAAATGTTATGAAGGAAGAGTTAGAATAGATAAAGAAAAATAATACTTTGGAATTGGTTGCTAAACCTAAGAACAAAAATGTAATAGGAACTAAATGGGTTTTCAAAAATAAAATGAATGAAGAAGCGGTTGTAGTAAGAAACAAGGCAAGATTGGTATATAAAGGCTATTCACAACAAGAAGACATAGATTTTGAAGAAACATTTTCTCCTGTTGCTAGAATAGAGGTTGTAAGATTATTCTTGGCTTATGTTGCACATAAGAATTTCAAAGTATATCAGATGGATGTGAAATTTGCATTCTTGAATGGGGGTCTTGAAGAAGAATTTTACATAGAAAAACCTAATGGATTTACTTTATGCGAAGATGGAGACATGGTATGCAAGTTGAAGAAGGCACTGTATGGGCTGAAGCAAGCTCCAAGGGCTTGGTATGCAAGGTTAGGAAAATATTTACTTCGGCTTGGATTCAAAAAAGGTAATGTTGACAGTAATTTGTATTTAAGAACTAGTGAAGATGGATTTGTGATAATTGAAGTATTTGTTGATGATATTATCTTTGGAGGCAATTATGAATTGTGTGAGAAATTTTCCAAGGAGATGGAAAATGAATTTGAGATGTCCATGATAGGCAAAATGAAATTCTTTCTTGGACTGCAAATAAACCAGAGAAAGAATGGGATTTTTATTTCTCAAACTAAGTATCTTAAAGAATTGTTAAAAAAAATTGGAATGGAAGATTGTAAACCAGTTGGTACACCCATGGCAACTGGTAATAAGTTGACAAATGATGATGAGTCAAAGTGTGTTTTTTAGACCAAGTACAGATCAATGGTTGGAGGATTACAATATCTGACTCACACCAAACTGGATATTGCTAATGTTGTTGGAATTATGGCTAGATATCAGGCATAACCTAAAGAGACACACCTAGTTGTTGTGAAAAGGATATTGAGATATCTAAAAGGAACAATAGACTATGGCTTATGGTATGATAGAAATGATGACTTTGAACTTCATGCTTATACTGATGTTGATTGGGTAGGGAATATTGATGATAGGAAGAGTACTGGTGGTGGTGCATTTTTCCTTGGGAAAAATTTGGTTTCATGGCTAACCAAGATTATATAGCTCAATCTACTGCAGAATCAGAGTATGTTGATGTTGCTATTAACTGCACTCAAATTTTTTGGATGAAACAAATGCTAAAAGATATTGGAATAATTTTTGATGAACTAGTGCTTATCCATTTTGATAACACCAGTATAGTGAACATGTCAAAAAATCCAATAATGCATTCTAAAACTAAATATATTTCTATTAATTATCACTTATTGAGAGACAAGGTGGCTGAGAAGGAAATAAAATTGGAGTATATTAGCATAAAGGAACAGATGCAGACATCTTTACAAAGCCTTTTCCAAAAGATACATTTGAATATCTCAGAGGTATGCTTGGGATTCAAGCCCCTGCTAGTCAGAATTAATTGATGCAAGGATGCATCATTCTAGAGGTTTTTAGTGCCTTATCATATTTTGGACTTGATGTAGGGATCTACTCCTTAGGGGGAGTGATCGTTGGAGATAGGTATTTAAGATAGTTGTTGACTTATGGAACCCTTTGCCATTTTTGTCAAAGGGGGATTGTTGCTATGAGAAAATCCCTACTGTATGGGGAGAGTGCATGAGAAGGTGTACTATGAGATTACGGTTTGGTTACAGAACTTTGGGTTGATGGATTTTAGCATATGTTGGCATCAATGCCAAAGGGGGAGATTTTTGGATATTGCTAATGCATTGGGGAGATGGTTGATAAATTTAATATTTTTAATCACTACGTTGAGTGATGATGGAGCTACTAATGTTGTCATTAGTGTTTTGTCACTGATGTCAACATATGTTCTTGTGTGATGATGATAATCACCTTCATGAAATTAAGATCAAATTAGCAATAATTATAAAGTAAATACAATGCAAATCTAATTAAAATTGAAACTAAGATCTATAGCATATCATGCCTCTCTAGAAAGAGGTGGTAAGTGAAGCTCTCAGCTCAAATCTCCACTAGTGACACTTCTAAAATGAGAATGTATGCTACTCTATGCTTCTACAATGCTTCTATGATGATGATTCTAGCTCAAATTGACAAAAGTATAATGCAAATGCTCTAAATGCTCTTAAATGCTCTTCAATTGCCTATAGTAACAATGCTTTGCAAATGAATTTCTAAGAGATCAATTGCTCTCAAAATGCTTCATATTTATAGTAAATTCCCAAGGGTGGGGGGTGGAGTGAAGTAATCATGATTTAACTTTGGTTGAGTCAAATACTTTGCTTTGTTCATAAATGGGGGGACAATTTAAAGGTTTGTCTCAAAGCTTTGGACAAAAGGACAATATTGAGTGGTTGAGATCGAAAGTTTAGAATGAGTGATTGAGATTCATCTTTTTGTCCTCAATTCTCATTGGTTGCTCAACTTTGTTGAAAGATATTAGGAATTATTAATTCAATCAATTAATTAAATTTAGCCATGTAAGGGTAATAGGTTCATTTTGATTTTTGATTTAAACAACTATACAATTAATTGTTTAAAATCAATTATGTAGTGTTTTTCACCCCTTTAAGTTTTGATTTAATTATTTAACATCTTTATTTGATTTTTCCTTTACTTTAATTGATTTTGTCCAACTTTATTTAATTATGTCCATTTTAATTGATTTGATCCCTTTTTATTGAATTAGTGCATTTTGATGATTTTGAGCCATTTTATTGATTTTTGCAATTTAAAAGCACTTGTCCAATTTTGCGTGTCTAAAAATGTCCCTCTTTGAATTGATGTGTGAAGAACATTGATTCAAAGATTTCTTTAGTCCTGATTGTTGATTCACTAATTACTGATTGTTGCCTCTGATATGAAATTGATTGCTGCCTCTGATAGAATGATAACTAATCTGATATGATTCTGATATGCCACTGATAGAATGATACAAAAAAATTTGATGCCCCACTGATTCCAATGATGTTTGATTTGAATTTCAATTTCATACCCTGATGCCCCCTTAGAAATTAAAACATATTGATTGCTTGATTTGAAAAATTTGATGATGTTGATGTATATGTTTTCATTTCTAAAAATTCTTGATGATGTGTCATGATTCAAGAATATGCCCCGGTTGATTTGATAGGTCAATATAGGTCTAAGCCAATTTTCACGTCCAAAATTAGGTCAAAATAGGTTAAATAGGTTGAAAAACCTTGATTTACTATTCATTTTTACTTTTGTCTTTGGTGATTTTTGCTCTGGTCCTGTGGTGAATTTCTAGATGGTTGTCCCTATCCAAGAGCATCGATTCGAGAGGTGTCAGCGATATGTGAGGCCACCTGACTATGGACCTCTAGTGAGTCATTTCAAACTCCTTCTTCACATTTATTGCTCATTTATTAGCATTTATTGCATTTTTTGTTTCATCGTTGCCTTGAATATGCCAATTCACGCCTAGGAATGTTTTACTGTCGCCTAGACCCTTTTACTATCGCATCTGCACTTTTCACTCAAGCAGACTTGTAGTATAATGTCTCCTAAGAAACTTTCATTCTCACCTAAGAATAAAATATTCACATGTAGAGCTAGGTCAAAGATGCCCATTTTCATATATTTTACCGCATAGGAAACCCTAGAAATTCACTGTCGCCTAGGTAGATTTCGTTATCGCCTAGCATGATTCAATGTCGCTTAGCATGAGAATTATCTCATGACACCCGCTAAATGTCACATAACAACTTTTTGGTATCGCTTAAGAGAAATGTTTCCTGGTATGATTAAAATCACACCTGCAAACTTTTGAAAAAAATTTACACTTGTACTTGATTGTGTCTGATGAAAAATTTGATGACTTCCGATGCTCAATTCAAATGATTAGATTAGGTCTATTCCATTCAAAAAAATAATGGATCAGGATATCAGGATAATGTTACCAACAAATGTGATTTTTCAATCTGATTAGGATAGGATACTAATAGGATAAATCAATCAGTGTGAAAATCGATATGATTTGATACTGCTGCTTCATTCTCAGGACATAGAGACATGAACAAATGGTACTTGGTGTGATTGCTTGATACTTTTGATAGAATTGATTGACTTGAGATAATTCCTTGATATGATATAGTGATATGATTCCTTTTTTTTCCAACAGGAAAACTTTCCTACTCTGTACATCCAAACAGTTGCATCTTGGGTCATTGATTTGGGTCAGACACTTATGGATGTTGAGTTTCATGTGATTGAGTTATGTGGATTGAGCTTCCTTCTTGACCTTCCATGGTTCTAGTTGAACCATGGTTTATTGACTGTAGTGGTGGAGCAATGGCACTCTAACCACAATACATTCCATTTTCCTTATGGAGAGATGACTATCACACCTGAGGACGTGTATAGGTTACTATGTATCCCATGCAAAGGAGAGGTAGTTTTTTATGATTCCATAGATGATTATACTGTTTGCTGATGAGTGTTTGGGGACAACTCTATTGATGATGACACTATCACCTGGCCTCAGTTTGCTTCATTTCCTACATTACCAATGGTACTTGGTGCATTGATCGGTGGTTTGATTCTTCCTGACCGGTGAGGTCATGGTTTTTCTATCAGATGGGGTAGGATTCTAGAGGATTTACTTGCTCATCCTCGATGCTTCAATTTGGGTTCATGCATTCTTGCATAGCTCTACCATTATTTCACAAGGTAGTTTATAGAGAGAGTGTGTCTTTGTTGGCCGGTGTAGTTATTATCCAGTTGTGGATATAGGAGCATCTTCCCATTACTAGGCCTATTTTTGACAGGGTTCAGCCTCATGGTTTTCCATATGGTTTTCTATATACTGGTATGGTTGTGCAACACCATCTGGTTTATTTGGATTATGAGTGATGACAGATTGATGATCTCGATCAGGTTATATGGAGACCATACATTGGTTGCAAGTGCTGGAGAGAGGATGATGATGAGTTACCTTACATGTTTTCCCCTCGCTGGATGATTGGTTGTACTACTACTACTATTGAGTGCTTCTACTTTGGTAGAGTTTCTAGATAGTATGGTCAGATACAAGACATGCTACAAGGTACAACACTATATGCTTGAGTATAGGTAGAGAGATCTTTGTGGGGTCCTCTCATTGATTATCAGTTTGCATTGGATCAGATTGCTGGTATGGCTTACTAAAGGTGGGAGATGCTTCTTGGTATGGTAGATGTAGGTATGTCTTGTGAGTTTATAGATTGGTGGGCTCACAATAGGTTTACTCATTTCACTGATCCAGCAGAGCCTATCCCAGGTCAGGGTGATAATGGTGGTGGTGATGGAGGTGGTGGTGGTAGACAGCGGAGATGGAGAGGATAGAGAGATCCTCCAATTATTGGTCAAGTATAGGTGAGAGGTGGTCATGTGAGGGATAGAGATCAAGCTAGAGGACATGATGATGTAGTTGATAGACATCCTAGAGCAGCAGATAGACAGCATAGAGCTCACAGATAGCAGAGATAGGAGATACAGGCTCATGTTGATGTTGCTAGGTAGATTCTAGGTGCATTAGATCCTTTGGTTTAGTTGTAGAAAGTTTCCTTAGCTCAGCAAGATGATGTTCTCGTACAACAGGATCAGGTTCTAGTACAGCAGGTGCCTACATAGGTTTAGCAGCCAAAGGATCAGGGACAGAGTTCACAGGATGCTCCTACTAGTAGTACTTTATCATAGGATGTGCAGGCTATGAGGATAGATATGTCCACTATTGTTGGGAATTTAGATCAGGTTGCTTCCTTGATGCAACAGTTTATGTCTGCTATGGTTCAGAGACAGAGCGGAGTGAGCACTTCTCAGGCTCCTCCTCCACAGGATGGTAGAGGTCCAGATGGATCTGGTCCTATAGGATCTTGATTGATAGATAACAAATTCATGCATTTTTTATGTCCTTGTATCACATGTCATGTTATTTGATTGATCGGAACATTTTATGTATCATTTTATATGACATTGTATCTTGATATACCAATTTGATGGATCATTGA
The DNA here is from genome assembly GCA_027943335.1 of Chamaecyparis obtusa. Classification (NCBI taxonomy): domain Eukaryota; kingdom Viridiplantae; phylum Streptophyta; class Pinopsida; order Cupressales; family Cupressaceae; genus Chamaecyparis; species Chamaecyparis obtusa. The sequence goes on from BSBK01007536.1 coordinate 264,455, forward strand.
TGAACACTCTTTTGATGATATATGATGATATACTCCTTGGTTCTCCTTGATGAGTTGTTTATGAGATTATCTTTTATGCAGCTACATGATGTGTTTATGCATTTACTTTGATTTATGCTATGGATGCAGTTATCTTATCTTATGATATAAATAAATAAATAATGTATGAATTTATGACATGGTTTTCTCTATTTCTCAATGTATGGATGCACAATGTTTTATGGAAATGCACATGTAAATGCCCCTATGTTTTTGGAATTTTTTCAATGGATGCAATGCAATTCTATCCTTAGCTATATGTATGCAAATTATATATGCTTCATTTTCTTTCTCTCACAAATGGATAATGATTAATGATTAATGCTATGCATGAATGCAAAAGATAATCTCATTTATTTGTTTTTGATTTATCAAGAATAAGACATTTGATTAAATCCCTCATTTCTTTAATGTTTTGACTAATCAAAATTATATGTACTCCCTTGTCCTTGGAAAATTAACCACAAACAAATGCAATTAATCTAACATTATAATGCAATTAATATAACATGATAATGCAATGCAACCTAAGTGTCACCAGCTTTGAGCAAAGAAATGCCATGGAGATAAATTTTCATCATTGAGCATTTTGGGACCGGAAAGCAAGTACAATCATCACTGACCACATCATGATGATATGAATACCACTTTTAATCACTTTTGGTAACCTTTTTTTGAACCTAGTACAACCCTCACTAGTTGGATGACCAAACTATGGGAGTCTGAATACTGGTGTCAACGGATTCAATGTTGCAAGTGGATTTTTGGTATTAAGATATGGAAGATCTAAATGGCCAAGGGATCCATTTGCGTAAACAAGCAGAGGTCAATCCTTCCTCTTATGAGATAGTCCTCATTGGTTCTTTGATGACCATGTTGTTAGACAAACTCTCATAAGTTGATGAATTTTCCTCAAAACAATCACTCAAAGGCAATAAAATATCATGTCTCTCTCATGGCTAATCTAGTTGAAACATCATCGAGTAGCTGAAAAGATGTGATAAAAATTCAATTTCATAAAGATTATCAAAAGAAAGCTTCAAGTGTTTTGCAATGTTTCATGATTTTCAAAAAGTATTTCCAAGAATTCTAATCTTTAAGGTGTTTTGTCAATTTTTAATCCCGAATTATAAAGGCAATGAAGGTTCAAGGATCAAGTTTTAGGATCAAATACTTGGGTTTGAACAATGATATCCATCAAAAGTTCAAGAAACTTTCCACTCTTCTGAAACTCTGATAAATCTCTCTCTGACGTGACTGAATGTAGCACTTATTGAATCCATTTGGTACCAACTTTCCAATCCTTTCCTGCCCCCAAGTGATAAATGTGATCATGCGACAAACTTAGGGTTGATAGGCAATGCAATAATGTGACTGAAAGGCTTTATTGTGACCATGTACAAATGACGGATGCAATGACAGTTTTAAAAATGGGATGTTGGAAATGCAATATGGACATATGTGACTAGGAAAGACAGACTTAAGGGAACAAAAGGCGCTTGTTTACCAAGTTTTCACCTTTTGGGTCTTTTTTCTTTTTTTTGCTACCAAGGTGCCTATTGCTAGGTTTTCACCAAGGCACTTTTTTCTCTTTTTTCTTTTTTTTTTCTTTTTTTTTAATTTTTTCAATTTTTTTTATTTTTCTAGATCTCTTTGACTATGTACAATAAATATGATGCTCCTCATCTGATACTCTTTATACTCTTTCATCTCCCTCATGTGTAGAACCTTTTGAGATGAATGTTGTTGATGGGTTCTTGGAGTTCCTCTCCTTCACAATTTCATAACTTATAGGTTCCCATTCCAAATAAAGACACTATGATGAATGGACCAAGCCAATTAGCCTCCCATTTTCCTTTCTTCTCTCTTTCAACTTGATTCTTTGGGTTTTCTCTTAACACTAAGTCTCCTACCTAAAAGACTCTTAGTTTGATATGCTTATTGTAGTTCCTCAAGATTCTATTTTGATACACTTTCAGGTTCTCATAAGCTTGTGTTTGGTGTTCTTCTAGCAACTCCAATTGTTGAAGTCTAGTGACTCTATAGTCTTCATCTGTGATTAACCCTTATAATGACACTCATAAAGATGGGATGTCAACCTCTAATGGTAGAACTACTTCAGCTCCATAGACTAATGAAAATGGTGTGGCTCTCATAGGTGTCCAAATGCTGATTCTATAAGCCCATAATGCTGGATTAATTTGCACGTGCCAATCCCTTCCTGATTTATTGACCAATCTCTTCAATATTTTCAAGATGTTCTTATTTGTGGCTTTGGCTTGTCCATTTCCCTAAGGATAATAGATGGATGAGGAATGGTGAGTGATATGGAATGTAGCACAAAGTTCATCCACATCCTTGTTTTTTAATTGCTTTGCATTATCTATTATTATGGCATGGGGAATGCCATATCTGCAAATAATGTGGTTCAAGATGAACATGGAAATTTGTTTACCCATGGCCATGATCAAAGGAACTGCTTCGACCCACTTATTGAAATACTTTGTTGTGGTTATGATGTATTTGTGACCATTTGAAGAAGATGGGTATATGATGCCAATCAAGTCAAACCCCCATTGATAGAATGGCCACGGTGTAACAAAAGGGTGCAATTCTTGTATCGGTGCATGTATCATGTCACCATGATATTGACATTTTTTGCATATCCTGACAAATTGACAAGCATCCTTTTCTAAAGTCTTCCAGAAATACCTTAAGTGAAGGATCTTCTTGGCTAGGTTTAAACCACTTGAGTGTGACCCACAAATGCCTTCATGAACCTCATGCAAAGCTAACTTAGACTCTTCCTCCTCTAGACACCCAAGTAACATCCCATCGAGACCCTTATGATACAATGTTTCTGAAAGGATTATGTAACGGACTGATTGGCGTATGAAGTTTCATTTTTGGGCTTGGGATTGGTCTAAAGGTAGCACTTGGTCTTTGAGATATGTATATATAGGTCTATACCAAGGTGAGTCATGTCCATGTAATAGGGAAACAATTTGGGTTTCGGGAAGGTTGAATGCTGGTTTCACAAACTCTTCCACCAAGAACTCATACTTCTCATTTTGATTTGGTTTTTGTAACAAGGAAGCCAAGGTGGCCATGGCATCAACTGCTCTATTTTTCTCTCTCAAAATCTGCTCAAAAGTGATCAAGGCAAAGTACTTCTTCCATCCATTAAGCATGGTCTTATATGGCATCAACTTTTCATCTTTAGTGTGATATTATTGTTGACTTGATTGATGATGAGTTGAGAATCTCCATATATTTGTAGCTCTGTGATGTTCCATTCTAAAGCCATTTTGATGCCTATGACTAGTACCTCATATTCCGCTATATTGTTTGTACACGGAAACAAGATTTTTTAGGACTTAGGAATGGTGTACCCTTGAGGAGTGACTAATAATATGCCAGCCCCGGAACCTCCTTGAGTATACGAGCCATCAAAGTATAACTTCCATGTTTTTGCTTCTATGTTTACAATGGCAATATCCAAAAATTCCACTTGAATAGTTGTGCAGAAGTCATTGGGTTTTTAGCTAAGTGATCTGCTATCACTTGTCCTTTTATTTCTTTTTGATTAACATACTCAATGTCAAATTCACTCGATATCATAGCCCATTTTTCTATCCTACCCGTTAAGGAAGTTTTACTTAGCAAATACTTTAGAGGATCAATTTTGGCAATTAGCTTTACCTTGTGCATCAACATATAATGTCTTAGTTTTTGAGATGCAAAACCAATTGCTATACAAGCCCTTTCCATGAATTTTTAGTTAAGTTCATATTTGATCAATGTCCTACTCAAATAGTAGATAGCTCTTTCCTTTCCTTGTTCATCCTCTTGCGCCAAAAGCACTCCTAGAGATCTTTCGGTAGTAGATATGTATAGAAGCAATGTCTTTCCCTTGATTGGTGGCATTAGGATAGGCAAATTTATTAAATAGGTCTTCAATAATGTGTATGCTTGATCACATTCTTCATCCCACATGAACATAGTATCTTTATGTAGAAACCTTGTAAATGAATGATATTTTTCGGCCAATTAAGAAATGAACCTTCTTATGGATTGTATTTTTCCTTGTAGAGACCTCATTTGACTGATGTTCTTTGGTATCTCCATATCCATTATTTATTGTAATTTCTCTAGGTCCACTTCAATTCCTTTGGCTGAAACTATATAGCCTAACAATTTTCTGGATTGGACACCAAAGGCACATTTCTTTGGGTTTAATCTGATTTTGAATTGCTCCAACCGAATGAATATCCTTTTCAAAATCTATAGGTGTTCCTCTCTTTTGTGGGACTAAGCCAATATGTCATCCACATAATCCTCTAAAAAGGTGTGCATCATGTCATGGAAGATAGTTGTCATGGCCCTTTGATATGTGGCTCCGGCATTTTTAAGGCCAAAGGGCATGACATTCCAACAAAAGGTGCCCCAAGGGCATGTAAAGGTGGTCTTCTCTTGGTCTTTAGGTGCAATTTTGATCTGATTATATCTGCTAAAACCATCCATTAGGGAGTACATGGAGTGACCCATTGTCAAGTCAACTATTGCATCAATGCTCAGGAGTGGGAAGTTGTCCTTAGGACAAGCAAGATTTAGGTCTCAAAAATCCATGTATACTCGAATGGATTTGTCATGTTTTGTGACTGGTACAATGTTAGATATCCATTCAGCATAGGCTATCGCTCTTATGAATCCCACCTTCAACAATTTTTCTAATTTCACCTTGACTAAGAGAGCTATATGTGGGTGCATTTTTCTCAACTTTTTCTTGACGGACTTAACCCCTGGTCTAACATTTAAATGATGTATTATAAAGTCAAGATCTAATCCGAGCATGTTGGCATATGACCATGCAAATTTCACTTGTTGTTCTTGGAAAAACTTGATGAAATCCTCTCTTTCTAGAGGTGTAAGTGATGCTGCCAAGTGTATACATTTTGGATCTAATTCTATCCCAATGTTGACCTTTTATGTCAGCTCTATGAGAATAAGCGACCTTTCTTCCTCATGCTTTGGTAGAGTATCTAATCTCTCTTCCTTTGATGCCACAATTTGGTTTTCACCAAAGAAAACATCTTTTATCTTTACTTTTTTGGGTTCTAGTGCTACCACATTATGGTTTTCATCACTAGAACTTTTCTTTTTCTTTTTTTTTTCATTTTTTTCTTTTGACTAAGAGATTGAACCCCCGTTGTTTCTATCATGTTTAGTTCAAATTCATTGGTCAAAGAGGGCTCAACCACATTAATGTATTGGTTTGCTACTTGGTCATTTGGAAAATAAAGCAAGTCACTTGGCTCTGTTTGGTCCCAATCAATAAGATGGGGATTTATCAAGGATAAGGTTTCATTAGACAAGTTTTCATCAATTGGGTTTATGGACATGACTTCATTTGAGGGTTCGTACATTGTATCATTTAGATCTATGATGTGAGCTTCCTTGAGATGGTCCATGGAAGAAGGGTTGAAATCCCCTTCACTTGATTCCTCGTCAACTTCTACAGGAAATAGTGTGGGAAAAACCATGAGTGGATTAAAACTAACCTTTGAATCTCCCTCCTCCAAAGGTATCCAAAATGTATCTATCCATCGTGGATTAGTAGGTGCTTGTCCTATGTTAGGACCTTGTATATTAGGCTCTTCATTGGCTTGAGTTTCTTGCCTTGGGATCTTTGCATAAGTATGTATTGTGACTATCTCCTTATCATGACATGATTCCTCGAATAAGGTATCCCATTCATAATCCTGGGAGTCATCACTATCTCCATCGGATTCTAAGGCATTTACTTGAGGATAGAAATCTTGCATTGGGCTGGAACTTTCGCCTTTGTATTGGTAGCCTACTCCGGATCTTTCTTCTTTTGCCCTCCAAGCAGGTTCAATGGGTTCTAGTAAACCTCTATTCCTTCGGGCTAAGGGTCCTCTTCCCTTGTATCCCATTTTCTGCATTATCTCAAACCCTTTTCCATATTGCTTGGTTTGTATATTAACATGCTAGATTCTTTCCATGGGAGTGTTTGAGGTATCCTCTTCATCATGGTAAAGCCATTGAAGGACTTCATTCTCCTCCTTGTCAAATGTTCACTTTCTCTTACAAAGTAAGAGTTATACTTATGAGGTAAGTGTTCTTTTGATGGTTTCCCATGTGTTCTAGGAGATGTGGGCATGTCAAATAGGGAAACAGAGTATTCCCCTACTCCTTTGGAACTGATTTTGCATTGTTTGTCAAATGCATCCATCATCTCACTCATCTTTTTATAGTTATCCTTTTTAGCTTCATCCTTTTCTTCTCTAGTGGGTTTGTAGAGTACTATCTTTGATTTAGGTGCTTGGTATAACTCTTCATTTGGAGTTGGACCCTTGTAGCTCACCTTTTTCTTTCCCTTAGTTGGTGTTGTTGAGCTAGCTTGAGGAGGGTTTGAAGTAGCACTTAATGTTATCATGGGTTTGTCCATTTTGGTATCTTCAATGGTGGCCCTTTATATGATTCCTTCTCGGTTATGTGGAATAAATAGCTCATGAAGGGGTTTGAGTGCATTGCAATATTGGAATGGATTTGAGTCCCCTCCAGCCATAATTTCTTCACCCATGTATGGAAATTTGATGCATTGGTGGTACATGGATGGGACTGCTTACATCTCGTGGATCCATGGTCTCCCCAATAAAATATTATAAGTTAACTTCATGTCCAATACTTGGCTATTGGTGTCCTTTTTGATAGGTCCCACTTGAATGGGCAATACGATCATGCCTTTAGAGGCCCTTTCAGCTTCATCAGAAGCCTTTATGGTGATTCTTTTCATAGGGTCAATGCAAGACTCAGACAACCCTAAGGATTTGACAAGACTCAACGTGTAAATATTAAGGCCATCTCCTCCATCAATGAGAACTCTTTTGACTCTATGCCTCTCTATCAAGACCTTTATATGCAATGGTAGGTTTCGGGGATGCGTAATAGACATGTCATCTTGGTCGGAGAATGACAAGCAATGAGGTGCAACGAGATGACCTACCATGTTTTGAAACTTCCCCTCTTCTAAGTTAGTAGGAACATTCATCTCTACTAGAGCTTTTTCTAAAATTTCCTTATGGTTAGGGGATAGCTTCAATAGCTCCAAGATAGAGATTTGTGCTGGAGTTCTTTGTAGCTGATCTACCAAGCTATAAGGTTTTGCTACTGTAGAGGATTGTTTGATCACAATGTTGGACTACGGAGTGCTAATAATTTTAGGATCAACCCCTTATAGGGTAATCCTTGAATTCTTCCCCCTAGTAATAACATTGGATGTCTCTTTTTGGGGCTGTTCTTTGATTATTATAGCATTCACAACATTATCATAGGGTGGTGCAAAGTTAATGTTATTGCTGCTTTGTTTCTTTCCATTGGATGACTCCCCTTTGTCATGTTTATAGAAGGACTATTTGAAAGCTATATGGTCTTCATTGCTTTGAGGTCCATCAATGGTGATCATGCCACTATCGATGAAGTCTTGCACTATATTCTTTAGCTGCAAGCATTCATTTGTCGTGTGCCCTCGAATCCTATGGTATTCACAATGGTTATTTGCACTCCACCAACTAGGCTTGTTGTGTGGCTCATAAGGCTGAATGCTAGGTAGATTAATGATGTTGTTAGCTATGAGGGTCTTTAGTGCATTTTTGAGTGGTTCACCCAAGGGTGTGAAGTTCCTTTGAGGAGTTGGCACCAAAAATTTATCAAATTTATTACTCCTTTGATTATTTCCTTGGTTGCCACTATTAGCATTGTTGTTGGAAGGTGCATTGGAGGTTTGGTTTGCATTATTCACCTGATTAGGTGTTCTCATAAGAGAAAATGGAGTCACCTTCAAGTTGCTAGAATCAACAACCCCGTCATTGACTATTCCCTTATTGTTGTTTTTATACTGATTATTGCTATTGAACCAATTCTTATTCTAATTGGTACCATTGTTGGAGTTATTGTTGTTAGAGTTGTTCTTAATATCTTTATACAATTTCAGTTCTCCACTCTTAACCAACACTTCTTTTGTTGTTACTCCATTCTCAATGAGGTCTTGGAATGTCTCAGGGCATTGCATTCTCAATCAGTAGTTCATCTCAGTACTCAAACTATTAATGAATATATTCATTTTCTCCTTCTCGAGCACACTCCTAGGATACCTAGCAAATATTGTCCTCCACCTTTGTAAGAAAGTGAGGAATGCCTCTCCATCCTTTTGTTCAATATTTCATAATGTTATCATCATGACCTCATGCTTGATGTTGTATGAGTAATGGGCCACAAATTTTGAAGCTAATTCTTCAAAGGTCTTTATGTCAGAGGGTAACTTAGAAATCCACTCCATAGTCATACCTCCTAAGCTTCTTGGGAATAGTATCATTGAATAGGTGGTGTTGTGCATGAACTCTAAGATCAATGCACAAAAATCATGTAAGTGATCTTGTGGATTCGACATTCCTTCATACTTGTCATATTTGGGAAACACTACAATGATCAGGAATGGTGCCATTACAAGACTTTTATCAAACGGGAATGGGCACAATGCTTCAATAGAAAAGGGTTTAGGAGCCTCACTTTGCTTGATTGTCTCCAGTTGCATTTGAAATATTTTGAACTATTTGTTCATCATGTTAATGGCACTTTCTTCAACTTCTGGTGGTTTTAGTTGATTCACATCATAATCTCGTGGGAGCTTGAGACCTACTCGGGCTAAGTCCATGAAATACTTCTTATCTCTTGCCATTGCTTTTCCCATGAGTCTTAGGAAATAGGGGCACTGAATGGCTTCATCAACCTTGTCATCAGTGGCATCATCGGTAGTTGGTTCAGTATTAGTTCTTTGGTGAGTGGTATCAATTCCTTGGGTGTTTTGATCTGCCTCTCCACTATTGGTGTTACCTTGATTATTCATGTCAATGCCCCCATTATTTGCATCACCTTGGTTATTTGGGTCGATGCCACTATTTATTTTATTACCCAAGCTACCATAGTACATCATGTTGTCTTCCACTTCTTGTTCGGGTGATTTTTGGGGTATTCTTGGAGTGGTAGAATTATCTCCTGGGTAAGGAAGCTCTTGTCTTAAGTAAATTTTGTCTGCTTGCAAAGTTTTCTTGATGTAGTAGGATCTAGTAAAAGCAAGCATGAAAAAACCACTTGGAAAACAAGAATCAATCATGCCCTTGGCCAAATCCTTTGTGAAATTTACAAAAATTGTGTAGAGCAGGATTTTTGATTGGGTTGAAGGTTGGAGCAGTAAGAACACGGAAAAGGGTACTCAAATATATGATCAAAATTTTATGACCCCCTCTGCAAATACTCTATGTTTTCCCTTTTAGATTTTTGGGCATTACTGACCTGAGCATCGGCATGACTAAATTTTGCATACGCGTGAACTAGTATATTGTTAGGCGGCACACTCCAAGTATGCAGGCGGCACTTTCCTATTGATAGGCAATTTTCTAGTTTTAGCAGGTGTGTTTCAATATTTTATGGGTGTGACTTCACTGTTGTTACGCATTTTCATATAAGTCACAGGCTTGACTGAGCCTTTGATAGGTGGGATTTCTCTATGCCCAGGTGGCACTTCTCTGACCAGGTTGTAAGATTTTGAATTTTTTAAACTTTTAAGATTAGGTCCTTTGAAATTTTCTTGTTTGAAAATAAAAAACAGTCTCAACACACACATCAATTTTTCATCATGTCCCTAAAATAATCTAATGTGTATATTCTTGATCATTTCCACAAGTATAACATAAGAAAGAATTCCAAGCAGCTTACCTAAAGTCAAATTTGGCTCTTAAAATTTTCACTCTACAAGGTGGTCTTGCTACTTTATCAAGGACTTATTGTGGATTCCATTCAAATAGATCTTAAACTTTCATCCCCCAAGTATGTTAAGGGATTTCCTACACACACCAAGGTACGATTTTGTGTAATCCATAAGGACTACTAGAGAAAATTTGAAAAATTTAAAATCTGTTTGTCACACACCCCATTAAGGATGCATGCATTTCATTTTATAGTGGGTTGGATTCCCGCAGCAAAAGTGAGCGTATCCCACTTTGGGTTGTCCCTCTCACCAGCCTCGTTAAGGCACAACTCGGGAGGCGAGCCCACTAATTCTATATTTTAACTAGCATGTTCATATAAAGCAAGGAAAATGGAATTAAGGTTAAGTTTTTGGGAATTTGGTTCACCTAAAAGGTGAAGAGCATATCCCTAACTTTCCCTTTAGTTCCTCAAACACTCAAGCAACAATGTTCTTTTTCAATCTCGTAACAAAGAGATTCTTATAATTGAGGTTTTTGGTCAAATTCCTTATTTTAATTAAACTAGATTCAATGGATGCCACAATTTAAGCAAGTGCAAGCTTGATTTGATGAATACCTTTTCCTTTGTAGCTAGCAATGGCTAGGTGCTTTTTTTGTGATTTTTGCCTTTTCTCTTTCTTTTACTCACCTAGTGGCGATCGTTTCCGCTCCCTCCTCCAACAAGTTAGTCCAACACAACCATTCAAAATGAGGGGAAACCAAAATCTAAAATTGATGAAGCAACAATTGTATATGAATTTTAGGGAACTTATTTGCAAATTTTCAAAGGAAAACTTGATCTCAGGACTAAAAATCCAATTTAGAGAGACAAATTTTGATTTATATGCTTCAATAATTGCAAGATAGTTCTAAAATACCTTATTGTCCTCCTCTTGTGTAGTCTCAAGAATAGCCTTGATGTGCTCAAAGTTCTCCTTCTTAATCCTCTTTGCTAAAGCCTTTCCTTCTTGATTAAATCTACTTTTCAGCTTCTATACCTTCCTGTGATTGCTCATTTACTGTCAAATCATGTAAACAAAGAGTTAGACAAATGATTTAATCAATTTAATAGTAAATAAAGGCAACATGTAGCAGGCAACATTGTCCAGCTAATAGGCGTGAATGAATTGTTAGTAGGCGTAACTTTAGTGCCAATAAGCGACACTTGGTAGTGACACGAGCGACACTAAAAATTACACAGGTGTGAACAATTTATCACAAAGCGTAAACATAATTTAAATTTGTAGAAAATGATTTATGCTAAGTGACAATTTAATAACAGTAAGTGTGAATTTTTAGATTATAAGCATAACTGTTATTTAAAATTGCAAAGCAAAGCGTCAAGACAGGCGATGACAAATTTTAGTAAAGTGATACTTCCTGAGTCACAGGCGTGACTTTAAGCACCAAAGGCTGAATTCTTTGATCTCTTAGGCATGAGCTTCTGGTTCATAGGTGACTGTAAAGAACTCAAAACCATATAGAAGTTGTATGTCATGCATGAATCTTCAGATAACAAGCGTCAGGACAGAGATCTTAAGTGGTAGTAAAATTACTGTTGGCATGATTAAATCTCCCGTAAGCATGACTTCACCTATTTCCTACAAAATATTCATGGAAAATAGACAATACAAGCATGCAAATTATGATGAAAATGATAAAATGAGGCCTAGGGCCCCACGGTGGGTGCCATTTGTGTGATGATGATAATCACCTTCATGAAATTAAGATCAAATTAGCAACAATTATAAATTAAATACAATGCAAATCTAATTAAAATTGAAACTAAGATCTATAGCATCTCAGGCCTCTCTAGAAAGAGGTGGTAAGTGAAGCTCTCAGCTCAAATCTCCACTAGTGACACTTCTAAAATGAGAATGTATGCTTCTCTATACTTCTACAATGCTTCTATGATGATGATTCTAGCTCAAATTGACAAAAGTATAATGTAAATGCTCTAAATGCTCTTAGAATGCTCTTAGAATGCTCTTCAATTGCCTATAGTAACAATGCTTTGCAAATGAATTTCTAAGATATCAATTGCTCTCAAAATGCTTTATATTTATAGTCAATTCCTAAGGGTAGGGGGTGGAGTGAAGTAATCATGATTTACCTTTGGTTGAGTCAAATACTTTGCTTTGTTCATAAATGGGGGGACAATTTAAAGGTATGTCTCAAAGCTTTGAACAAAAGGACAAGATTGAGTGGTTGAGATTGAAACTTTAGAATGAGTGATTGAGATTCATCCTTTTTGAGTGATTTATGTCTTTTTGTCCTCAATTCTCACTGGTTGCTCAACTTTGTTGAAAGATATTAGGAATTATTAATTCAATTAATTAATTAAATTTATTCATGTAAGGGTAATAGGTTCCTTTTGATTTTTGGTTTAAACAACTATACAATTAATTGTTTAAAATCAATTATGTAGTGTTTTTCACCCCTTTAAGCTTTGATTTAATTATTTAACACCTTTATTTGATTTTTCCTTTTCTTTAATTGATTTTGTCCAACTTTATTTAATTATGTCCATTTTAATTGATTTGATCCCTTTTTTATTGAATTAGTGCATTTTGATGATTTTGAGCCATTGTATTGTTTTTTGCAATTTAAAAGCACTTGTCCAATTTTGTGCGTCTACAGTTCTGTGAAGAGAATAGGTTGGTTACTACAGTGTGTGGATACTGTATGGATGTTTCAGAATGTGTGAAGTCAGATGAGAGTACAGGAAGATGTTGTGATCTTATATCCAAGATCACATCCTGTGATGTTGCATATTGGATGAGTTACAGATGTTTTGGTGAAGACTGGTTACTGGACTGTGACAATGGAAGTTGACAGAGTGAGTCTTTGTGTTTCTGGTATATCTTACAAAAGGTATGGATTCAGTGTATGTGAGCTTAAGGGATGATAGACAAGGTACTAAAGAATGTTTGATGGTCATCACAAGGTATAGAAAGTAGTATGACGTCAGTTGTGGTGTTTGTTCTGGAGAAGACTTATTTGGAAGCTGACTTCAGTGATGTAGCATGCATTTTGGCTGGCGAATGTAAATTAAGGATGTCAATCCCTAATTGTTGTAATGTAATCATTGTATACTTGTTTTAGATACCATGTGTATCTTAGTAAGGGTTTATATAATTGTTTGTATATTAGGAAAGCCTAATCGGCCGACCTGGTCATGTAGAATGTAATAGGGTATATAAGTAAGATATTTTATTTGGAAAATATATGGAGAGATTGTAGGTGATTGTGGAAGCTGTGAGCTTGTTTTTTGGATGTAGAGTAGAGGATTACTTGTGTACTTCATTGGAACTGATCAAGAAAAGATAGTTGCTTCCAGACAGTTCAAAATATTATGTATTTCTTCATATACACTTTTGTTGTGAACAATGAGTTCTAAAGGTGGACTTAACCTTCTTTGGGTAGTGAGCCCCCCCTCTTTTCTTGACTCCTAACAGGGTATGTCCTTTAACAAGGAATATGTACTATAATGTTTTAATAAGCTCCTAATAGGGCTAGATCTTCTAGCAAGGATACTATACTCTTAGTACATCATTAGTGGGTGCTAATTCCCACTGGGGTTTTTACCTTTAACAGGGTTTCCCCGACAACAAAACATTGTGTTGTTGTGTTGGCATTCATTGTGTTCACTGAATTTTATATTGCTTCTATTCAAATTTTAAAGTTTAATAATCTATCATACAACTGATTCACCCCCCCCCCCCCCCTCTCAATTGTATTGTGGACTGCTATTCCTAACATCTTTGTCCCAATCTTTAAGGACAATCCATTTAAATTGTCTCCAAAGGTGAAACCATGGACCTTGACCTCAACTCAACCTTGATCAACTCAACTCTACCCCTACCATTTCCAAAATCTATAAAAGCAAGGCATAAATCACTCAATTATCATCCACAAATCTGAGAATAGCACAAAACCTCTTGTAATTTCGAGCTAGAAAGGTAAATTTAGTACTAATTAAGGCTTAATTCACTTTGGAATTGAATTCTTAGTTTTCTTATCGTTCATTCTTGTTTTAGAGCTATCACTAATGGAAGCTTGATGAGAGCTTTGCATTAGCAAATCTAAATAGAGGTCCATAGAGTGCTTAATTGTCATTTATTTTCTTAAATAGCTTGCTATTTGTGGTAATTTAGCTATTATTTTTATTTATTTGCAATACTAACCCTATGAAGGTGCCTTCCATAGCACACAAAATGGCACCCACCATGGGGCATTAGGCCTCATTCTTTTAAAATTTAGAGAAATCATTTTTTTTCCTTGCATATTCTTGTGTTTTCTCTATTTTACAGGTTCTGCAACGCATACAATCCTTTATGTGGTGTGTTTGAGGCCTGAAACAGCACATCCACAGCAAAGTATTGCACATTTACATAGCCAAACAACACATTTAACCTTTCTGATATCATGTCTTTAATTCTTTCAGCTCGTATACCCTGACTACGGAGCGCATTCAAAGGATTCTATTACGCTTTTAATTCTTTCTTTAAGCACATTTTCTTATTAAAATAGTGCTTTGAATTATTCCTACACTACTTTCAATTAGTTCTATTGTGCTTTTGACTGAATTTAAATTTTGCAAAATCTAATTGTCAAGAAATGAATTTTCTGTGGTTTCAAAATGACAGATCATAAAAAGATTAAAAATCTAGAGACCAGATATAACAGTGAGGACAAAGCTTTGGCTAAAAAGATCAAAAGTGAGAATATAGAAAACATCAAACTCATTTTGGAGAATTCACATCAAGAAGGTGAGGTATACAAACAATATTTGCAAGTTGTAGAAGCTTACAAAATTAAAATTTGTATCTCTAAATTGGATTTACATGCCTTAATCATTTTTTGTCAAAGTTAAAAAATAAGGCTTAGATTTCAATTTCTACTTGTTTTCTTCATTTTTCTTGTTTGTGTTGACTAAGTTTTTGAAGAGGAGGCAAAGAAGAGGGAATGATTGCCAACATGTGATTCAAAATCATGGAAAAATCTATTAAAAATGTTCCCAGCCTTTGCTAGCTTCATATTGAGGTAAGCCTAAAACTTGGTCAATTTCTACTTAAATTGTGGCCTTGTCTTTTTTGAAATCTAGTAATTAGAAAGCCTATTATTGTTTGAGGGATTTGATACTAGGCCTGTGCTCTTCACTTTGTAAGTGAATCAAAATGCCAAAAATATCAAATTCCTTGATTAAAAGAAAGGCTAAAGGATAAATCAAGCATTTAAATCAATAACCCCTTGTTTGTGGAAGAGAGTAGAAATACTCAATTCCCATTAGCTAGTGGGTTTAGATAATCGAACATTGTTAATTATGCTTGGGAAGCAAGAATAGATAGGGATATTCTCTTCACCTTTTGGTGAATCAAACTCCTAAACCCTATTTATTAATTCCATTTATCAATTTACAAATGAACATGCTAGATCTTTAGTGGGCTTGCCTCCTGAGATTTCCTTAACGAGGTTGGTGAGAGGGATAGCCCAAAGTGGGATAAAATTGCCTTTTCCACAATAATACAACCCACTATAAAAACAAATGCATTCATCCATAATGGGGTGGATGACAAAAGGATATTAAGGTTTGAACTTCCTCAAGTAGTCCTTCGGGATTTCGCAAAACTCTGATATACCAGTGGTGGGAAGCCTCCTAATTTTGGGGGGATGAAACTTAATGTCCATTTTGAATGGAACCTTGATTAAATACCTTGTTAACTTATAAATCTTACCTTGTAAATCCATGCTTATGAACCAACTTGAGAATTAGGTAGATTGCTTGAAGTTAATTTTCGTGAGAAACCTGTGATAACGTTCTTACATATTCAAACACTTTTTGTGTAGAGGGTTTAAAAAGAACAAGTGTATTTGTGGTTTCTTTGTTTGAAGATACATAGAACAAGTGAGAAATATCCATTTTGCAAAATCATCTTACACTTTTAATAGCTTCATAAAAAGAACAATCACCAAGTTTGGGGAACACAATTTCGAATCAAACCTTTGTTAATGTCAGTTTCTACATGATCTCAAAAACTTAAACTATCTTTACAAGAAGATAGCACTTGCATAGAAAGAGAGGTCCCCGAGTTTTAATCAAAAAACTCTTTCATAAATCACAACCTAGGGGATAGTTTCCCAAACCTTTTTCAAAAAAGAATTGACCGAATGGATAGAGATGTACCAAATCATGATTACCTTCATGGGGATACAATGAAGAACAAGGAAAAAAAAATCATGACACTGTTAATCAAGAAAACCATAAGCCTAAAGAAACAACTAAAGACAAGGCCAATATGGCGGCCCAAGACCCTGAGTTCCTTGAGGTTATGGATAAACTTATAGAAAGAAATAAGGAAAGATATTTCCTTAACTTAGCCCAAGAAGGGGTAAAACTTCCTCATGACTATGACGTTGCAGCACTTAAGAAAGATGAGGAAGATGATAATCCTATAGGTGATATGAATAAACAATTGAAAATGTTTCAAGAACAAATTGACACAATGAAGAGAGCGGTCGAACCTAAGCCATTTTCCATCGAGGCTTTATGCCCATTTCCCTTTGATAAGAGCTTGGTTATGGCACCTTTCCCCTTTAATGTGGTATTTCCTAAATATGATAAATACATGGGTAAATCAGACCCACAAGACCATCTTAGAGAATTTTGTGCTCTAAGTATCAAATTCATGCATAATAACACCTATTTAATGAGGCTATTTCTAAGGAGTTTAGGAGGCCAAGATATGGAATGGTTCTCCAAACTTTCACAAGGGATTAAAACATTTGAGAAATTAGCTTCAAAATTTATGACTCATTATTCCTATAACATAGAGCATGAAATCACCATGCTTAATCTATACGATACTAAACAACGAGATGGTGAGTCTTTTCTAGGGTTTCTCCAAAGGTGGAGAACAGTCTTCGCACGATATCCACGAAGCATACCCGAGAAAGAAAAGATGGAAATATTTATAAATAATCTAAATATGGAGATGAACTATAGGCTCCAACTTTAATGTCCCCCTACTTTTGAAAATATCATTGAAAAAGGGATCAAAATTGAAGAAGTGTTGGTTAAAAGAGGGGAAATCAAATTATTCAAAGATAATAAAACCTATACCAACACCAAAAATACCAACAACTATAATTATAATAATAATAATGGAGCAAACAATCACAATGATAAACCAATACTATGGTTGAAAAACACCAATAAAAATATTGTGAATGATGGAGTTGTGGAAGCACACAACTTGAAAGCTACTCCCCTTAGTTTATCAAGCGGGTCAAACCCAACGTATAATGTCAACCAAAAAACCAAGGCTCCTTATAATAACAAAAACACCAACACTAACAATAAAAACAATACCAACAATCCCTTTAATAATGCCAACATCAATAAACCTAAACCTTTCTTTTCCACGTATCAAAAGAGGAAATTCACATTTCTAAGTGAACCTTTGGAAAATGCATTGAGAACTTTAGTGGCCAACAAAATTATCATTCTACCTGAATCAAGGCCATACAAACCATAGGTCAAGACAACATGGTGGAATGATTCTCATCATTGCAAATATCATCGCAACAAAGGACATAAAACAAATAAATGTATGAAATTAAAACACCTTGTCCAAGATCTAATCGATGATGGAACCATAAAAGTGGAAGGGCCTCAAAATATGAGGATCGTATAGCTTTCAAGAACTCTTTCCTAAACCATGAAAAGGGAGAATCATCAAATACCAATCAAAAAAATAAAAGGGGTAATAAAAAAGTTAATTTTGCCCATACTTATGACAACACCATTAATGCCTTAAGTGGTGATGAAAATACAATAAATGTGATTGTGGTAAAATAAAAGCCAAGGGAGGAAACATCTAATGTTGTAACTAAGGGGCAAGCATCAAAGATCACTCTATCAAGAGGTGCCACAAGAATTATCTTACCTAACCAAACATCTCCATCTTCAAATCAATATAATTTGGTGGACCAATTACAAAGAACCCCTGCTCAAATTTCTATCCTAGAATTGCTCAAACTTTCACCAACTCATAAGGAGATTTTGGAAAGAGCCCTTATGAAGGATAATGTGCCTTTGAATTTGGATGCACATAAGTTCCAAAACATGGTAGGTCATCTTGTTGCACCCCATTGTCTATCCTTCTCAGAACAAGATTATATGTCCTTGAACCACCCACAAAATCTGCCTTTGCATATAGAGGTTTTGATCCACAAGTATAGAGTGAAGAGAGTCCTCATTGATGGGGGAGCAGGCCTAAATATTTTTACCTTAAACTTGGTTAAAGCCTTAGGATTTTCTAAGGAAGCTATTGACCCAAAGAAGAAAATAACCATTAAATCTTATGATGATGAAGAAAGAGCCTCTAAAGGTGTCATAGTACTCCCCATTAGAGTTGGCCCCATGCAAAAAGAGACCATTTTCCAAGTCCTAGACCTCAAATTGACCTACAATATCCTATTAGGAAGGCCATGGATCCACAAAATTCAAGAAGTACCTTTGACATATCATCAATGCCTCAAATTTCCATACATGGTACAAGAAGTCATGGTAAGTCGGGATTCGAATCCTTTCCAATATTGTAATAACATGAAACCTATAAATGACTCCTTAGTCCCACATAATGCAGAAGGATCTATGTCCCAAAGAATAGATAGAACAAGGACAAATCTTAGAGGACCTTCCATCCTTTAAAGGCAAAGAAAAGGAAGAAAAATATGTTATTGTTGGAAATCACCAAGTTCCCACTAACTTAACTACATCGACTAAAGGAAAGGAAAAAGTTAGTGAGGAAAGTACCCATGATGAACAAAAAGAAGATAAATCTAAGTCTATTCAAATTTACACCAAGGATGCCCATTATCAAAAGATGGATCACATGATGAATAATTTCAAGAAGAAATGCCAAATCAAACAGAATGGTGTAGGTGAATACTCCTTATCTATGATGGATCTACCCTTATCTCCCAAATCCCATGGAAGACCATCTAGCCTACATGTACCCCATAAATAAAATGACCACTTTGTAAGGGAAAGTACTTCTTCATTCATGTATGAAGAAGATAATGAAGTCTTAAATTGGCTATATAAGGATGAGGAATCAAGTGCCCATGAAAAATGCATTCAAAACATAAGCATTCCCACTCATCAATATGGCAAAGGATTTCAAATAATGTAGAAGATGGGATATAAAGGACAAGGGCCTTTAGGTACAAGAAATGAAGGACTAATTAAACCCATTGAAATGTCATGGAGAGATAGTAAGGAGAAAACTGCATTAGGGTACCTTGAACAAGGGTACACACAAAAGAAACATCCCTTGGTTTATGATCAAATCTTGTAACTAGGTTCCCATAGTGATGAAGATTCAAACAATTGGGAATGGGATTCATTGTCAAGTGAATCATGCCAAGACAAAGAGGTTGATTTCATCCATACTTATACTCCTAGCAAGGGAAAAGAACAAACTTCATAATCAAGTCAAAATCAAGCTTCAAGTTCTAGCCAAGAGGTCTTAGAGAATGTGCCAAGTCAAGAAGTTGAAGAAAATCAATGGGTAGGAGAGCCTTATGTTCCCTCGTGGATACCTACTATAGAGGGATCTAACCCTAGGTTTAAACCAACATTTTTTTACCCATTAAAAACCCAAGAGGATTTGAGTGAAGAATATTTTGACCCTCATTCTCTAGAACACCTAGAAGAGGTACATATGATGGATTTGAGCGAGAAAATGTTCAAACCTTCCAATGAGGTCATGTCCTTTAACCCTATAAAACCAAACCAAAACATTGATCCCTTATCACTTATATATCCAGAGCTTATTGAATGGGATTCCATCAAACCTACCATTCTCCCCATATTCTTGAATGATAACTTGGTGTCCCAATACCTCAATGCAGTTAAACCTTCTTCTACCAGGGAATATCAAGAAGTGACGAAGGGAAGTATCCAACCTTTCAATTCAGTTAAAAATGAAAAAAATTATAATAAAAAAAAATGGAAAGAATCTAATGTTGAAAACCACATTGTGGCAACATTAGATAAAAAAGAGAAAGAAATAAAGAGTGTTTCCAAAGGTGAAAACCCAAAAAAAGGCACCTAAGGAAGAAGGGTTGGATACTTTTCCTAAACACTATGAGGAAAGATCACCTATCCTAATTGAACCAACGGAGAAAGTGAACATTGGGTTAGAATTAGAACCAAAGATCATCCATTTAGTAGCATCCCTATCAAGTTAGGAAAAAGAGGAATTCATAATATTTTTCAAAGCAAGGCAATTCAATTTTTCATGGTCATACGATGATATGCCCGAACTAGATCCAAATCTAATCATGCATCATTTGAATATCACAGAGGGAGCAAGGCCAATCAAATAGAAACTAAGAAATATGCATCCACACATAGCATTTCTTGTGAAAGTGGAGTTAGAGAAATTACTAAAAGTGGGGTACATAAGAGCCATTGATTATGCCAAGTAGATTACAAATATTGTGCCAACTATTTCCAAAGTAGACAAATCCATCATAATTTACACAGACTTTGGAGATCTTAATCTTGCATATCCAAAAGATGATTTTCCTCTACCAAGCATAGACGCCATTATAAATCTAACAGTCAAACATTCAATGTTATCACTTATGGATGGGTTTAGTGGCTATAATCAAATTAAGATAGCACCTGAGGATCAAGACAAAATGACATTTACATGCACGTGGGTGACATTCAATTGGAATGTTATGCCCTTTGGTCTCCAGAATACTGGAGCAACATATCAGAGAGCCATGACAACCATATTTCATGACATGATGCACAAGTTCCTTGAGGACTATGTAGATGACATACTTGCTAAGTCCCACTCAAGGGGGGAACATCTACCCATCTTAGAAAGAATATTTATAAGATTGGAGCAATTCAAAGTAAGGTTAAATCCAAAGAAATGTGCATTCAATGTACAATCAGGAAAGCTATTAGGATATATAGTTTCAGCCAAAGGAATAGAGGTAGACCTGGCCAAAGTAAAGGCAATCATGGAAATGGGAGCACCTCAAAACATAAGTCAAATGAGATCCCTTCAAGGCATGATTCAATCCATCAGAAGGTTCATTTCCCAATTAGCAAAAAAGTGCCACAGTTTTACTCAACTCCTTCACAAGGACACAGTATTCAAATAGGATGAAAAATGTAAAGATGCATTCACATTATTGAAAAATTACCTAATGAATCCACCTACTTTGATGCCACCAATAAGAGGCAAGCCCTTAATTTTATACATTTCAGTGACGGAACATGCATTAGGGGCACTCTTGGCTCAAGAGGATGAAGCTGGAAAAGAAAAGGCCATATACTACATAAGCAGAACTTTGGTAAAATATGAGTTGAACCACACATTTATTGAAAGATCATGTTTGGCCATAGTTTTTGCTTCCCAAAAACTACACCATTATGTTTACTTCCATGGTTATAAAAACATCCAAATATAGTTGAACTAGTTATGTTTTAAATTTAATTTCATTTCTTTAAGGGAATCGTGTTTTCTTGTAAGTGTTTGAAGTTTTGGATTTGAATGATTTTTATTGGACCTTGTTATATACTTATTGATTATTGGGGGTTTTAAGTTGACTTGGGAGTTAGTTGACCAGAGGCTTGAGGGTTATTTTTTATGGTTGCATATGCATTCCTATGTCTTGCATTATTATGTTATATCGATTTGATCTTTTGGATTCAACCTTGTTCTGTGGAACCTTATGATTATGTGAAACTTTTTGAGAGAGTGGTTATGACATTTTGGTTTGAGGACCAATGTGTGTTCCTGATATCTTTTGTGAAAATATGGAATTTGATCATTGCACTTTATGTTACATATGTGGTTGTTTATGCTTGTGAGCTTAGGGGAAGTTAAATAGGTGCATCTTAAGGGAGTGGCTTACAATAGGGGTCTAGGACCCAAAGTGGTTAGTACTAGGGTAACTTATCGTAATTTTGTTAACAAGTGATAACATAGTAATTAAAATTTGGAGAGTTCATTAAAAAGATAATTAGAGATTATGCCTTGAGTGCTTGTTTAGGCTAAGGATGGGAATGGGATGATACCTAGAGAGTAGGTTGATTAGAATCCCTCATCTTCATAAGAGGGTATTTCAGTTCCGCATGGGTCATGTTCAGGGTCTAGGGTCTAGAGTGGCCAATCCAAGGTAACTCAACCTGATAAACGCTTGAGGGTCTGGGGTCTAGAGAGACTAGTTCAAGGTAACTCAAGTAGTTGTTCATGTGATGACACTACCATAGTATGTAGCCTAAGTCTCCTCCATAGTTTCTTCATTTGCCTCAGGTGGTGTATCTTTGTTGTCTCATTATTATCTGGTGGTCTATTTTGTTTTATTTGGTGGTTGTATATTTGTTCGATATTATGGTATTTGGTGTTTTGGTACGTGTTGGTTATTTGATATTTATTTATCTTTAGTTCATGGTACCTTGAGTTAGAAAGCCTTCAGGACCTTTCCCTAGTTGTTTTGATTGAGTTTGTTATCTGAGTGGGGTTTGTTTTTATCTCCTCGGCATGGTGGGAGTGGACCTTTGGTTCCACGAGGTCGGGTGGTAGTGTTTTCTTTTACCATTTGAGATTCTGACATTCATGTAGCGGTGTTGGAGAATGTTTGTTGTTGTTACCTTCATGTTCTTCATTGGAGGCTTGATCGTATCTATCTTATGATGTTTATAATTATATCTTGTATCTTTGTATCAATTATGCAAGATATATCATGTTGTACTTTATATTGGGTTATTGTATTATATTGGTATCTGATTATTGTATTGCATACCCTGCGACATGTGAAGTAGATGTGGATTATTATGGATAGCTTATGGTACCAATTGTATTTATGTTTTCCTTTATAGGATGTTGTACTTATCATTCATTTGTATATGAGACGTTTGTAATTATTCTTAATCTAAAATGTTTAATTACTAATATGTAATTCTATGTCATGGGACCCTTGAGAATTGTTAACTGTATTTGAGTTGTATTTATGTACTTGTTTATATCTTATGATTGCATTTATTTTGCATTGTTATTATCATTTTTTATAAACTCTCAAGAAAAAAATTATTCTCTAAACATAGTGACATGTATTAGGTTAAATTCTGATGGGTTCCCTAGCGGGGCATTACATGTTCATTTAAGAATTCTGAATGGTATGGATAGTGTATTTCAGATCGGTTTTTGCAAAGTTGTAGATGTGTTGTGGGATGTATATACTTGATCTTGTTCAAGTTGTCAAGGTTCTCTTTATGATTTGAGGAAGTTATGGTTGATTTATCAAAGCACATTTTTCTGGTTATTTCAGTGGAAATAGTGTTATAGTTTTGGGATCAATGAGAATCAGTTATGAAATATTTTTGGTTGCTAACCTGATGGTGAGTTTAGGATATGGATGTGTGTTCTCATCTCAGATGGTTTGTTATTTGGATGATGGAAAGATATTTTCTTGAGTAAAAAAGGTTGATGTTTAGTGTTCTTGATGAATAGTGCAAAGACATTTGTGGATTCTGAGACAAATATTTTTGTGTTGTTTTTGTGGTAATTCATGTTGCTTGTTGATGTTTCTAGATCAAGGAATATTTATTTTTTTGGATCAAATTGGGTTGTGTGATCGGATTCAATGATTCTTCTTTGACATGTTGGTGTTCTTGGTCAACTTAATGGATAGTGTGTTGTGAAGATTTGCAGGGTGCTCTATGGATCTTATTGTGTTTGTGGATGAAGTTTTTGGGTCCTTTCTATGTCTTAGTCGATGTCTTAGATCACATCGACGATTATGTATTACTCTTTGTAATACTTTGTAATTAGGTCCATGGCGTACCTTGTTGTAATATTTTAATAAAATGTATTTAAAGATGTAATCTTTGTTATTGTGTGTGTGTGTGAGAGAGAGAGAGAGAGATTTTAGATTGAATGGTATATCAGTGGATGTGCAAAGAGGTAAGAGTGGAATCTAAACTAAATTTAGAATAGAGTTGTACTTCATTAGATTTGTATTGGCATATCATATATGCTATCAGTCACTTCATAATTCAGTGGATTTTTTTCCACAGTGGATTGTAGTCCATCTTGGGTTGTTTCCCTTGTTGTAATCTTAGGGTTGTTTCCCTCAAGGTTGTTTCCCTCAGTTGTATTGAGCAGTGAGTTCTAGGCAATGATCTTGAATGCATTTACATTCCCCTTTGTACCTTTAATAGGGTTATATGTGCTAGTACATCATCTAGTGGGTTTGATCCCCACCATGGTTTATCTCTTAACTAGGTTTCCATGCAAAAAGTATAGTGTTGTGTATTCTTGTGTTTATGGTGTATTCTTAAATGTTCATATTAAGAAAAGAAGTTAAGCATTGTTAACTTTTAATTTTGGCACAACTATTTTGGACACAATTGATTCACCCCATCCCCCTTTTAGTTGTGTGTGCTGCCTTATTTTTATCATCCTCTTCTTGTACAAACTAAGATCTTCTTTATCTACCATGTGAGTTTGATGTTTTCTTCTTTGGGTACTTGAAAGAAAGGTTTTCAAACTGGTTATAGTTGTAGCATCTACTACAGAATTTATTAGATCTCATTCCTAGTCCATTAAATCTCCCTCTACTATAGGGCCTTCTACCCCTGTAGTTCCATCTACTACTTTTATGTCCACTTTGTTCTTAGTGACCACTAGATTCTCCTTGTTGTCTCTAAAATTGTACCCTTGCACAAAAACTACTTGTGCCTCTAAAACTCCTTCCTCTTCCTCTTCTTTTTTTTTGTTTCCTCCTCTTCAACATCTCCTCCGCCCTACATGCCACTTGGAAGCAGTCTTCCAATTTTTTAGGGCTAAAAAGACTCATTTCATCTTGGATATTGAATCTTCAGCCATTGAAGTACCTGGCCATCTTCTCCCTTTCATTATCCACATGACCAAATTGATAGTAAGCCTATTTGAACTCCTCAATATAGTTTTCCACATCCATGTCCCTCTGCTTCAAATTACGTAACTTCCTAAATATTTGCACACTAAGGTTTCCACATCCATGTCCCTCTGCTTCAAATTTTGTAATTTCCTAAATATTTTCACTTCATAGTCTACAAAGATAAATTGTGTATTCAATTTGGTTACCATTCAGTCTTGTGAGTTTATCATAGACTTTCCCATATTTACCCTCTATCATTAGGTGTTCCACCATGTTAAGGCAGACCCCTTCAACTTGGTCTTAGAAAATTTAACCTTTTTGTGCACTGCCACCACTTTGTACTCAAAGTAATTATTCAAGGCATCTATCCACTTTGTCTTATAGAGCCTTCAACTTCCTATCCAATGTTGTCCCACCTTTTGGAGATATTTTTTTCTCACAAGATCTCCTATTCTTCTTCACACCAATCTCTTTCCCCTTAACAATCAAAACATGGCTCTAATACCACTTGATGCAGAGGCCTTGATGGGATGTAAGAACACTCTAAAAAAACTCAAACAAGTTCAAAAGAATGACTCTTCAAATGGCTTCCTTTCATGATCCATCCTGACAACCTAGCATGAACCCTTATAACCAGACATATGCTTAACATGAAATTATCCATCCCAATGGTCTGCAATTCCTTTGAGGACATATTTATGTCTTAATCAACCCAGGAAAAGACTCTGCAAACCCCCTTTACAAGACTGGCTTATACTTCCTTCACAAATGAAGACTAAGCCTGTTAGCCCGCACTGATTATTTTTTGATCCATAACTCCCTAACCCTTGATCTTAGGCACAAAAAAAAGTTTGAGATACCCTTTTGGGATTTACACAATATTTTTGAAAATCTCCTTAGGGTGTTTTCAAACTCAAGGAAAAAAAATGGACTAATATCAGGTTTAAGGGGATAATTGGCCCACTTTTCCAAAGCAAGTACTCCAAAAACTTCCTCAAAAACTCAATAAAAACCTATAACATGTGTATTCCATCTCCAATTAAAAATTTCAACTATTCTTGGGCACCCAAACCTCTCAAATTATCTCATATTCCACAATTTCCATTCACGGACCTAAATTAAGCATGTCACATGAGAAATGTCAAGCCCGGGCATCAAATTTCTTCCACCACACATAAACCCATGTGCTCCAAATACCAAAACCTAGAGTACATCTATACCTAGCATTCCACCTAGTTTGAGAATTTTCCCACAGTGGAACGTGGATGAAATCATATTTCTTTGTACAAACCCTCAATACCTAAGGTTTTGTAACTATTTTTACAAAAAGGCATGTAACATTCTCAAATCTAGATGAAAATGTGTAAAACCTTCACCAATTTTAAGTATAATATCTCCTATTTCCAACCATGTATGCCTCAAAAGAACATGAAATAGTACGGAGTCATACCAAGTACGATTACAAAGAAAATTAGAAAATTGCACAGAGAAATCAGTATTATTTTCATTCAATTGTCTTCAAGATCAACAACCAAACATGCATTGACCCAAATGAGGATTTATAAACATCTTTATAACCATTTCCAATGGTATCAAACTGATTTTTTAAGGGGTGTCCATTGGAATTCAAAATTTTCACTTTTAGCAATTTAAACTTGCAAAAGTTGTCGAGCAAATTTTGCAAGTTTTGGCAATTTTTGTCAAATTTGAAAAAATGACCCAAAAAACTTGTACTTACACCCTATACATCCTAAAATGGATTCAAAGAGCCTTTTACATCACTTCCACCATATTGGGCACTTTTGGAATAGTTTGACGACAAGAGGACCATATAGGTCTACATAAGGGAAAATTGCTTCAAATGCCTTACAAATTGATTTGCATTCTTAGGACCTTATTCAACCTTCTCAAGA
Organism: Chamaecyparis obtusa; assembly: GCA_027943335.1. Classification (NCBI taxonomy): domain Eukaryota; kingdom Viridiplantae; phylum Streptophyta; class Pinopsida; order Cupressales; family Cupressaceae; genus Chamaecyparis; species Chamaecyparis obtusa. Next base: position 291,195 of record BSBK01007536.1, read on the forward strand.
CACAAACAAAAAAAATCAATTAAAAAAATCCTTCTGAGGCATATGAGTGACTAGATGCCCCTGCACCAATATTCATCTTCTCTTTGATGCAAATGGTCCTTCTTCAATCATTGTGAGGGAACACATTGACACCTTCCTCATTCTCTACATGATCATCCTCCATAGTTTGACATGATTTTGGATACTTTGAACAACATTTGGAGGAGGTCTCTTTCTATTTATAGTAGATACTTGAGTCTTTGGATATTGGTCTACATTCAAATCCACTAGATCCTGGTTTTTATCTCTTAGTAGTGTAGGTTAGTACACCTTCTTTGGAGGAAACTTTCACCATTAACATGGGGACACTTGAGAAACTTTCAGAGACTCCATATATCTTGAGGTTTCTTCCTATATATTCATTTTATCTTTGGGGAGACTTCATTCATACACCATTCATTTTATTTCCTCCTAAGGGAAGGAACATTTTTCAATGATCATAGAACATCTTCTACATCAAGCTTAGAGACTCTACCATTAGTGTACATTCTACAGTGGGGTGGCTACTTTGTCTCTCTTATTCTCTCTTATGGGGGTGACTATTTCCTCACATGGGATTTTGTCCTTCTCATTCTTCTTTGAGATTTCTTTTGTATTTCCATCTCTCTTTGGGGGAGGATTTATGTCCCACTAAGTTTTCTCCCTTTCTCTATTTGTGGGAGATTGAATTTCATATTGTACATGGGTACCTAACATGGCATTATAGTTAGGACCCAAATTTCATTATTAGCTTGAGTATGCATTCCCCTAAGTTTCCCTTAAGGGGGGTGTTGGTATAATTAATTTCTCATATAATTACACTTACATTTACTTACGATATGTAAATTATAGTAATTTGCATAGTAGACACTTAGAGAGTTGCATATCTAAGGAATATGGTTGTAGGAGAAATTCCACATTTGGTGGTGTGATCTTGTTATCACATTTTCATATTCATTTATAGTAGAAAGATAATTCCACCTTTGGTGGGTGATCCATCTTTAGTGGAATTATCTATTATTTTCTCCTACCTAAACTTGCATCCATTGAGCCACATCCCATTCTCTCTTCTCCTATTATCTTTCCTATATAATTAGGCACTTCTCTATTTGTGATATTGCTATTAGGATTCAATTATGTAGCTTTTCAGTCAAACTTTTTTACCCATATTTCATGAGTAGTGGTTTAAAAGAACCCATCTCTCATGAGAACGAATGGAACACTTAGCACTCATTACATCTAGGTGACGCTCACAAAGGTGAAGCACCGGGACTTCCTGAGAGGTAACCTATCCCAGTACTATTCCAGCTCAAGCGCTCTTCACTGTGGAGTTTACTCTATGGTTAATCCCACTTTTCTTGCAACCCAATTCAAAAAACCTTCATCAAGTGTTGTGCCTTATGAACCATTCATTATAAATCCCCTTAAGCTCATAAATTGATAAGTGGGAGATATTTCCCACATCAGGTCAAATTATGATATTTCTATCAGGATTCAACTGCATAGCTTTTGAGTCAAACTCATTCACCAACATTTCATGATAGTGATTCATAAGAACTCATCACTCATGATAATGAATGGAAAATTTAGCATTATTTGCATCTAGGTGATGCTCACAAAGGTGAAGCACCAGGACTGCTAGGGAGGTCACCCATCCAAGTACTAATCTATCTCAAGTGTGCTTAACTATAGGGTTTCCTCCATGGTTAAGCCTACTTTTCTTGCAACCCCATTTGGTTTGACTCAAAAGCTACAAATTTGAATCTTGATAGAAATATCATTATTTGACTTGTCGAAAATATCTCCTACTTATCAATTGATGAGATTAAGGGGATTTCTAATGAATGGTTCATAAGGCACAACACTTGCTAAAGGTTTTAAAAATGGAGTTTCAAGAAAAGTGGTCTTAACCATGGATGAAACTTCGTAGTTAAGCACACTTGAGCTAGAGTAGTACTAGGATGGGAGACCTCCCAAGAAGTCTTAGTGCTTCACCTCTATGACCATCACCTAGATGCAATGAGTGCTAAGTGTTCCATTCATTCTCATGAGATAAGGGTTCTTATGAACCACTACTCATGAAACATGGATCAATGATTTTTACTAAAAAGTTACATAGTTTAATCTTGATAGCAATATCACAATTTGACTTGTCATGGAAAATATCTCCCACTTAACGATTGATGAGATAAAGGGGCTTTCTAATGAATGGTTCATAAGGAATAAAACTTGTTGAAGGTTTTTAAAATGGTGTTCCACGCAAAGTGGGATTAACCATGGAGGAAACTCCATAGTTAAGCATGCTTGAGTTGGAGTAGTACTAGGATGGGTGCCCTCTTGGGAAGTCTTAGTGCTTCACTTCTGTCGGAATCACATAGATGCAATGAGTGCTAAGTTTTCAATTAGTTCTCATGAGATGTGGTTTCTTATGAACCACTACTCATGAAACATGGGTCAATGAGTTTGAATCAAAAGATACACAATTGAATCATAATAGAAATATCACAATTTGACCTATTGTGGAAAATATCTTCTACTTATCAATCGATGAGCTTAAGGGGATTTCTAATTAATGATTAATAAGGCACAACACTTGTTGAAGGTAATGCAAATGAGGTTGCAAGAAAAGTGGTCTTAACATAAAGGAAACTTTGTAGTTAATTGCGCTTGAGTTGGAGTAATACTGGGATGGGTGACCTCCCAAGAAGTCATGGTGCTTCACCTCTATGAGCATCACCTAAATGCAATGTTTGCTAAGTGTTCCATTCATTCTGTGAGAGATGGGTTCTTATAAACCACTATTCATGAAACATGGGTACATGAGTTTGACTCAAAAGCTACACAATTGAATCCTTATAGCAATATCATAATTTGACTTGTGGAAAATATCTCTTACTTATCAATTGATGAGCTTGACGGCGTTTTTAATGAATAGTTCATAAGACACAAAACTTGATGAAGGTTTTGAAAATGGGATTGCAAGCAAAGTGACCTTATCCATGGAGGAAACTTCATAATTTAGCATGCTTGACCAATGTAGTTCTAGCATGGGTGACCTCTTCAGAAGTCTTGATGCTTCACCTGTGTGAGCATCATCTAGATGCAATGAGTGCTAAGTTTTCCATTCATTCTCATGAGAGATGGGTTCTTATGAACCACAACTCATGAAACATGGTTCAATGAGTTTAACTCAAAATATATGCAATAACACAATTTGACTTCTGAAAAATATCTCCTACTTATCAATTGATGAGCTTAAGGGGTTTTCTAATGAATGGTTCATAAGGCACAACACTTGTTGAAGGGTTTGAAAATAGGTTTGCAAGAAAAGTGGGCTTAACCATGGAGGAAACTTTGTAGTTAAGTGTGCTTGAGCTGGAGTAGTACTAGGATGTGACCTCCCAAGAAGTCTAGGAGCTTCACCTCTATGAGTATCAGCTACATGCACTGAGTAAGTGTTTGATACATTCTCATCAGAGATGGCTTCTTATGAACCACTACTCATGAAACATGGGTCAATGAGTTTGATGTAAAAGCTACACAATTGAATCCTAGTAGCAATATCACAATTTGACTTGTGAAAAATATCTCCTACTTATCAACTTTAACATTGTACTTGGTTGATTTTATTACATCTTGATGAGAATACAATTTGTTCTTGTCCATTTTGTTCTCTCTTATTTTTGTGCTATTCATTGGCCTTTAGATATTGGGTTGTTGCTAAAGGAAAATTCTTACAAGTTTCATACAGTTCAATTTGGTTTGTGTATGTGTTCAGATGATTCGATTTGCTAGTTATTTTTCTCAAGCATAACCTTATGATAACAAGATGAATGATAATGATAGCATGAATTCTCAAAATCATGGAGGATTAATGTTTTGAAGGTTATTGATTTATAAATTTCATCATATATCAATCAATGATGGAGAATGATCAAAAGAATCAATGGGTGAGAAATATTGAGAGGACAAAAAAATTGTCATGTGATATGTGTTTCTCTGAAGAGCTAAATTGGTGAGTCAACTTATTGCACAAATGGGTTAAGTGATTGCATGGATGCTCAGGTGAAGTAGATTTTATTGATGAGTAGACTAGGACTAAGTTATTCAATGTAATCTATGCGCATGGAGAATTATTAATAAAAAAATTGTTAATTCATGAGCATAATTGGAAAATAAATCAAATATAAAATTTATTTATTTATAGAAGAAATCAATATTAAAGATCAATTAAATGTGTTTTCCATCAATTAATCTTTTCATCAACATTAATTAAATATTTTTTAATTATTTAATTGTTTCAATTTTTCCCTCTTACACATTAATTAAATAGTGATAATTATTTAGATAATTCATCCATAAGTTCTAGATCACTATAGTTAAATAATTTTAACTTAATTATCTAGCATTTCCTCTATTTAATTGATCTTTTATATTGATTTCTTCTATAAATAAATAAATTTTATATTTTATTTATTTTTCAATTATGCACATGAATTAATATTTTTTTATTAATAATTCTCCATGCACATACATTACATTGAATCACCTAGTCCTAGTCTACCCATCAATCAAATCTACTTCACTTGAGCACCCATGCAATCACTTGACCCATTTGTGCAATAAGTTGACTCACCAATTTAGCTCTTCAAAGGAACACATATCACATGCACAATTTTTCAATCCTCTCAATATTTCACATCCATTGATTCTTTTGATCATTCTCCATCATCGATTGATATATGATGAAATTTATAAATTAATAATCTTCCAATGCATTAATCATCCATGATTTTTGAGAATTCATGCTATCATTATCATTCATCTTACTATCATAAGGCTATACTTGATGAAAAAAATATTTAATTGATGAATTGATGACAAAAAATTTAATTTATGACAGGTATTGAAAGAATTTGTGAAAAAAAAATGGTATGTGTTATTCATTGGCCTTCAGATATTGGGTTGTTCCTAAAGGAAAATTCTTACAAGTTTCATACAATTCCATTTGATTTTTGTATGTGTTCAGATGATTTGATTTCCTAGTTGTCTTTCTCAAGGATAACCTTATGATAGAAAGATGAATGATAATGATAGCATGAATTCTCAAAAATCGTAGAGGATTAATGTGTTGGAAGATTATTGATTTATAAATTTCATCATATATCAATCAATCATGGAGAATGATCAAAAGAATCAATGGGTGAGAAATATTGAGAGGGAAAAATCGCATGAGATATGTGTTCCTCTAAAGAGCTAAATTGGTGAATCAACTTATTGCACAGATGGGTCAAATGATTGCATGGATGCTCAAGTGAAATAGATTTGATTGATGAGTAGACTAGGACTTAGTGATTCGATGTAATGTATGTGCATGGAGAATTATTAAAAAAAAAATTATTGATTCTTGTGCATAATTGGAAGATAGATAAAATAAAAAATTTATTTATTTATAGAATAAATCAATATAAAAGATCAATTAAGTAGAGGAAATGCTAGATAATTAAATTAAAATTATTTAACTATAGTAATCCAGAAGAATTTATAGATGAATTATCTAAATAATTAGTTATTTAATTAATGTGTATGAGGGAAATTTTGAATCAATTAAATATTTTAAAATATTTAATTAATGTAGATGAAAAGATTAATTCTTGAAAAAATTATTTAATTGGGTTAAGAACCTAGCTCGATTGTCGAGAAATTCTTTTGGTATGTATGAGGTCACAATTTTCATGTTTCTCTTGTCAACGTCTATTGCAAATAGACCCTTCAAGTACTTGTACAAGCTTCATTGCAAGGTAACTTTGTTTACAAATATAATACATGATCAATCCACAAAGTTTATATAATGTATGTTCAAATATCATTTGTAAAAAATTTAAATCAATCTACAATTTTCATTTATTATTAGGTATACCCTAATCTCCCTCATTTTATGCTCTTTTCAAACATGGTTGTCTTCTCAATTGAGATGTTATCTCCTTTTGTGAGCTATTATTTTATACATGATTTTGAGTACTGACATTTATTGTATCTTGAATTCTACTCCTCGATGTTTATAATATGCAATCTATTGTAGTAGAATTTGTCTCTTTAAAATTAACCTTTATATTTCCATGAGCTGGTTCACGACTATGTACCTATAGTTGTTGTCTTTTTCTTTCATTGAATTAGTCTAAACACATTTCTATGTGCATTCTTCTCAATATATCATTTATTTTTTATATATATTCTCCATCTTGAGATGTTCATGCATGATGTGCTATCATGTCATTTGTGCATTATTATCTCATTTCTTCTTCTATTTCTTCCACTAACATATATGCCCTATGTTTAACATGACTTTATAATTTTGGTTTCAAAAAATCATTGTTTCCTCTCTTTGTGCAACAATCATTTGTTCATGTTGTTGTCTAATGCAATTTCAAGCATATTCTAAGATAAGAATGAATACTATTTTAAATTTCAAATAAATGCTTTGAAATTTTTTATGTTAAACTGTAGGAATCGAGTAAAGCACCCCTTTTAAACTACCATGTGCATGGTAAAATTTTTAACATGACCATGGACAACAACACGCGTCCTTTGGTACCACGTGGGTTAGTAGGAGACTAAACCTCATGAACTTGTCCTTTACCCCAGGAAACTCTCACCAATTGAGTCAGACCCCCAACCCAACACTTTGCAAATTCAATTAAAAAAGAATAGTATATATTTGAAAGGGCTGTCTCAAGGAAGTAAGGATATTACTATATATTGAAAAGAGTAAAATAATGTATGTTTTCAAAAATAAAATGAAAGGATACTACAAATAAAACGTGTTTTGAAAAAGTAAATGATATAGTAGATTTTGTGAGTGTGTGCATGTGTGCAAGCGTGTGTGTCTGTGTCTATGTGTGCACACGCGTGTGTGCGTGTGCGTGTGCGTGTGTGTGTGCGTGTATTTGTGTGCCTGTGCTTGTGTGTTTTCTTGCATCTCTCTCTCTCTCTCGTGTGTGTGTCTAAATAGGCACGTGTGTGTCTGTGTGTGTGTGTGTCTGTGTGTGTGTGTGTGTGTCATGCCCAAAAAATCTAAGGGCAAAACACACCAACAAAAAAAAAATTAAAACATAAAGTTATCTTACTATCGATACACGTTGCAAGTTAAGTGTTCAAAACAATTAATCTTACTAATGTTCCACGCATGAATGTTCAAGTGATTTTTGAAAAATCTCTCCAAGAAGGTAAGATGTGAACTGGTATATTGATACCCAAGGGTAAGAGGAGTGATTGCAAAATCTAACAAACGAGGGGAATCATGACAAGTTGGAAACAAACTTGCCAGCATCCCTCAATCAAGAGGTACAATACATTTAGAACCCAAGGTTACAATTTGACTAAGTTAATTTATTATTTACAAGCACATTCCCCTAATAAAATTTAATTAAGACACGCTCTATTACTCAAGTTGCACTTTTAAAAGTAATTTTATCCAATAAATAATACGTCTTTACGAATCATAATATCCTTCCTAGGTTTCAAGTAATTAATTTAATTTAAATCTTTCATTAAGTTTCCACTTACAAACTTTCTATGATTAATTAATAATTAAATAGTACCTTTGTTAATAATAATCTTTTTTAAAAAAAATTAATTGGTAAAAGGCCAAAGCTCTATATATTATATAGAATAAGATGAATACACAGAGAGGTCTCCGTTCAAACGGGCACTGGTAGGAAAGAACGGAGAAGAAAACCTCTAGTCTAGCCCGGGACATAACTCCTATTCATTTTAAAAATTTACAAATTAAAAGGGGCATACCCCAGTTTCTAGGTTTTAATTAAGGATGAACCCTTTCCATAAGTTCTCTATTTTTTGAAATTTAAATACAAATGCCCCAAAAATTTGGGGGTCTTTAGAAATGCATACCTTCCTTATGAATAATTTTAATTACAAATTCCATTTTGAGTTTTACATAAAAGAATGTCTTGCTTTGTATGACCTTTTCTTTGTGTCTTGGCGAAATTGATCATTTCATCATTCTTTACGAATTCGGACTTAGATCAACCCACTTGGTATCACAAAAAAAAAAGAAAAAAAATTGCACACAATTCTTCTTAGGCAAGATCATTGTTAGTGGTCCTTTGAATATTTCATTCATATAATGAAAAACAAAAAGAAAAATTAAAAAAATTAAGAAGTTTACATTTATCTTTTTGCAAATTTGTTAGAATATTGATTAGTCCAAATATCTAAAAATTAATTCTATTATATGTCTTAGTCTATACTATTCATCTATTATCACATATTGGTTTATATGATTATGTATCTTATTTTGAAAATTTTAATTGCTTTGCAAGGGGTCTTTGTATTTATATTTTGGCTTTCTATTATAGTGTCCATCTTATTTTGCTTTAAACCTAGATTAGATATCTTAGATTGTAATTTATTTAAATCTATTTGATATTTTAAATTTAAGTATTCTCAATTTCGTTTTAAAACTTTCAAACTTTGTTCCATTATTCATATTTTGTTTAATAACCAAAATAGTGTAATAAGGGAACGCTTTATATTTACTTTAATTCATCTATTGTATTAAAAATATCTACATCCCATTATCTTTTACAAAGAACTTCTTCTCTGTGTGTTAATTCTATTATGTCATTCTTCTACCAAACAATGAATAGAATTTACACAGTTACCAAATCAAGAGAGTGACAATGAAGATCTACGACAGGAAGCTAAGGACACTAAGTATGAAGATAGATTTACGCAGGCATACCTAAAGAAAACAAAATGATACTTACCAATTTATCTAACAAGGATCAAAGACTAGATACTTACGACTAAAAGTACTTGCATTATATTAACCCTAATCAATACCTATCATCTAAGAACACCTTCATATCGAGTTTTACAATCAAAAACTATAATAGAGAGAAAAAAACCTATGATTCTCTTAGTTGCGCAGCTCTATAACTATAATATCCTCATCGGATTCAAAATTCAAGTCCCTAAGAGCTACCTCTTATTCGAACCTAGGGCATTTTTTGTATTTGGGCCTGGTAACTTTGCGAAGAAATGGCAGGAGAACCGCATATTATCGACGGTCATGGTACTCCACCGCTGCAGAAGCCTTTGCACCCACAGAATTGAAGAAGACCTCTGCCCAGTTGCTTTTGTCCTCAATGATAGTGTGCCATCTTAATAGGAATTGCAGGTATTTAACCATCTTAGGCCATAATTTCTCAAAAACAACTTCATCCTTAATATATAATATTGGCCTTTTAGGTATATTAAGAAATCTGAGACTACCCATAGGCCAAGTCATGTAGTACTTAGATTGGGGAATTTCCAATCGATAATTGATGCTCTCCACCACATTATCGAGGCCTTTTAACCATGTATCGTCAAAAAGTGCAAGACACGGATCTTTAATGTGCCAATATTTGATCTTCGCCCGAAATGCAATAGCAATAAAGATACCTATCACATCTCCATTTGTGTGCCAGCTCCTGCTATAATCCATATCTCTTTCCCCGATGATTTTCTTTACAACCAGTCTAGAGATATCGTCAATCTTTTTAAGAATACACCCCCACCATTCTGGTTTGATGTGACCTACGAACGCCATAGTGTGTTCTTTGAAACTATGATACAGAGATATTGTGGTCTCCATTGTAAAGAGTGTAAACCAATTTGAAGAAGAAGAGTTAGGCTTGTTGTAGAAGGGTTTCCTTAAAAATCACCTAACAGAACAGGGGAGACTAAAAGCTACTCCTATAAAACTAAGTAGTTTCTAGATAGTGCGGGACAATTCTAGATAATCTCAGAAGACAGACCTCATAGTGATTGACAAGAATGATGGGTCTGTAAGGTGAAGTATAATAGCATGAGGTCAAGAAGAAGAATCTAGAAATTCTATGCTAGAAAGGTATGAGTAGTTGAACATCGTAGGAAGCAAAGGACTATTAAGTAAGGTTTAACTCCTATATCAAAGTTTTCAAAGGCATATAAAGTTTTGATCCCAATCTTCGAAGATTTTGAGGTTTTTTTGTTAGTAAAATTTTAGGTGAAACAGTCCCTTTTTAAACAAATTTTCCTTAGGTTCTTTAAAGGTCTCGATTTGATTGACAAAATAAATACAACCTCCTTTCTTTTAAGGTTCTTTAAAGGACGTAGAGTGTCAATGTGAAAGGCTAGTGAACACGAGAATAAAGCTACAACCTCCTAATAATATGTTGACCATTGTTTAAATGACTAAGTTGAAAGTTTCATGAACTCTAGTATGCACAAATCTAGTTTAAGTCTGAATTAACCAAAGTAAAATTTTCACCTTCTACTCCTTGATTTGCCAAAGAGTCTGCCTCTTTATTACCTTCTCTAAAGATATGCACTATTTTGGTTTCCTGAAATTTATCCAAAAATTCAATTACTTCTTCCAATTTGGAGTTTAAGACCCAGTTAGGTGTACTTCTATTTCTCAATGCATTGAGGATAACTTGGGAATCCCCTTCAATGATTAACTTTTGAATTCCAACCTTTAGACTCTATTTCAAGCCTTCTTTTAACACTTCACATTCTGCTAGGTTATTAGAAGTTATACCTAAGGACATAGCCCTTTGTTAGAATAACTGAGAGGGGGGTGAATCAGTTATCCACAGTCCCAAATACAAAATGTATCACTTAAAACAAATTCAGCTTAATTCTGCAGCTTGTTAAAACAAGAATAGTAAACTGTCTGAGTACTTACCGATTATCAATTAATTGCTCATAGTGATTACCGACCAAATCAACTATGCAACATGTAAAGTATGATAACCAAACAATCACCACATAAACACATAACACAAATATTTAATGTGGAAACCTTGTAAAGGGAAAAACCACCTGGGACCGGTAACCCAAAATATTTTCACTCTTCTGAAGTGAGCTCGGTGAAGAGCCAATGTTAAATTTTACAAAATACACTATAAGGTGTGACCTTGTTAGAGGATTTAGCACTAACAATTATCGTCCAACCAGCATTCACTATGGGGTTGACAGGATAACAATTAAATTCTATGAATGACATAATAAGACTTTCAAGTCCACTCGGTTAAGAGATTTTTCTGTTACAATGGTTAAACTAAAACAGTAGGTCATTTGATTACAATACAACTTGATTTTGCAGATGTTCAAATCTATTCTAAGTCCATATAAATCCTCTGATCAATATTTCTATTCATTTCATCAACATTCAATAACTTACTGTCCCTCAGTAAAGTTCTATGACACTCGGTATTGTTCTGTAGTTCGGTTCTTCTTCAACCAGTCTGATCAGGCATGCATGAAGCTATGTTCACACAATATCTCTATAGTCTCCTTCTGGCATAAGTTTCACAATGAAACCCTAGTCACTTAAATAGACAAGTAAACCGTTTTCTTTTCATCCATCTGATTTTGCCACTTAATCTCCTTCATTGATTTTGTCGCTTAAACCTTCCTTGGCAAATGTGTCAATGACTCATTTCAATTCCATCATTTAGATCTTCTTCAAATTTTGTTAGTCGTTGATCTTATAACAAACTTTATCTTTCCACCTCGTAATCATATACTTTACAACTCATCAATTTATGTCAGCTAAACTAATCTCTTAGTTCTTTTGTCCATACTCAGTTGACAAAGAAATGTGCCGGTGAACACAAGCTTGGTTGATACTGTCGCATGGTATACACTACACTGGCTCGGTGTATACTGGAATGCTTCATTAACCGACCACACTGCTTTGTAACATTTTTCTTCTAATTTCATAACAGATTACTGTAACATACTCAAGTCAACAATATGAAGTCATAGACTCATCAATAAGTTACCAAGAGTATTTCTTATTCTTATCTGTCATATCCATCTTCCTCCATGTAGATATCTCAATTATTCATCTTTTCTCCTATTTTATAGATGTGTAGATATTTGCAACTACCATGATAAGTACTGTAAAAACTAGTTGACATCAATGACAACATAATGACTGATTCAATTATCTTACATAACAATTCAATGCTCGGTGATCTCTAATCACTTGTAGTTCATCAATCAGGTTCTCAATCAGTTGTAGTTCATCAATCTCTCCCTTTGGCATTGATGGCAACTCAAGCAATATGAAATATACCATACGCATACCAAACATTTATTCTACAACTATGTAAGAAAATGTTGTAGCTCGGTAAGCTCTCCCAAGCTTAATATGTTTAATCACTACCTTACATGACAGCATTGCAAGTAAAGACTTTCCTTTGCAAATATGATCTTTTCAGTTCTCATATTCCTTTTGTTCTCAACAAAAAATCTTCAAAACTCTCCCTGACTTTCTCCAGATTGTCTCTCCCTTAGATGTTCCAGTGATCTCTCGATTTGTCATATTGTTTATCTCTCCCTTTGACAACAATGCCAAAGAAACACATAAACATACAGCTCTATATTAGCCATGTGACTCTCTGTTGTCTGGTGCATACAATGTATCTTGGTATACTGATATGCAGATAGTTGTTCCTGAAATCTTTCACAACCTTAGACAGAATCCAAAGTGTGAATTGTGTTGCATCAACATGAATGATCTTCTGATAAGACTAGGCTGATGCAAACTCCTGATCACATTAGTGACCAGTAGACAAGGGACGGACTCCAAGTCTAGTCCTCAAGTATTCAAAAGTTTCCTTCGGTAGAGGCTTGGTAAATATGTCAGCAAGTTGCTCTTTTGAGGTAACATATTCTAGTTTAACTTGCTTCTCATGTACTTGTTCTCTTAAGTAGTGATACTTAATAGAAATATGCTTGGTCTTTGAGTGCATTACAGGATTCTTAGAAATGTTTATTGCACTTGTGTTGTCACAGTATATAATCATTGGCTCAGTGATTACCTCATTCATCCCTTTCAACACTTTCTTGATGTAAGCAATGTTTGAACAGTTTGTAGCAGCAACAACATACTCTGCTTCGGCAGTAGACTGAGAAATACAAGGTTGTTTCTTACTTGTCCAAGTAACAAGTCTTTCATCAAATAAAGATGCTCCTCCAATGGTACTCTTTATCTCTTCTATATTTCCAGCCCAATTTGCGTCGGTGTAGACTCTTAGTTCAAACTTGCCTTCCTTAGGATACCATAATTCATAGTCCTCTATTTTCTTCATGTATCTTAAGATTCTTTTTGTTGCAACCATGTGTGACTCCTTAAGATTTGCAAAAAATTTAGCAACAATTCCCACAACATGTGCAATATCTGGTCCACTATGCACTACATACATCAACTTACCAATCATAGATTGGTACAATGTCTGGTTCACCTCTGTAGATTCATCATCTTTAGTCAGTATGCAACCTGTGACCATTGGTGTTCCAACTGGTTTAGCATCTTCCATGTCAAATGTTCTCAGTACTTCCTTTATATACTTTGATTGTGTGATGAATATTCTATCATTCTGTTGAATAACCTGCAAGTCTAGAAAGAACTTAATCTCTCCAAACATAGACATTTCAAATTATTTTCACATCTCATCAACAAATGATTTACAGATATGATCTTGTCCTCCAAAAATAATATCATCCACAAATATTTTAGCAATCAAAATAGTGTCATCAGACTCCCCTTTCATATACAAATTATTGTTTTCACTTGTTCTAACAAAACCAATACTTAACAAATAAGTATGCAGCCTTTCATACCAGGCTCTAGGTGCTTGCTTTAAACCATATAAAGCTTTATGTAATCTACATACCATGTCTTTCTTGTCTGGATCAACAAACCCTTCTGGTTGTTCTATGTAGACCTCCTCTTCTAGTATCCCATTTAGAAAAGCAGACTTAACATCCATTTGATAGACTTTAAACTTCTTGTGTGTTGTATATGCAAGTAACATTCGAACTCCCTCTAGTCTAGCAACAGGTGCAAAAATTTCACCATAATCTATGCCTTCCTCCTATGCATATCCCTTTCATACAAATCTAGCTTTGTTCCTTGTTACCTCTCCATTCTCATTCAACTTATTCCTGAAAATCCATTTAGTACCGATAACATTTGTATCCTTAGGTCTAGGTACTAAGGTCCATGTCTTATTGTTCTCTATCTATTCTATCTCTTCATTCATTGCATTCACCCATTCATCATTCTCCAATGCAACCTCAACATTTTTTAGTTCAAACTCACAAACTAAGCATGTACCTTGTCTTAACTTACTTCTTGTCATCATGCCAGCTTGCTTGTCGCCAATGATTTGGTTCTCAGGATGATGTCTTCTGACAAATATAGCCAGTACTTGATCTCTTCTTTGTTGTTCATTTTGTTTAGGTTCATGTGCTTGCTCGGTAGCTCCTTGTTGATTGTCGGTTTCTCTTTGTTGTTCCTCGGTGTTGTTTTCCTGATGATCGATTGACACAGTCTACGACTTCGGTAGGTACTCTGGTTGTTCAATGTAAGTGAATCTACCGTAGTTTTCCGGCTCCCTTGTGCTTTCTTCACCATTCTTAGTATCAAATTCATCAACTCTGACATTGCAACTTTCAATCATTTTATTAGTAACTTTATTCAGACACTTGTAAGCTTTTCTTTTAGTAGAATATCCAAGAAATATCCCTTCATCCCCTTTAGAGTCAAACTTTCCATTTCTCTCATCTTTCAAAATAAAACATTTGCTACCAAAAATTCTAAAGTAACTTATAGTCAGTTTGTAACCAAACCATAACTCGTAGGGTGTTTTGTTTGTGTCCTTCAATTTCACTCGGTTCAGAACATATACAGCGATACTGACTGCTTCTCTCTAGTATGTCTGAGCAACATTCTTTTGTAACATCAGTCTCCTTGCAGAATCCACAATTGATCTATTCCTCCTTTCAGCAATCCCATTCTGCTGAGGTGTTCTTGGTGCAAAAACCTATCTTTTTATACCATGCTCATTACAATAGTTAGTAAATTCATCATAAATAAATTATCCACCTCTGTCGGATCTCAATAATTTTAATTCTTTTTCAATTTCTTTCTCTACTTTTGCTTTGTACCATTTAAACATCTTAAATGCCTCATATTTCTCTTTAAAAAACGTCATAGTCATCAATCTAGTGTAATCATCAACAAACAGAATGAAATATCTATCTCCATTGTAACTCTATGTTCTCATGGGACCACATAGGTCAGTGTGAACTAGTTCCAAAATTCTCTTTGTTGAATAGTCTTTACTCTTAAAACTAGATTTTGTCATTTTACCCTTTCGACATTCATGACACATAACATGATTCGGCTTTGCTAAGCTAGGCAGACCTCTAACCTTTTACTTTCTACTAATTTTAATTATGTTATCAAAGTTTACATGACATAATCTTTTATGCCATAACCATGTATCCTCATTTTTCATCATTAAATGGGAAGACTTATCATTGTCAAGATAAAACAAGTTACCTTTGGTTTTTGCTCCTGTTCCAACAAGTTTTCCTTCATCATCAAATATATTTACCTTCTTGCTCTCAAAAGCTACTCGGTGACCTGAGTTGTTAAGTTGTGCCACACTTAGCAAGTTATAATTTAGTCCTTCTGCCCAATAAGCATTATCACATTTGATTTTATCATTTATCAGTAAAGATCCCTTTCCTCTAACCATAGATGGTGTATTATTACCCATTTTTACAGATCCTCCATTATATTGCTCAAAATGATCAAATTTTTCTTCATCACCAGTCATGTGATGGGTACAGCCACTATCAATGATCCATGTATCATTTTTATTAACGTTAGAAATGAGTGATGTCTCTACATACCTTTCTTCTTCCTCAGAATCATCCTTCATCACAACAAAAACTACTTCAGCATCATCATTTGTGTCGGTCTCGGTATCATTCTCTTCAGCAATGTAACATACCTTTTTGCTTTTATCATTGTTATCTCGGTTATCTCTGTTGTAGTGTCAGTAACTTCTATTTTTTCTCTTGCCATAGCTTCTTTCACCAGATCGATCCTTGTTTATAGCATCTTCTTCCCTATTTGGGCATCTACCAGCAATATGACCAACTTCTTTGTAGTTAAAACATGCTAAAGGTAATTTACCCCTATATCTACCTTTACCTTTAGGTAACCTCCAGGCCATAAGAGCTTCAAGCTAACCAAGCTCATCATCAGTGTTACTGTCATTATCATCATTATTACTTCTACTACTAGAATTACCAATCTTTAGAGAAGTCATGAAAGCAGACTCAACAGACGGTACAACACTATTATCATAGTTGTTCAGTTCAAAAGTTGTTAGCTTACCAATCAGATTATCAAGAGTGAGAGTATTGTTGGAGCTAACCTCATTTCATGTATTGCAGATATTCTGATTGCATAAACAGGCAATAAAGTCCTTAGAATTTCGCTTACCACTATATCTTCATCAATGACATCACCAGATCCTCTGATAGCATTAACTACCTCCTTTATTCGCTTTTTATATTGCACTATATTTTCTCCTTCTTTCATTTTCATATCATCGAATCTTCCTCTTAAACTTTCAGCTCTAGCTCTCTTGACAATTGCATCACCACTATAAACTTGAGTAATTTTATTCCACATTTCCTTTGAAGTAAGGCAATCCTTGACATCTTCAAATTCGGCATCTGATAGAGCAGCAGCAATCTCCATCATAGTAACATTATGCTCATGTCTATCTCTTAATTGATCAAGAGTCAAAGGTCCTATAGGCAGTGCTAAGTAGCCATTATCCAATAAAGTGATGGCAGAATTCCCAATCCCAGATATATGAAGTCTCATTCAACTTTGGCACTTCCCTCTTGTACATTTTGTGATCTTTCTGTTGAAGTCCTTAAAAATTTGTTTCAAGAAACCAATATGCTCTGATACCAATTGTTAGAATAATTGAGAGGGGGGTGAATCAGTTATCCACAGTCCCAAATACAAAATATATCACTTAAAACAAATTCAGCTTAATTTTGCAACTCGGTAAAACAAGAATACTAAACTGTCTAAGTATTTACCGATTACCAGTTAATTGCTCATAGTGATTACCGACCGAATCAAATATGCAACATGTAAAGTATGATAACCAAACAATCACCACATAAACACATAACACAAAGATTTAACATGGAAACCATGTAAAGGGAAAAACCACCTAGGACCGGTAACCCAAAATATTTTCACTCTTCTGAAGTGAGCTCGGTGAAGAGCCAACCCTGTAAGGTTACAAAACACACTGTAAGGTGTGACCTTGTTAGAGGATTTAACACTAACAGTTATCGTCCAACCAGCATTCACTATGGGGTTGACAGGATAACAATGTACATTCTATGAATGACATAATAAGACTTTCAAGTCCACTCGGTTAAGAGATTTTTCTGTTACAATAGTTAAACTGAAACAGTAAGTGATCTGATTACAATACAACTTGATTTTGCAAATGTTCAGATCTATTCTAAGTCCATATAAATCATCTGATCAATATTTCTATTCAGTTCATCAACATTCAATAACTTACTGTCCCTCGGTAAAGTTCTCTGATGCTCGGTACTGTTCGGCAATTCGGTTCTTCTTCAACCAGTCTGATCAAGCATGCATGAAGCTATGTTCACGCGATATCTCTGCAATCTCCTTCCGGCATAATTTTCACAATGAAACCCTAGTCTCTTAAATAGACAAGTAAACCATTTTCTTTTCATCCATCAAATTTTGCTACTTAATCTCCTTCGTTGATTTTGCTGCTTAAACCTTCCTCGACAGATGTGTCAATGACCTGTTTCAATTCCATCCTTTAGATCTTCTTCGAATTTTGTTAGTCGTTAATCTCATAACAAACTTTATATTTCCACCTTGTAATCATACACTTTACAGCTCATCAATTTCTATCAGCTAAACTAATCTCTTAGTTTTTTTGTCCATACTCGGTTGACAAAGAAATGTGTCGGTGAACACAAGCTCAGTTGATATTGTCGCTCGGTATACACTACACTGGCTCGGTGTATACTGGAATGCTTCATTAACCGACCACACTGCTTTGTAACATTTTACTTCTAACTTCATAACAGATTACTATAACATACTCAACTCAACAATATGAAGTCATAGACTCATCAATAAGTTACCAAGAGTATTTCTTATTCTTATCTGTCATATCCATCTTCCTCCATGTAGATATTTTAGTTCTTCATATTTTCTCCTCTTTTACAGATGTGTAGATATTTGCAACTACCATGATAAGTACTGTCAAAACTAGTTGACATCAATGACAACATAATGATTGATTCAATTATCTTACATAACAATTCAGTGCTCGGTGATCTCTAATCACTTGTAGTTCATCAATCAGGATTTCAATCAGTTGTAGTTCATCACCCTTTTGACTAGCCACTCGCCAAATTCATTATGTATTAAACATCCAAGACCAGCATTCCTTGGATTACCTCGTGAGGCTCTGTCAAAATTCAATTTTATCCATCCGCTTGGAGGGGGTTCCCATTTACATAGTGTTCTAGCTAACTTATTAGCTTTGGTATGCATCATATGTGGGATGATTAAATTTTGCTAGTTATTTCTCATGTCAGCATCCCAATCTGAAAATGAGCCTTCTTTGTAGGAGTTCCTCAAATTATTATTACTAACTTCTATAATGCTAGCTTCTATCTTATTAATCAATGAGTCTATTTCCATTTTTACATCAGTGAAGATTCTTCAATTTCTTTCTTTCCAAATTTCCCATAAAAGGATAGATGGGGCAATTCTCCAAATTTTGTTGTAAACTTTGGATCCATTTTGTGGCCAACTTCTTAGAAAATTCCAGAGGTTGTCAGTGAAAGCTGAAGACCAATTTAGCTTACTGCATAGCCACTTCCAGCATCGGTTGGAGTAAGGACAGTCATATAATAGGTTTCCTACGGTTTCATATGCCTTTTCACACAAAACACATCTTGAAGGTCCTTCGAAACCTAATTTAGTAAATCTATCTGATGTTAAAATTCTATCTTGCATTGATGCCCATAAGAAGATACCTGCCTTGGGAAGACATGCTGATTCCCAACACAAATTAAGAGGGATATCCATTTTATCCCATCCTTAAGAGTTTATAATAATCTCATAACCTTTCTTAACACTATATTTACCATTCTTTGAAGCGCCCCAAATTACTCTATCATACCTTGCTTTGTGATTTACTTTTCTAGTTTGCAAGAAATTCTCAAATTATTTTTGTTCCTCCTGAGTTGGGGTTGTGTTCAATACTTTTTTCCATTGCCATCCTTCCTGAGTATCCTCTATATAATCCTTAAAGTGCTCTCTCTCTCTCTCTCTCTCTCTCTCTCTCTCTCTCTCTCTCTCTCTCTCTCTCTCATGTGTGTGTGTGTCTAAATAAGCATGTGCGTGTGTGTGCCTCTAAACACGTGTGCCCCTACATGTGTGTGTATGTGTGTGTGTTTGTGTCATGCCCAAAAAATTCTAAGGGCAAAACACGCCAACAAAAGAAAATTAAAACATAAAATTATCTTACTATCGATACACTATTGCCAGTTAAGTGTTTAAAATAATTAATCTTACTAATGTTACAGACATGAATGTTCAAGTGTTTTCTAAAAGTTTTCTCAAAGAAGGTAAGATGTGAACTGGTATATTGATACCCAAGGGTAAGGGGAGTGATTGCAAAATCTGACGAACGAGGGGAATCATGACAAGCTGGAAACAAACTTGCCAGTATCCCTCAATCAAGAGGTACAATACATTTAGAAGCCAAGGTTACAATTTGACTAGGTTAATTTATCATTTACAAGCACATTCCCCTAATAAAATTTAATTAAGACATATACTCTATTACTCAAGTTGCACTTCTAAAAGTAATTTTATCCAACAAATAATATGTCTTTACGAATTATAATATCCTTCCTAGGTTTCAAGTAATTAATTTAATTTAAATCTTTCATTAAGTTTCCACTTCTAAACTTTCTACAATTAATTAATAATTAAACATTACCTTTGTTAATAACAATCTTTTAAATATTTATTTTACTAAATCCTTTTAAATTAAATTATATTCTCTCAATAAATCGTTCATTAATTTAATAGGGAAAATTCTTTCCCTAATGTAATCTTAATGGTTGCAAATTAAATTCTTAATGAAATCCAATTGATATAACAAATTAAATAAACACATTAACATTTTGAATTAAAATAGGTAAGTTAAATCTCCCAAATTTATATATTTAAACGGAAAAGTGGAAACATATGCTACCAAAAATCCTCACACCATAGAATTAAATATTTTAACTAGTTAAGGATTTTAAATTTACTAGATGAAAATTCTCACTTAAAAAAAAAGAGGGAAAAGTAATTCCAAAATAAAATAAAGGGTTGAGTTTTTCCCTAACCCTAATTCGAAATTAAGGTTAGGGTGAGATTTCAACACCCAAAAAAACTCACTATACTTTATTATTCTATCTTCTCTCTTCTCATTTTTTTCTCCAAAGCCTAGATAGGTTTTTCCTTCATGTTTATACTTGTAGGTTTTGAGGAGCATATTCAAGAATGGAGATTTCAAGTTTCTTATTCATAAATATATATACACATATATGCATCTATGTATATATTTATAAATATATATAAACATATATTTTTGGATTTCAAAAAGGTAACCTACATTTTTTATTTATTTTTTGCATTTTCTTTTTTTTAGATTAAAAAAAAAATTGAAGATGGCTCAAGGGGGTTGGCCATGTTGTCGCAGCTCCACTCTGGTGACCACGAAGGCTGAAGTTGTTGCGGCCCACAATGGTCACCACGGTGGCCCTTGCCGCCATGTGCAAGGGCCACCTGTGTGTGTGTGTGTGTGTGTGTGTGTGTGTGTGTGTGTGTGTGCACATGTGCCCCTACATGTGTGCGGATTGACTAATAAGAAAGAACTCATCAAAATAGAATAGATTTAAGATTACGACATTCAATTGGAGCTTCATTATGGTTTGTGTTATGGATTGATTTTGGATGGTTAGATCGGATGATTTGGAAGTAGTAGACCTTAATATTTGTTTTAGTATTAAATAATTTTGGTAGATCTTTGAAAGTTAACATATTAAATATATTTTGGAGAGATGTATGCCCCTTGAATCCATAAAAGTTAGGCAAACTCATGGGAGAGATGTATGTGCCTGAGACTTCATTCAAAAGAGTTAATACAATTTGACAAACTCATTAGACAAGATTGTATGTCACAGCTTGCAAAACTCCAAAATATAAACTTATCCAATACATCGTCTTTTTTTATCACTAAACCTAATCCCAGTTCAATTATAACCTTGATTGAATCAACTAGACCCTAATAAAACCTAACACTTACCTAACCCTATTCCTAATTATAACCATAATGATAATCCTAAGCTTTGTAGGAGAATGGTAACACTAATCCCAATATAACATCAACCATAAATTTATCTCTGATTAAACCCTAATCATTATCGTAATGTCATTCTTTACCTTAGAACAATAATTGCAACCCAAATAATTGAACATTTACCATACAATTGAAACTTAAATGAACCATATTTAAATTTATAAGCCTTGTTGAACCTTGACCCCAATCAAATGGTAATCATAAACCTAGTTAAACACCAACCTTAATTGAACCCTAATTACACTTAACACTAACTAAACTCTAATTTAGGCCTAATCTTACATCATAATTCTTAGCATTATTATAATTATAAATATATTATTATATTACATATTGGATTGGATTGTGTTGTGTTACAAAGAGCCTCATCAAGAACAATTTCTCCATACTTCTACAACCCCCAATGTCCAATATTACTAACTGGCTAGTCTAAATGCTATCTAGAAGAAGCATCAATCTCTACTCTCCACTTGAGGGGGAGAGGAAAGAGATGGAGAAAGCTCAGCGACGGGCAAGGAAGACCAAGTTGTAGACAAGGGGAGGACTCTGTTCTAGACGACTCCTTGATGGCAATAGAGATTCATAAGAACAAGAAGGCCTGCTTCAACAAAGACTCTAGTGGGGGCTTTGTTTAAATGCTCTAAGTTTGTTGTTTTTTGTGTGTAACTATTAGATAGTAGAATAGGGGTTGAATTGAATTATAAGAAATTGTACACTTTTTGAAAAATGGCAGTCAATAAATATCTGCAATGTGATCTAGGGTTTAATTTTTTTTGTCTATAAATGGGTTGATCCACAGTCTCTCTAAATTTTGGGTGTATTGGGCAATTTTGTTCTGTAAGTCTCATATGAGCAATTCTATAGTTGGTAGGGATGGATGCAAAGCCCAAAGATAGCTAGGATAGTATTATAGATACATAAAAGATATAGTGTTGTCATTGTATTAGACTTTTATAATATTAATAAAAAATTAATTATCACCAATCAAAACAAATTAATGTCCACTTATAGATTTGAAGTAGGTCTCCGAATAGGAATGTTCCAACCAAACTTGAGCTCCCTGCTTTGGATCAAAAATCTCCACAACCAATTTTGCAAGCTTTAAATATGAATCGAAAAGAGAATCTTGGGTGAAATTAAAATTTTGTTTAACTTCCTACCATGCTTTTTTTTAATTTCCTACTTTTTCTTGCCCAAAAAAGATGCCAATAAAAAGGGACTTTAAAAAAAATCAAAAAGAATGAAGAAAATGTTATGTACCTTAAAATAATAAGTATTTATATAAGATTTGAATCTGTAAACAAAAAAATATCAACTACATTTTAAAGGGCTTTTGATTAATCTGCAATCATCTGATGTGTGATTCAATAAATTTCAAGCATAGTTACATTTTCATCATAACCAAATAGTGTCATGAATTTGTTCAATAAATTTCTTAACATTTTTTTTCCAAATAAACTAGCATACCTATATTTTGAAAAATATAAGTAAAATAAGTCGAGAGATATCATTTTCTAGAAGACTAGTTCCATAATTACACTAATTGTAATTGAATAATTAGTGTTAAAAGTTCAATTACAATTAGTGTAATTATGGAATTAGTCTTCTAGAAAATTACATCTCTTGACTTATTTTACTTATATGAATGCATGCCCCCATTGGATCTTTTACCATTTTTATCCTTACTCTTACATACTCAACTCCAAAATTCCAAATAAACCAAGGAAACATTCCTATTTTTCAGGGATAATTAGGTAGCATACCCCACTCAAGTGCAAATTCTAAATAAGCCAAGGAAACATTCATAATTTTTAGATACATGATTTTGTAAATACTATGTTTTCCTTGTGTCAAAATTCAAAATTATATATAGAGAGAGAGACACACACACACAGAGATTATTTAAACCATCTTAATTTTAACCTTTGAAATTTTGGTTTTTCAATTTTTTTAAATATGGATATTAATAAAATATTGATTATTGTATAAATAATTAAACCCTTTTTTAAAAAATTGTAATTTTAAGATAATTTTTGCTAAACATATAGTAACTACAACAAATATTATTGAATATATAATTTTATTATTTTCATATCAAAAATATAAAATATTTAGATAAAACATATATTCAAACGAATCAAATATTTATATTTAAATAATTAAATGTGAAAGATTATCTACTTTCACAAATAAAAAGTTAAATGCAGATATTGTTTTTAACTATCACATTGAAACAATCAAAAAATCTTATTATACTCTTTAACAATTTTATCTTTTAAATTTAATATCCTAAGTTTATTTTTGTAAAAAATTAACTTCCAATATTTGAATATATCGTAATATACTACTTTACCGTCGTAAAAAGTTAGCACTCATTTATTTGGAAGTTCTAGGACCTATTAGGCCCCGCTTTAGTGATCTCTTAGATCTAAATGTGTTTATGCTTGATTTTTCGCTCCCTTTTTCCTCTCTCCTCGAATCTCTTCACACTTCCCAAATCCCAAGACCTTTTAAAAAAAATTTGCGACTCTAGGACTAAGTCCTTCGGGATTAATTTTTAATGGGCTCTGGGCCCGATGCAGGGTTGTTTCTTTTCCTGATCTTAATTATGGTTGGCATGTCAATTCTTGACCCCGAAATGAGTATAAAAGGACATGAAAGCTCCTCATTTTGACATCCAAGACAAACTATTACAATTCATGACATACATTCAAGATTTGAAGGCAAGCATCTCAATTCAAGATCTCCAAGTCTTCTTCCATCCATTTCAAAAGAAATCTTCTCTCATTTGAAACAATTTTCTCTCTTCCATGGTGGCCAAGTAGAGGAAATCTCAAGAAAGCAAGAAGATCCATATCCATTCTTCCTTTCCTCTTCTTCTCCATTGAAGTGATCAAGCATACATTCATTCAAGATCTAGGATTTGGAAAGTATAGATCTATTGCATTTGTGAGGACATCCTTGATTCTACAACATATTCCAAGCATACAACATCCTCATGCGTTTATCAGATCCTAACATCCATCCATGAGGGTTTTACAAGCAAGGTGAATGTTTACATTTGTCTTGTTTTACATGCATTTCATTTCCTTTCAAGGTTAATTCTTATATAGGGGATTGACCAAGGCAAGCCCCTTTTCATAACAATTTCCCCTTTTTCTTTGTGTGCAAGAACGGGTGGCGAAGTTGCAGATTCAAATTTTCAGAGTTTCAAAACCAAGGGTTGATCCTCTACAAATTTCATCAATTTTTACCCTACCAAGAGTAAGTCAACTTGACTCGACAATGTCCTAAGGGTCTACAAATTTCACAGTTCAGAGTTACAAGTCTCAAGGTTCCAGATCCAAAACTGTTCCTGATTCCAACAGACTCTCAGCACTCAATTCCAAAACTAAAGTTCACTTGTCCCCTCCTAACCCTCAAAGTGAGTTCATTCTTCTCATTTTCCTTTAGCATTTACTTTGAAACATTAGATGTGATAACACATCTTGTTGGTTATCATTTTCTTTATCATTGCCTAAGTGTTTATCATACTTTACATTCCATATATATGCATTTATGTTCGTACACGGAATCAACAAAACTCTCCCCTTTCACTAGATCATGCATTAGCGCCCCTTCATCCTTTTGGGTTGTGCTAATCAGATTTGGCCTAAGGGTGGGTTTTGTATTCCAATGTATATGGGAAGTGGGAATCTACCCTTGATAATCATTTCTCATACCAGATTTTGGTGAACCTAATGCTTTATGCAGTATCTTTCTGATTTGTTCATTAGATCTTCTTTGTGCATTGATCCTTACAATTACACATCTAGATCTACTTTGTATGCATTGTGTTGGTTACTCTTTACATTACATCTTTGCCACATTGTATGAATTTAGATCCTTAATTTCCTATTTCATAATACATGCTTAAATTTGATAGTTAAATTTGCTTCATTTGCATATTTCTTTCAAATTGCTCTGCATCTCTCTTTCCTTTCATTCCCTCATGTCTAAGCTTTACCACTTTGAGTCAACCTTGTAACATTTCGGATAGAAGAAGTCATAGACATGCATTCCTTTGATCTTGAACCCTCCTTTCCAAGGAATCCTAATGAGACCAACATGCATCTTAGCGACATCAACCCTATCCAAGAGAATAACTCTTCTCATTCTTCTCATGATGAAGATGAAGCCTTAAGAGTTCCTCCTGACCAAGTCCAAAAAATTTCCCGTGACTTTGAAAAGTTTGAACAATGGCTAGCTCAAGAAAATCACAATCATGAAGCCCTTTCTGTTGTAGAAGGCATGAGAAAACTTATTCATAATGATGAACATGGTCTTAACATCTTTCATAGCATTTCTCATCTTGTCCATACCAATGTCAAACCTCTTAAGGATTGTGCTAGAGATTTATGTCTCATTCCACCAACTACAAGTGTTAAAAAAATCTTAGCCTATCTCTACTTCCATTCCTAGTGGCTTCACTTTTACTCTACCTATCATAACCACCTCAATCCCAAATTCCAATCCTACACATGTGAGTCTTCCTAATCCTATCATTCCTTCTATTCCTTCAAGTGTGTCATGTGTTTCATTGCCTACATCTGCACCCACTTACCATATTGTCCATTTTTCATATTCAAGCATTCCTTCCATTTAACATTTCTCATGTTTCCCCTCCCACCATTCTTTCTACTGATTTCACTAATAATAGCTTGGCTCAAACTGTGTCTTATTTGGAACAACAAATTGCTTCTATGACTCAATCTAAGTTCAACATTCCTACTTGTGATATTGATATTCCTTTGTCTATGGACATTATCCGAGTTGTTATATCACAAAGTATTGAGATTCCTCATCTTGAAACTTATAATGGTAAGGGTGATCATGTGACTCATGTCAAAACTTTCCAAACCTTGTGTAGTGACTTCTCTCATGACCATAGGTTCACGGAAAAGTTGTTTACTAGAACCTTTCAAGACAAAGTCTTGCAATGGTATTGTTCTTTGCCTCCTTGTTCCATTGATTCCTTCCACAAGATTGCCAATGCTTTCATTTAACAATTTCAAACCAACATTGGTCCAAAAATCTCTAACTGATTTAATGCATTGTAAACAATGTGTTAAAGAAAAAGTTAGTGATTTCATTGGTAAATTTAAGCATTTGCATGCTCAGGTTTCTTATCATCTGCTTGATATTGATATACAACACATTTTTATTACTAATTTTAAAAAGGACATTAGAGATAAGATTCTCTTTCTAAGTTCTCTTCTTTTTCACAATTGTGTGCAGTGCTTCATCATTATCAACTACAAGTGAGTCAATTTGAGAGCACGACTCTAATGGATCATGTTCTTGTTGATAAGAGTGATGTCTTAACCAATCTCAAAAAAAATTAGAAACCGAACAACTACATCAAAATCAACAATTCATCCAACATTGTTGATGAACAAGTGGCAGCAACATCCAAAGGTGTTATACTAAGCTTTTTGAATCTTTGCGTGTTGTGATGATGAAGTTAATGAATTCTAATGTGTTAGCACTTCCTCCTTTCAAACCAATTGACCCATCCAAACCTAAGTTCAAATACATTGATCCCAAAGCTTTATGTCTGTACCATCGTCAACCCAATCATAATACTGAAAAGTGTTTTCAATTGAAAATGTTATTCAAGACCTTATTGATTCTAATGCTATATCTGTAGACACCAACATTAACAATGAAAACAAATCATTTGCACCTAATCAAAATTTGCAAATTTACACCAATATTTTGTCATCTCATTCAACCAATACTATTGCTCAACCTTCTTCCCAGTGCATTGACTATGATGAGAAAGTTACCGAAGCCAATCATGTTGTCAATCACGTTGAGCAACCCCAACCTAAACCTCAACCTCAACCTCCACCTCCGTCTTACATTACCTTTGATATTGCAGAGACAATTAATGCACTCGATGGTCCTCTCTACATTGTCACTAAGGTTAATGACATTCCTTCCTGTGGTACCTTCGTTGATCTCACTTGCATGGTGAATGTGATAATTGAAGAGCACTTTTTTAGTAAACATTTGCAAAAATATTTTTTGATAAATTTGATGTCTTAATTCAAACTTGCAATGGTTTCCTTTATCCTTCCCATGGTTCCATTTCCTTTCCTGTGGAAGTTGGTGGTAAAACCTTAGACACTACTTTCACTGTCATTCCCACTTTTGATCAATTTCAAGTTAAACATAGATTTCCTTTGCTTCTCCATGAATGTTGTGGCTTCTCCTATTCATAAATGTGTTAAATTTCTTCATAACAGAGAAATCATGATTGTTAACCATTGTCTTTATTGATCTTCCCTACCTCGGCATATGATTGACCTTGATTTCTTTTCGCCTTCCATGCCTCAACCTACTCAAGCTCGTCCTAACCATCTCTTTCACTCATACTAAGCCTATAAGATCCACAAGATTTGTGAACTTAGCAAACCTAAGAATGATCTAAAGCGTGGACTTCTTCCTACACCACCTATACCTCCTCTTCATATTGCTTACTTGCATGTTTCTCAATCCATCTCTCAACCTAGTGGGACTCCTTCCATTCTCCCTTCTAAGGAAGAAAAGGACCCGAAGTTGATCGATCCTATCCCAAACCAAATTCCTAATAAGACCAAATGCAATCATCATGCATGTGAACGTCGTGCTAAAGCCCGTCAACATGCTTCTCAAAATATTGATTCACCTCATACACCATCTCATACTTTGCTTCCCTGTAACCAACTCATGCTTGAGCCTATAGAGGAAGTCAATTTAAACAAGATTAAAATGAACAAACGTGACAGTGCTTTACAATTAATCTTGATGATGAAGATACTCTTGATGATGATGTTCATGATATTAACAATGGTATTCATGCAAGTGATTCTGATGACTATGACACTATTGATATTGATCATGATTTACTAGTTATGCTTTCACAACAATTATCTATCACTCCTAGTAACAAACATAGTGACCCATCTTCACAAAAGGGTCCTTGTTTGGAACTGGGTATTGTTCCATCTATTGTACTTAGGGTTGCTCTTCTCGCGAGTTGCCCACCTTCCCTAAACACTATCGGTCGAGATAGGGGGCAAGCGATACGCTTGACTAGCTCCTCTTGTGTGGTGGATTCTTTATGTTTGCTTGTCGTAATGTGCTTCCCCCGTGACGTGTTGCTCGTTAGATGTATTGTTTAGATTTCTTTAAACAACCATTGTTTCTCTGTTGGAATAATGTGATAAAGGAATCACCATGTTGTAAACATTCTTCTATTTTGTATCTCTATTCTATATGTCGTACTTGTGCCACTATTCTTAAATGTGCCTTTGTGTTGTCTAATTGGGATGATGCAAAACGATAAACACCGATTCTTTTTGGTGAATATTTACATTTGTCTTGTTTTACATGCATTTCTCTTTTCCTTTCAAGGTTAATCCCTATACAGGGGCTTGACCAAGGAAAGCCTCTTTCTACAACAATTTTCCCTTTTTCTTTGTGTGCAAGAACAGGTGGAGAAGTTGCAAATTTGGATTTTCAAAGTTTCAGAACCAAAGGTTGATCCTCTAAAAATTTCATCAATTTTTATCCTTCCAAGACTAAGTTGACTTTTTGGGACTAACTTGACTTGGGTTTGCAAATTTCATAGTTGAGTTACAGGTCTCAGGGTTTCAGATCCAAAATTGTTCTCGATACCAACAGGTTCCCAACAGTCAATTCCAGATCTGAAGTTCGCTTGTCCTCTCCTAACCCTCAAGGTGAGTTCATTCTCTTATTTTTCCTTTAGCATTTACTTTGATACATTAGATCTCATATCACATCTTGTCGGTTATCATTTCCTTTATCATTCCCTAAGTGTTTGTCATACTTTACATTCCATATACATACATTTATGTTCGTACAGGGAATCTAAAAAACTCTCCCCTTTTGTCAGATCATGCATTAGCACCCCTTCATCCTTTTGGGTTGTGTTAATCAGATTTAGCCTAAGGGTGAGTTTTGTATTCCAACGCATATGGGAAGTGGGAATCTACTCTTGATAACCATTTCCCATATAACTACATTTTGGATTTGATTGCTACAATTGGATAAAACTTGAATAAAAAATTTACAGTGAGCTTTAAAATTATTTTTCATACTGTATAGAATTATACTATATAATAGAAATAAAATACTATTACTATCCACTAGACCATATTGTATATATGTCCCTAACAATAGGTTTTTATTGCAATAATAAAATAGTTTTTTTGCTATCATAAGGACATTATTGTAATTTTAAAATAGTGCAACAGAAAATAATCAACGGAAACAAAAACAGTGGCAAATAACTGGAAGGGGAATTCAAAAAATGGATGTGTTAATCAAATCCTACTAATTTGGAAAAAAGGCTTTGCACCTTTATATCTCATGGAGAAGACTGTCCTCGCACAAGGGAACGGTCGCTCACCCCGCACTAAGGTGGTACTCTCCATAATCTCTCTACCTTCGCTATCCTCGCCATTAATGGGAAATGGCTTTTGTTGTGTGTTTTCAAACCCTCACTTTGAGCCCTCCGTTGGTGACTTTAAATCTTACTAAATTGTGGTGGAAGGTGTGCATTCTTCAAACCCTAGTGCACCGTTCGTGGTGGCGACAAGTAAACAACCTTGTGAAGATGGAAGACACCGACTAAGAACTATATTTTGACTCTCCACATTATGCCTAATTCTATTATGATTGAAGAGCTAAACAAGAAGATCTTGGCTTGAAGAGGTTGTTTTCTTTGCGATCTTAGACCACTCGAAGATGCCCTATAGGGCTTTTTTCAACTCATGGATGCAATCAATTTGGGTGCAAAATCTTGGTTTCAATTTTTCTTTTTGTCGTATGATACAAAAAGGCCTCTTTATTATCTTTTTCAATGATAGGCATAGCCAAAAGGAATTTTGGTATGTGGGAAGTGCTTGTTTTAGGGTTGTTCGTTGGACCCCAGAAGCCAATACTCTAGAAATTATTTTCCTTTCTTGCCCTAGCGGGATCACGATGAGAAATGCCCTACCCGTTATGTGGAAACTCATTCCAAAAACCCTTGAGTCAATTGGAAATGTGTTGTGGATAGATGAATCTATCTTGATCTTGCCTCATCTTGATGCTCGTCTTCCTATTGTTGTTAAACCTGGTGTTGAACTCCCTTTGTTACTCAGCATTGAGCTTGAACATGATCACCATGAATGTCCTATTGAATTCCTAGGTGGTTTAAATGCATGCTTGCTTTGCAGAAAAGAAGCACATGTAACAAATAATCGCCCTCTGTTACGTACAAACAATACCTCCAGTTCCAAGAGAGGAGAGTCTAATTTCAAATATTCTAACCCTAAGTTGACCCCCCCATCCAAAGACTTGAATGCAAACTCCATTGATCCCCCTCAGCCTCATGTTGTTACCTCTCCCCCCTTAACCCTAATATGCCTCATCGTCCACCCCCTAGAAAGAAAACTTGGTACCCCCATCAACCTCCTGATGACCCCCCTCCCTCTACTATTGACAATGGTCTTGATAAAGCTCACGTTGTCATCAAAGAATCTTTTCATGCCAATGCCCCACATGTCATTCCCTCTATTACTCAAGCCTTTGAAATAAATGATCATCAAGTGAACCCTAACAAGACTACTAAAGTTAGAACTCAAAATGCTCAACAAATTATTGTTAAAAAAGATTTAAAAGATTTCTTAAGTCAGAAAGACGGTAGATATTATCAATAAATTGAGTAGTAATAAAGGAACTAATAAGGTTAAAACAAATTCTCAGAATCCCTCATCTAGCAAGGATAAGACCATGAACTCGAATAGATTGGATCCTAACCTTGATCCTAGTATGTGCCAAAATACTAGGGTTGAGAAGCCTCTACCAAATTCAAACAATAAATATCGTCCTTCTCAATCCTCCTTCTCTAACAACGCTGACAGTCAGCAAGATATTGGTTTTGATATGATTGATGGAGGCTCCCCTTCCCCTAGTGGAGTGATCTAGACCTACATGAAGGAAGGAGCACCTTCTACCCAAGGTAATGGGCTTGTCCCTGAGATAGAAGTTCTTGTAATGGACCTTGAAATGATGGAAGATAAAACAATAAAGTGGGCCATCATCCCCTATGTTTCGCTCTCTGCAAACAACAACATGAAACCCATTAGGGTTGGTGTAGTGGAGAGTTGCAAGACCAATACTGACTCTAAGAAAAAGAAGACAATTAGGAGAGACGGCAATTCTTCAATAGGTACATGACGTGTTTATTATCAAGAAAAGTAAGACGATTAGGGCTAGTGTAGTGGAGAGTTGAAAGACCAATACTGACTCTAAGAAAAAGAAGAGAGTTAGGAGAGACAACCATTCTTAATAGGTACAAGACGTGTTTATTATCAAGAAAAGTAAGAGGTAGACCTAGGAGCTTTACCTCTTCTAAGAATCTCTCTAGAGGGTCTAATGGCCAGCTCCCTGAATTTTATCAAACATTTCAAGGCCCTATGGAGACTAACTCTTAAATGTTATTATGGTGTTTAAATGTGTTTCATGGAACATACAATGGTTAGAGTCCCCTGATAAGAAATATGTTGTTAACATATTTATGAGGTCACAGAGGAATCTTATGTGTTGCTTCTACAAGAGCTCAAAGTTGTTAACTTCACCCTTGAGGCCAATCTTAGATGAATCTTCGATGTATTTAGTGAGATGTAGTCTACTTTCAAACAAACCATTATAAAGGTAAGGGGGGAAGCCTTCATGCTTAGTCACATTTGGAGGGACAAGGTGAGAAATTGGGGATGTTCACCATGCAATAGAGTTCTGTGGGTTGTTGTGAAGGTTAGAGATCAACTGGTGGAAATATGCTTTGTTTAAGCTCCAAATGATTATAAGGAAAGAATTGAACTTTGGAAATGGAATGACTCAGCTAGAGGAGATACTCTAGAATTTAAGGGAAGATTTCAACATGATAGAAATTCCCCAGGACAAATCGAGAGGCTCAACATTTGAGTGGAAGGGTGAGGAAATATTTTTTTGGTTCAAGATGGTTAACAACCTAAGGCCTTTTTATGTTATGGTTGGTCAGAAAAAGGAGCTCAAGTGTCTATGGTACACTTAGTGTAATTATCAACATGGACACAAAAGGATTTATAGAAGGCTTGACAAATTTTATGCAAATCAAGATGCTTTCCAATTTGCATCTAAACCTAGTGATAGGTGGGTTAAGGTTATCCCAAATACTTCATCTAATCACCACCTTATCCACATCACCATTATTATTGGCTCTCATGTACAAAGATCCAGCAATTGCAGAGATGTTTTTGCCCTTAATACAAAGCTACTCCTTGATGAGGATGAAATGCAAGTTGTGAGTATAATCAAATTCATAAATAAGAGCAATCCCATATTCTACAATGCTAATGAGAAATAAAATTAAAATGTAAATGCTTGGGAAGGTCTTTTTCAAACTATGGGCGAGAAAAAGTATAAGGATATGTGAAGGCTTGAAACAAACCTCCAAAACTCTATGTTTTGTGTAGAGGAAACCTTGCAAGATGACCCCTCAAATAGACATGCCAATGAAGCTCTCTACCAGGCCAAAACAGCTTTGAGGAGGATTCGGCACTTCAAAACAATGGGCATGAAAACTATGGCTAGGTTTTACTGGCTAGAATATTGAGATAAAGGCTAAAGAACACATTGAATGCATTTTGGATGACAACAGGTTATTAATTATCAAGATGGTGTCCTAAATGTATTCAAGACATTCTATAGCAAACTATTCTCTTCAGAGGATAATTAGAAAAAAGGCCTTGTCAGAGGTAGGATCCAAAATATCATCCCAAATAAACTTGAAGGTATTGATACCTTTGATCTAAGCAAAGAGATTACACTAGAAGAGATCAATCTAGCAATTAGAGCTCTTAGCAATGACAAGGCGTCGGGCCTTGATGGACTGCCAATTGAATTCTATAAAAGAAATATTGGTTGAGTTGGTGAAGAGTTGTTGGAAGGATACAAAGAGGCCTTTTTTTCAAGAACATTACAGGGGAAAATAAATATTGGTCTCATCAAGTCGATCCTAAAGGATGGAAACAAATTTTTTCTCAAGAATTAATGTCCCATCACATTACTTAATGTGTCCTATAAAATTCTTGCTAAGTCTCTGGCCAAGAGATTGGAAAAAAATTTACCTATTGTGGTCAATCCCACCCAAACTGGCTTTGTAAAGGGCAGATACATTCTCGAAAATCTCTGAACATGTTGGAAGGCTACGAATTGGGCCAAAGAATCTGATTAGAACTCAACAATGGTTTTAATAGACTTTGAAAAGGCATACGATAGGGTGGAATGGAATTTTATTGATATGATGTTGGACGGTCTTGGGTTTCCTAAGGAATTTTGTTACATGGTGAATACTCTAATGCAAGATGTCAATGTTAGAGTGGAAGTCAATGGACTTAAATCTGAACCATTTCCTTTATCCAAGTCCATTAGACAAGGTTATTCCCTTGCTCCTGCAATATTTGTACTAGTTGTTGAAGCCATGTTCTACCTCCTGAGAGATAATACAATATCACCAAGAGTTAAGGGGATAACTTTGCCTAATAATGAAGAGGTGGTCTACATTCAACTTTTTGATGATACTGCCTTACTCATTGGAATGGAAGAGGGCAATGTTGAATCTTAATGAGTAAAATGGGCCTATTTTGTGAAGCCTTCAAGGATAAGATCTCCTTATCTAAATCAATGATGCTTGGATGGAGGACCCACCCTCCTGACTGCTTTAACAAGTTCTCTTTTGGTTGGGGAGGTGCAGATCACATTGTTAGGTACCTGGGCACTCCTTTTACAGTCAAACCCAATCTCAAAGAAATGTGGAGCTAGATTCAAGAGAAAATAGATAAGAAACTACAGAAGTGGAATAAGCATCACCTTACATTGGCAGGGAGAGTGCAGGTGTGTCAAAAAATCTTGTCTTCTTATAACATATATTATGCTTTAGCATGCAATTCAATCACATTCAAAAGAAGATTAGATGTTTCTTATGGTGTGATGATAAGGACAACAGGAAACATCATTTTATTAAGTGGGCATGGTGTTGTATGAGTAAAGGTAAACGTGGTATAGGGATTCTACAAAGTGATGAACCATGGAAAGTGTTGGTCAGACATAATATTTCTAAAGTTGTTTCTACCCTAATCAATCTTGGATTGGTCTTCCAATGGTTCGTATCATTACTGCTAACTTCCATGTTAACCCGACAAGCTCAACCGTATTCCTTTCAATTTGGAAAGAGTGGGATGGGGAAAGAAAGTTCGTTACTCAATACAATATAATTGATAGCAATAATAAGATATGTGGTGAGAGGTCTATATGGTGGAACTTGAAACATAATGGTAAACCCTTGACCCTCCTACAGGGATGCTCAGCTAACACATGCACTAATAAAGGGTTGAGGACTCTCGATGATATAATCAAGGAAGACAAATTGATTACATGGCGGGAACTTCATGAGGAATTTGATATTCCCCCCACTCAATGGAGGACATTCACTATTTTGAGATTAGCTTGCTCTTCTCTTTCCCCTCCTAGACCTTGTGTCTCAATTGAGGACAGATACCTCAACTTATTGTGATCGAATGGGTCCCCTCTACCTTTTGTCAAAACCAAATCCACTTACTCCCTACTTTCTGATAATCAAGACATTATTTCTCACCTCTCTACCTCCTGGAACAAGTTTTGTGATCCTGATACCTCGCAATCAGTTCTTCCTTGCATGTGGATGAGACCTTTAGAACCTAAGAAGTGCTTCATTTGGAACTTGTCGTTGCTTAAACTCCATGTCTACAGACCTGATGGTGACCTTAATGTTTGCCCTTTATACATGCATCTATTAAACATATTTTCTTTAATAGCTTATTTGCAAAAGACGTGTGGAATCTTTTTGGCATTATGTTTGATGCTTTTATCTGTCCTATTGATGTCATTTTGGGGCAGGTTTATTTCCTTAGGAAAGTCACTAACCTCTTTTTGGCTACTCTTTCTTGTGAGATTCTTTGGTTACTATGGAAATCTAGGAATAATGATCTTTTTCATGGTCATAATAGAGTTCTTACTGAGACTCTTAGGAGCCTCATAGTACATGGCATTAAATGGCAGGTTACAATCACTATGAGGATAGCCATGGAAAAATTTGAAAGCATGTTCCATGATGGTATGGTGAGAGTTGTCACTTGGGAGATCTCTCACAGACACACCTAGAGTAGAAGGACAGAAGAGAGAACCCCATTCGAGATTGGACTAGAGAATTTCATGGCCAAATTTGAAGAGCACGGAAGGAAAGCCCAAGCGGATCTTGCAGTTCCTAAAAAAGTGGTGGTTGTTGTTATTGAAGGTGATGCCTTACATAATCTAGTTGCAGCAGAGATTACTATCTTCAGGCATTCTAATAGCCCACTTCCTGGGAAGCTTGGTTCAAGGAAATTAAGGATTTTACTTTTGATAACAACTAGATGATATGCACTTGTAGATGGCCTTCTTTTTTGTATAAAGTAATTATTTATTAGTAATATGTATCTAACTTATGACAGAAGTGGTATATATTTTGTAAATCAACTGAATGTAGAATCTTAGTTTTGGTTCTCGATCTCTTCAAGATGTAATACTTTGATGTAAAAACTAATGTAACAAGTCTTACTTATATCTAATAGAAAAATTGGATTTTTTGAAGACTTTTGAGACTTTTAAACAAATGCAATAAGCAAGTACAAAGATAACTTATTTTCCATGCCTAAGCCAAAAGAGAGCTTTCAAATATATTGATGACAAATTCAAATTTGTTCGAACCACGTGACCAATACTTCAAAGCTACAAAACAAAACTTCAAAAGAACAATAGTTAAATCTCTTATTCAAGCGAATGTTCCATAGTAAAATCAAAAATATGCATACCATTGCTTATTTTGTTGTCTTTCAACTTCTTCTTTCTATTTATGTTCTAGCTATAAAAATTAATGATACATAACAAAAAGAATATTACGAAAATGTAAAGACACTTCCATGAAAATGATTGGATTTGTAGCGGTAGGATCACAATTTAACGGATTATAATGTGGTATTGAAATTGGGAGTATTGAAGCCATAAAGAGTGATGGGGATTTCATTAGACGTAAGGTTTCAGAACTGGGGAGCTCTCTATTGAGACAGCCCCTCGAAAAAAGGAAAAATCATAGTACAAAGTTTTTCAAAAAATAATAATAAAAGATATAATGGAAGAATCACAAACCAAGTATATGAAAGAAATAAAACTTGCCACTAAAAACAAATTAGGCATATCATGCAGGATTAAACCATGAAATACAATAGGAATCCAAAACCTTAAAAATATCTAGGCACAAAATAAGAAGTCCTTTGAGAAACCCAAGACATCAGATGGATAGAAAGAGCCAAGGATCCGGTGACCCTCTGAACTTATGATCACAAAAGCATTGAGACCTGGTTAGATCTCGATAATAATGTTTGTCTACTCATGAATCAGATTCTACATACCTCGACACATATCCAAATCGTACTCTCTGTCAGTTTATTCAAGAATGGTGTGTTGCCACAAAGTCCAACGAATTCATACGTTCAAGGCGCCTCTCGATCCTGCACACCTCAATGCCATTCTCACGGAGATTTCGACCAGCGAGAAGGAATCGATACAGAAACTTAGGTGATTAGGTTAGGAAAGCGAGAGGAATAAAAAATGCATTTTTTCATCAAATGTCCAACGAATTCATACGTTCAAGGCGCCTCTCGATCCTGCACACCTCAATGCCATTCTCACAGAGATTTCGACCAGCGAGAAGGAATCGATACAGAAACTTGGGTGATTAGGTTAGGAAAGCGAGAGGAATAAAAGATGCATTGTTCCATCAAATGTGTAATAAGTTCTTACATCCATTTTTGCCAACCATAGTGCAAGGGGTTTGAATCGGTTGCAACAGTCTATAGAAATTTGCGAAGAGGCTCCTGAGGCTTTGGCTATGACTTTTCCCTTGAATTCTCAAGCCCTAGATTTACTCGTTATGTCAAACCCCATTTCATGCCTTGTTTGTATTCTTTGAGAAAGCAATCCAGAGGGAAAGAAGAGTGTTGTTGCAATTCTTCATGAAATGGTTTTCAAGAATAAATAGAGAGACGTGATAGGAGGAACTGATGGACTAACAGAGGGGCTAGTGGGGCTACTAAAAGAGCCCATATGTCCATCTGCTACAAAAGCGAGCCTTACCACCATTTACAACATTGCTTTGAGGGAAAAATACAGGAGTAAAGCTGTTGAAGCAGGGGTTGTTCCTATTGTCATGGAGATGCTTGTTCAGGCAAAGAGGAGCATTTGTGAGAGGGCATTGTCGACATTGGATATCCTTTGTAATTTTAAGATTCCTTTTCATCGATTATACTGTGTGATTGCACAACTACCTATGTCTTCCTTCTTGAAATGTCTTTCATCAATTATGTTGTAGGATTCTTCCACTGCTTTTTATCGGTTGCATTCTGAGGATTCTTCTATTGCCTCCTCTCAATTACATTCTAATGCTTCAAGAGATATTTGAACCTTCAGCTATAGAGCAGATATTTGAACCGCCAAAAATAAAGACAGGCGTCAAAATTTCACAAAAGTTTAAGTGTTTCCCAATACTTTTGTTGCCACTATAGGAAGCCTCTCGACTTAAAAATATCAATTACACTTTAAAGGGCTTCTCAATAATTATTAATCTATTATGTTATTCAAGAAATTTAATGCATAGTTACATTTTAATCATATCCAAGTAGTGTGAGAACATGGTCCATAAGTTTCTCAATAATTTCCTCTTATTAAAAAGCATCTTTGGTTAGATGAATCTCTCTAATATATATTTTTGTTTAGTGTTCAAAAATTTTATTGTTGTGTCAATATAAATCTTGTGTTTCTAATGGTCTTCATTTTCAAACTTGGAGTCGTTGAAATATGGACATTGTCTCGCCAAATATAAAAAAGCTTATTTCAAATGAGATTAGTGCGGGTTAATATTAATGTGTTGACTAGGACAAGGAAGAGGAATAGTAAGATGTATGTATAGCTTATGGAAAGAATGACGTGGATGGGTACCAGAAAGGAAAGTCTTCAAAGGGTGGACAGATTGATCATATCCATCTAAGCTTGGGCTGCATGATTAATAAAGGAAATAATTATAAGTTAAGAAAAAGTCCTCTCATTGGTGTTGATTTGATAGAGGCCTTATGTGTTAAAAAATCGAAGATAGGCAACTCGAGCACGATCCCTAATAGGATCGTCCTTAATTATCTGTCCCAATGGGATACACGAGGGAAGGATTTCGAACATTGGCACCTGTCACATTATTAGCCCAAATTTTGAAGTGTCACACATACAAGCCAGGAAGGATGTTACTTTCCCAATAAAAGAAATTATGGCATTAAATGATTATTTGATCACTCCTACTTACCAGCCTAATTCTCTGTTAAGTCAACAAAATTCTATTTTCGACCATTCTGATGTCTTTCTCTATAGAGTGCAGTTAGTTATTTGCAAAAGAGAGTGCAGTGGAAAAAATAAGTTTGTTGTCATGGGGGCCCTCAAAAACAATCGGCGCCAGTCAATTGTGAAGCTTTGAAATAAGAACATCGAGCTCTGAAAATTGTTTCTTGTTGTGTGGTTGGCTCCATTTTGTAATGCCATGCAGGGTTACAATGTACCCTTACCTCCAAATTTACTAATTCCTGATCAGGAGGCAAGCTAAAGGTGGGCAGCCTGGAGCTCTCTTTTTCTCCTCAAATGGTAGCACACATGACAAGGCTAGAGAATTATGGTATGTGAGTCACTAAGAAGAGCTCTAGACATTATCAAAGCTTTATCAATAAATTCTATGACAAGTTATACCTCTCCCCTCCTTATGCTCTAGTCAGTCTCTATATTCTGAGGTATTTTACCTTGGAGGGTAGGTATATGGTAGTGCATGGATATCATTTCCGTTGCTAAATCATGTTAGACATAGGGCAAAAATCAATATTCTTTTTTTTCTATTTTCTTCAATTCAATAAAGTATTGAAAGTGGAGCTCCTCCCCTACTCCATCAAGGGCTAATTATGGCACTGTATAGATATGCCCTGGATATGGATCCTCATGGAAACTATATGTCGTTAGAGCATTAAGTTAGGCCTCCCCAACCTCCTCGTGCTCACATTCCTTCCCCGACCTCGCAAGCACGGAATGTTTCTCCGAGAAGGCTCACTATTGGATTTTTGCCTGCTACTTCCCATGTTTCCTCTAAGCCTAAGAAAAAGGTTGCTAGTGCTTGCCCTAACCAAGTTAATGAGCTTTTAAATGTTACCCCGAAGAAAAGAAAAACTCCTTTTGATCTTCTTGGCCCCTCTAAAAAGAAGCAAAACAAACCTTTGGCTAATAAAGGTGTAACCATTACTATTTTGGAAGATGTTGACGTGATTAAGAAGGATAAGGCTAAAAGACTTAAAATTGAGATGGGCTCTAGGTCCAATAGTCATAGGTTCACCAAACTGTGAAGTCCCTATAGAAATAAGATTTAATAAATAATAAATGATTAAATCATAATAAAGGAGAATTTAATAGATAAATAATAATATTAAAATAGATAAATAATATAATTATATTATATTATAAATATAAATAATAATATTTTGATGCATAAATATAAATATTAAATAATTAATCAAATAAATAATATATAATATTGTTTCCCAAACACTCTCCTAACGATGGAAATTGAAGCAGAGGAGGCGAAGAAGGGTAGAGAGGGTGAACAAAGTGAGGAAGAAGCCAACATGACTTCTTCACTCGAAGCATGGGAGGCACTGAAAAATGGAGCCTCGTGGGGAAAATTAGAACTTGCAAGAGAAAAACTGAGTGAGGCAGGATGGGAATTGATAGAGGCAAGCATCAATCAACTTTTGGAATTAGGGGATGGGATCTTTACTCTGTATAGGATGCTTATGTAAGGTTGTGGAGTTAGAAAGCTGGTATAGGGCAGTTTTGAATATAGTCTATCAAATTGTAGATGTCACTGATCACAGTCACATAGTCATAATTTTTTGCCAAGACATCCCCTATGGCATGGTGTGTGGCCCAAATGTGGTGCATAATGTGGATTTCTACCAACGTCATGACTTGGTCTATAGATTCACTTGTCTCTAGCCTTCTTTACAAAATATGCATCGCTAGGTAACAAGTTCTTGGCAACGCTTAGTTTCTGGTAACATTGAGCTCTTCCCTTATGCATAGGGGTTTTTATTGCTACATTTTCTTCCTCTAATGATTGTGATTTTGTGATGAGCAAGTTGTAGGTTTAGGGGAATCACTCTATTTCAACCAAACCCTAGAGAGTCTCCTTCAACCCACTTACTAAACCGCTCAATGTGTGCCCCGTGTAGGTTCATCTCCCCAATCTTCCACTCCATTTTTAGGAGATTTCTTACTTTGAGGCCATCAAAAATTCTATTGGCCACTTCTTGAGGTGGACGAGGCTACAGCTTCACTAAGCCACTCTACTTTCGCTCACATTTTGGTTGACATGGATATCTCCACACCACTCCCAAGGGATGTGGTACTCATGGTCGGGGACAGTCCTTGGACTCAATCATCGAATTATGAGGGCCTCCCCTTTTGTTGTCGGCGATGCTTCTCTACTGCCCATCTAGCTATAGAATGTTGTCTTACGTGTTGCTACTTGGTGGAAGGATGCAAATGATGATCATTTGATTGTCCGAGCTTCTTATTCTCTCTATGATTCTACCTTTGAGAGCTCCTCACAAGCTGATGATGTGAATGGAGCTCTTAGTACAAATCTGAGTGATGCTCTTGCTGCAAATTTGGGTGATGCCCCCACAATAAACCATTAGAATACCACTCTGACTCCTACTGGTGTGCCCCCCTCTCGCCATTTGGACCTTTCTTCACCTTCTGCTCCTTTGCTCCAAGCTTCAGCTGAGAGTGTACAGCTAGCTCAACACCCCATCCATTGTGCTGACAATTGTCCAAATGGAGTTTCATTAGTTACTCCCCCTTGTGATGGGGAGCCCAAGGACAACATCGACAAAACAATTGTCTGACAATGCCAGAAAAATAGCTCCTCAAACTCACATTCTACTCCACATGTGGTGAGTGAACTATCCTCCCACTCTTGAGGGCTACTAGCCTTGATGCTAGTGTGTTGTTTATTTGTTGTATTATGTTTTTGCACCACCTTTGTTCATGTGTTGTTAATAAGTCATTGATGGCCTCTACTTGTAAAATCCAAAACCCCTATTTTTGTGGTGTTCTATTTTAAATCTTCTGGTTGTGGTTGTGTAAAGATCAGCCCCCTTGTTAGGCTATTAATTTTAATCAAAAACGGTGATTATAGTTTACACATTGAAATGAGGCATTTTTTCATAGAGTTCGCCTAACTTAATGAAGCCATAAATAAAAGATTGTAGACAACAAAATTGAAGAGATGGGGGTATAGCAAAGTAAAAATTCCAGAGGAAGAATACATGAGGTTCTAATGCAGACAAGGGAGGAGAAATCCCTAATGGAGATGTCCAACCTTGCAGCAAGAGATTACACAGCGGAAAATGACAACACTAAAAAAAAGAGTATATCAGATAGCAAGAAACAAAAGTTATTGTCAACCGGAACAAGAATTACATTCAGCTAGCTTGTAACATGCAACTTTTCAAATTCACCATTGTCAATATACAACAGTAAGCAGTTAGATTCATTGCTCTCAAAGTCAAGCCCTTATACACAGCTAATCATTCCTCAAAATTACATATTTTCCTCAGAGACAACCGCAACACCAAGTAAGCTCTGCATCTACAAGCTCATAACATCGAAACTAGCCTTCCTGCAATTTCTTCTTTATGACTTGCCTTCACTACCTGCTCTTCTTGATTTGCTTCCTTAACACCTTCGTTTCCTTCTTCCTCTCTCTTTTTCTCTCTACTTTCTCTCAGTTGCTTAAACAAGAACTACTACCCTGCTTATATACAAGATCGCCAGCCACAAGTCAGCTTACCCGATCAACAAATTCCAAGATAAAGGAAACGTATTACATCAAACAGGACATGACCTAAATCCATAAGAACCCCAAAATAGATATAACATGATGTGCGATCGTGCAAGGAGGTCGGCCATGAATTTAAGAACATTGAACAATGTGCCACGAGCAACCGCAAGTAGTGAATCTTGACTGCAAGCCAGATCTCGCTACTCAGGCTGTCAAGAACATGAAATAAATATAGGACCCGACCAATCGTAGGACATCTTTATCTGGAAACAAAAGATCCTGATGTGGTTATAGACATGATATCATCATGTCTACAACACGCTGTAACGACCGCATAAGATGAGGTGCCAATAGGATCGACCGCAACTAAAAACATAGAAACTACCCAACTGGAATAGTAAACAAACAAATTCGAAGGAAAATCTTTTTGGGCGATGAAAGATTGCCAACTACCCAAGGGTGCTCCTACATCAAGTTCCCAATGTCAAAAGAAGGGGAAATGTCAATTAATATATATTTATTCTTATATGTTGTGTTGAATAGGGTGTCGAGTTTCATGATTGTTGGAGTACTGCGAAGAAGCCATTCCCGATAATGGGAATATACTCTCATCATAATCTTTGGTTTGTAACGTTAATAGGGCTACAATGTAAGTATGGCATTTATAAGGAGTTGATTAATGTTATGGGTTGTGATACTAAGTGCTAATAAGTATATCTGTCGTAGGAAATACATTTGGATTTACCATGAAATTTTTGTGAGTTGCCTGCAATATCACTGATATTTGTCGTGAGTACCTGGACGAAGCAAAGAAAGATTGTTTCATGCCATAATTGTTGAGAGAGTTGATATTCAAAGCTCATGTGGATTCTTGAGACCAATATTTTGTTGTCACCATAATTGGAAGTGCATGTTCTTACATCTTAGTGAGTAGTATGCTAGAGATAGTATTATCAGTGCTGGATGTTGACCAACTCATAT
Organism: Chamaecyparis obtusa; assembly: GCA_027943335.1. Lineage (NCBI taxonomy): Eukaryota > Viridiplantae > Streptophyta > Pinopsida > Cupressales > Cupressaceae > Chamaecyparis > Chamaecyparis obtusa. The sequence continues at coordinate 334,635 of BSBK01007536.1, forward strand.
GGGCAACTGCATGTGTCTCCAAGTGCTATAATGTTAACTCTCTGACTGCTTGATTCCTGTATCGTTTATATACTGCAATCAAATACAATACCTCTTGTGAATGAATACTGGAAATTGTAGTGGATGAGGTGATCTTGTAACCTTCGATTGAAGGCTTGATATTGGAACTATGAGCATGCAAATGAATAGCTATAATGGCCCAATATAACGGTGTTTCTTGTTTTGTTGTGAACTTGTTTTCAAGTATCATGTCAAATCTACAAATGGGAAGCAACATTGTCAACTAGTTGGATGTATTTCATTTGTCAAAACTTAAGAACCTATGATTGTTCTCCTACTTCGATCAAGTATACAAAGTGTTTGACAAAATTGCTTTGTGAAATCAGTGATAACTTCTGAATGTATATTCTTACAAGTGTCTAATGAAATGTCTATGTTATAACTCGTAATTTGTGATGAAATTTGGGTTCAGTACTGCTAAAGGTTCTTACACCCAAAAGGGAGCCATCAATAGTTCATGAATATATTTGTGTCAATAACATAAGGATAAATAGCAAAGTAGTGTCTATCAATGAAAACTAAGATTTTAATACATTCTTGTGTGAAGTTTGAGGAAGATAGTGCACTTTTCTATTATATCAGTATGGAGGCATTACACAGACTAGCAAGAGCTCTTGAGAACCTGGCATCTAAGGGGAACAATATTGTGATGGAGGAAGAAATTATTTCCTCTAGGGATAATTTTGAAGGAGACAATGGCAGTAAGGATGAGTGTTATGAGGAAGAAGAGATACATGATGACCAGGATACTGCCTATATTAGAGATTTAGAGGGAGATTCAGATAAGGAAAATGAGGGGGAGAAGTTGAAATTTCCATTGATGAAATTGATGCAAAGGGCCCTATTATTCCAAGAGAAGATAATAATAATAATCAGGAGAATCCTATGCAAGAAATTGAGAGGCTGGACCACCTTGCACAGATGATTCATGATAAAGGGGTGGTAATTGATAAGGCGCTCACTTCTCTGGTTCACATCACTAATGGCATCATGAACAAGGTGGTTATGGGAATTACCACTGGAAAATCAAAGATCAAGAAACAATTAAAGAGGACGGGTAGCAGGAAGGACATGGAGAAGAACAACTCTCAAAAAGGCAAACTGGACACATGGTTGGTGGCACTGGAGGAGTTGGAAAGAGACTGGAGCCTCATAGAGGCTTTATTTAGTTCTAATTAATGGTTTTTTGTCAATATGGGTCATGTTTTGTGCTCCATGTTGGAGCTTTTAAACATTTTTAAAACTATTAGTATATTGGTTAGATTAGATCTAGTTTATGGTATCTTCATGAAGACTAACTATCGATTCTTTAAAGACTAATATGGTTAATATAAGGTTATTAGTTATGTATTTGTGGTTATCGGTTAGAGACTAAGATGGTTAGTATTAAAGTTATTATGTTTTGTAGTAGTGGATATCGGTTATATTTTGGTTTGTTGGTATGTTAGTTTTTGCCTTTTTGGTTGGTTGCAATGTTGGGGGGGCCTTCACTGTTTTGTTGTTTCTCTTGTTGTGGCTTAAACTGTTCTATCCGATGTAAGGAATCAAGGCCCTTTCCATGCTTATCTAATCAAAAACCTTGTATTTCTTTGGGAGTTTAATATTTAATGTCCTAAAGTCATTATCTTCTACATCATCAAGTCCTTCAACTCTTTTTAGTTATTTCCATTAGCATTTTTCAATGAATTTTTAATTCCCCATTGTTTGCTTATGTTAGCATAGCAAGGTTTCTCACTAACTGTAACCATGTAAATCACATCAGTAAACACACGATGTCTCCTTTCTTTTAACACACGTCTTTAATGCATGCAAGACCAGGTAAATAGTATGTATCATGAAAATATCTTACAAATTTACATTGGAACTATTTCTACCCTATGTGGATATTCTTAAGCCAAAGGTGTTTTTGATGGATCTAATATTGTATAATTTAATCAATTGAACAAACAATTGACATCTTTTTCTGTCATATATACTTGTCTAAAGACCAGTTAAATTCTTTTCCAAGTAGAGTTAGTATTCCAAATATATAGTTTGATGGAGATATATATCACCCTCAAAATGCCACAATTCTAAAACCAGGATTCCAAGGATGGCAACGAAATGCTCCCCTGCCATCCCTCCACAACCAAAGTAGGGTCATTTCCGTAAACACCTAATAGAAGCTAGGGACATTTCTGGGCCACCCTACAGAAGCTGGGGGCATCTCTGGGATATCTCCCTTTGTTGGGAACATTGAGGGGACACCCCCAGCATCCCTGAAATGACTTGGGGACTTCAAGAAGTCCATAGACCATCTGAGAAACTCCAGAAGTCACCATGTTGTATGCAGCATTAAAGTCAAAAAGAGAATTAAAAGTACTGAAAAAACAAAAGTTCTATCATAATAATGATTTTGATTATGCCAAATCTTTGAATAGGCTGACAACATAATGGCATGTACAAATTGTTAATCTTGAAAGATACAATATTTATAGAGTAAGGAGGCAAAATAAACTCTTAAAATTAAAAAAGAATTTACTATTTTTTATTACTGATACTCAGATTCACGCTCTCTTAGCTATTATTGTTTTTTATTGTGCTGACTGTTGTAAGAGGTTTCTAAAAACTGAGAAGAAAATTATTATATAAAAAAAAACATGAATGATGATGCTCATGTTACTTCTTCCACTATGTGGGCCCCATAATTTAGACCAGACAGATTCCCCAGCTTCACTTTTAGTTGCCTGAAGAATGAAGTTTTAGTCTCGAATAAATTAATAATGAAGATTTAACCTCAGAAAACACAGTGATAAAATAATGAAAATAATGACACCCACAATGAAGATGCATGAAGATTTAAGGCCTTAACTTGGTTTTGGTGGTGGGGGCTTTGCCCATCAACCATATCTTGTGTCGTGACACGGAACACAACAAGGGCTCTGCCTTCAAACCCATCATATCCAAATTTGGGTCCATGGTCCCCCTTTCCAAAACTTGTCCCCATTGCCCTCCAATCACCCACCTCTGAAACTCAATTGAACAATGAAAAAATTTCAATGCTTCTAAACATGTCTTTTTGAAACACAGTTATATTTTTTGCGCATTGTATCCAAAACTTCTCAAATCAATGCATCAATTTTCTACACAAAATCATTTTAAGTGTTTGTTTAGAGTTTTGAACCTTAATACTATTTGTGATTTCTCGGTTCATTATTAAGATTTGACTGTGTAACATCATTTACCATTTCTCCTTGTCTAGGCTAACTTGGCTTGTATCCTTTTGTATGGAAAAAAGTTGATATAAGACAAAATACCTTCATTTGCTAATATCAATATAGGTATTTTGTATCCTTTTGTATGGAAAAGCATAACTTGCATTAGCATCAACATTCATTATTGATATAGACAAAATACCTTCACCTTGAGATTCCTACTTCCTCATTACATAAATTCTTTGAATTCTCAGCCTTTGCTCTCCTAACTGTTCTTATCATTCCTCTTTGGTTTGTGTGAAACAGACTATGGTGGATTTACTCAACATGTTACTTCTCTAGTGTTCCATTTTCTAGACAATTAAATATGCCAACTCTATGAATTTTTATTTTTTTTAAAGTGTATCTTAATTCTCATTTCCATGGCAGATAATTCAACATGTGATGATTTACCTGTCATAAAAGTCTTGACTATGATCCACTACCCCTTGTAAATTTTCAAAAAGCATATGAATATAATTAAATAAATAGCATACTTGTATCCATTCAGGCTATTTGAGAATAAATAGCATACTTGTATATTTCCAGGCTATTTGAGCAATCAAATTGTTTGATTTTCCAATGTTTTCAGATTCTTGTGATCAAGAGAAAAGTTGTGTCAACCTATCTGACCCAATCAACATTGCCATTAGAACAGAGATCAAGGAGAGCATAACAGTGTATCACCACGTGTATTACTTGTGTATTCACTCTGCCACAACACGTGCAATGTTACTGTGTTTTGCATCACCCTTGGCAAATTAAAATCTTGCCTTGCACAAACGTATTCTAGAGTTAGCCATGTAAATATCAACCTTTGTGACCAACATGCTGCATTTTTTTTCTCTTTGTAAACCATTTAAACTTCTCATCTTTCACAGGTCTCTATAGTTTCCCCATAAATATCAACCTTTCTAAATTATTACTTTTTATTTTCAAATTCCTAATGCCATTCATGTATTTCATTTCGAAGCAGGTCAAACTTTGTTGCCAATGATGGTGTATCCAACTGTAAAGTAGTATATTTTCCACAGATCCGTCTGATCCCTTCTCTATAAATTCAAAATGCCTTGCAAGGTAGTCTATCCCAAAGCCTCTAAGTGTAGCAGGTGAAGTATTAGATTAAGAAAGGGATTCCCTCACCATAAAAATAGAAGTGACGACACCTAACTTGGCTTGTATCCTTTTGTATGGAAAAAAGTTGATATTAGCTTATTTCCTTCCTACTGTTCTCATCACCCTCTTCCTATTTATTATTGTCTATAGTTTGTCATGAAGATTTTTTAACAGTAACTGAAGGCAATTATTGATATTGACCATTTCTCCGTAACTTCTAGCAAATATATTTAAGGAAATGGCAGTTTGTAGCTGAAGATGGAAACCATTTAATCTTTACAAATACACAGTTTCTATTTTTTCATGTCAGTCCTGAACTGTTGTTTCATTCTCCATGAAAACAAACGATTCACAGCTTATGTTTCTTAATCTCCATGATGCCCAGAATATAGAACCAAAAATTTGATCACAGGTGCAGCAATCATAGGTTGTCTTATCAAGCAAAATTTAATTCTTGCATAGTATTTCTGAACCTCTTTTATTATGTTGGAAAAAGCATAGCCCAGTTCATGTCGATAATGATAATCTTGTTATTGCACATTAGTGTCTATCAAATTTAGGCAAAGTATCACTTCTCTATTTTTCTCTCCATTATCCCCAGAGTTAATGTTTGACCAGAATAGTATAAAACAAAAGAGCAGATAAATCACGAAACACAAGACCACCAAAGATACCCTGGGAAAACCCTCCTACTTGAGGGAAAAACCCAGACACACCACAAAACGATCCTTTATTGAACACACTAAATCTGAATACAATGATCTCACGCTTAATCAGAGATAATGTCTAATCAGAGATTGTTAACTCTTAACAATCTACAAAAGTATGACTTTTATCAGCTCAAGCAACACCTGCTCAGCATCTACAATATCAAAGCCATCTTATGTACACATGAATATGAGATTATAGACACACCAAATGATCATAAACTGATCATACACAGAATGCCTAAAGCAGATGAAACAAAAAACAGATGCCGTGAATCCTGAAGCGGACATGATAATATCTCACTCTGCCATGATAATGGCACACACATTTTCTTGAATAATCAATGCACTCTTCAATCTCTACCTATACACGACTCTGCCCAGAAAGAATGAGACTGAAAGTAGTCAAAGAGTCACTCACATCAGTCACATGCCATGACAATATATCACCAAATTGCCTCAGATGTTAACACAGCAATGTATCACCGAACTGCCTCACGATGATCATACAGAAAATACATCAAAAGACTGTCACGGTAATCTCAAAAAGAATCACTTTAGACCACGCACGCATAGATTCTAACATAGCCAAAATACAACCCGATGGTACAATAAAAGTGGACAGCAGTTACTCATCTGATCTCTATTCCTCATGTGACCACAATGAACTGATGACGCTTGGAATCCCATGGACAGTTACAGAGAACAGCACAAACACTCTGCATATTCAGAACAATCACCGTAGTCACTGAATTGGAATACACCAATACATGTCACATCAAAAATGTCTATATCCCGACGCTCAACAGGAAGCACACGTTACACTTGAAATGAATAGACAGCAATTACCATACTATGCCGCTTTGCATTCTCACAAGATGCAAGGGTCGTGCATAACACATACACCTGGCAATTAATAATGAAACATGATGCCATCTCAGCACACTCGAAAAGACGGATGCCAGCAATGAATATTGACAGTTATGGAGAGCCATTTCATCTCCGGCTCATCAATTACAAAAACCATTCAGAAGACAAGGCTGACTCAGCAGCCACGACATATAGCTCTTCAATTATCAATACAAAAGACTCTTCAATAGTCATCGTACATGACCAAAATAAAACATCAACGCTGATGAAGACATCGCAAACATACCACCTGTATGTTGAAGAAGTCATAGCAGGTAAGAAAAATGTCTCCTCCAACTACAAACATTAACACCCAGGATCTATGAAACCAATCATACAGACAGATTACTTATTCAACTATCATATAATGTCTTTCCATAAGAAATTCTGACATGCCACAAACTTTCCTATTTCCAATCTAATTTGAGTATTCCATCTCCAGGATGTTTTCAAACTTCATAATTATCTTGTGTAACATTGCAATATATTTTCTACCCAATTCTATCATGCCAATCAAGACTCCATCCTGGTTTCACTGTTGAGTACAGCCTTCAATTTTTAGAAATCCTCTTATGAATACAAGAACTTCAATAGTTTATCCCCAAATGTGATAAAAACCTCTCCTCATTCACAACAATTCATCCTACTATTCAAAACATTTAATGCAAACTCACATTCTCACATCCACGCAAAATGATACAGCTTACATGTTTAGATGATAGATAAACACAACTGTTGGCAAATCTACCACTAATTGATAATTAGCCACCTACCACATAAATACAATCATCTCTTATAGACTAGGATGATTTGTGTTGTGAGTCTGTCTAATATAACTTTAAGATCTTGATATTTTTGGGTTAGACTGTAGGCCCTTCCTAGATATTCAAAAAAAAACACATTCTTTAAAAGGACTAACTGAGATTTTCTCAAAGTTTCAAACCAATAGGGAAAAGGACCCAATAGTTGAGCACCCTATATTTATGGTCTAATTAGTACACCATATGACCTCAAAAGAATGTATCAAAAAGAACAAGTAATCAGTTTGTTTATGACTAAAACTACAATTTTCATTTTGAGCATTCAAATGGAGGAAATAATACATTTTGAATCAAATTTACTTTGAAAAGAAATAGAAGCTAAGGTCGTTCTAAATTTGTGAATGAAATCGTCTATTTGTTATTCATCTTACAAGCCATGTTGTGATGGCTCATGTACTACTATTGAGTACAAATTGTACTATAATGTAAGACTTCTACAACTTTCAGTGACTCCTTGAAAAAAATTGGTACCAACATCATGTCCTACCACAACATTATGGGGCCCTTGCCCTTATTCATCATTTCCCTCTCACCTTCACCATTCAAGAAAATTCAGTCAAACACCATATGGAAACATAGTATGGGCCATAAGACATAATTAACTTTCTTAGGGACTTAGTTTGTACAAGCTAGCTTTAATAGCACAGGTATATTGTTGTGATTAACCCAAAACCTGACATTTGATTAATTTTTTTGTTCAAGTTCTTTTGCAAGTAGAGATGTCTATAATTTTGTTCTTCATTTATGGCTTTATAAATTTCCCCATGGGTTCCTTTCATTCATTGCTTCACTGGAAAAGAGATTAGAGCATGTTGCCTTACTCTCTTGTTTCCTTAATACAACCAGTACACCTTTCACCATTCCATACGGGTACCAAGGTAATGTCTATCAGTGCTTTGTATAATTCTATCACGTGCTTCTCCAAGTCCACATCATCAACATATTAAAGATACGGTGTTGCCCTAATTAGGAAACATTGCACAAAATGTCCCCCCTCATAATGCTTCCTGTATCGTATGATGAATTATCAGCTTACCACTTGCATCCCAAGTGATGCAACTTCCTCTCTCTTGTCAATGTTCCCTTCAATACCCCAGATTTTGGCAGCAACCACAAGTAGCCTCTATCATCCCGTTTTTGCATAAGTACTTAATGAGCCTTTTTTGTTTTATGTTAACAAGACACTTGTTCTAACTGTGTCATGTAACTTTGAATTTGACAAAACTTGTCATTTGGACAATTAGCATTTGTGTCTCATGATTGATGTATCAATCACCATTTGTCAATGTGGCATCAAACCATGGCTAACACCTTATCTGTGTGCTGGCCTACATAATATCCTTTCACCCAAGGTGCACTTCTTAGATCGTGCCGATGTAGTACTAAGCTAACAATGATTTGGGCATTACAAATAAGTTATGCGAAATTCCATCCATATATTCATTCATTCAATTTATTTTATAGTCATATTAATGGAGTTTTTGCAAGAGTTATGTCCCAACATGATTAACTTTATTCTTCCGGTGCAAGTTTTGATGATTCATGGTCTTACATCAAATAAGTGTGCACACTCCAGTTAAGTACACTACAACTGCATGCACACTTCTAGTTAACCAATAGATATTTGCACTCAAGCTAAGTTCACTTATACAATGGCATGGAACAGATGATAGGCTTTTATAGCAACTACTTACTCTCAGCACAAATCATCTTCAGTCCTCCAAACAATTAAATCAAAACAAAAACCCACTATCAAAACCCGCAATATGCACCTAACCCTTGAGGAATGAATTATGTTCAGTCCTCTAAACACTCAAATCAAAATAAAAACCTGTCATCAAAAACCTCAATTAGCATCTAATGCTTGAGTAACTACAATAGAAACTTAAAGCACTACAGTCAAAGTCTAGTCTTCAAAACATTTTGCAAACAGGCTCATGTGGCAACGAATTGGGGAGCAAAAGCATTAGTGCTGGCAATAGATTGTTCAATATGCCACATCATCATCAACCAAGACACCATACTTACACTATTGTGAAATTGACTAAAGAAGAAACAATGTAGGCCCTTGAGGTTGCCTAAATAGGGAAGTTGAAACAATTGCATGATGTCATTGTCTAGAAAAACTTGCCATCTTGATTCCATTTCCACCTTGGTGTTCATAGTTTTTGAGTCAAAGTCATCTCAACCCAATGAATTTCTTTGTGGCTCATCAGTCATCTCACTGAAGTGATTGTTGGAAGATTGTTGAGCATGTCAGAGTTTGGATTTGGGTGTGTTGACATTAATGTTTTGTCATTGATGTCAATATACTTGTTGCTGTCTCAAACAGTGTGTTCAAGATGTTCGGTAGGGTGGATTTTAGTTGTTCAGATGCTATACTAAAGATCTTGAGATGCGATGGTGAGGTATTGTTTTGGGATGTCTGTAGATCATCTACAAAGGTTCGCAGAGGTTGGTTTGACAGTTTGAGCAAGATGTGATTGAGTTTCTGGTCACTGATGTCACAGTGTTCCTGTGAACAGTGGTTGTGTATTTGGTTCGGTATGACTTGGATGTGATGTTTTAGAGGTTGCAAAGCTGGTTATTGTATGATCCCTTATCATTGTGATCACAGCTGGTGTTGTTCATGATTCAAAGTAGAGCAAGCTATCTTTTGTTATGTCTGAGTTCGGTGTTTTAGTGTTCTTGTTGATCAGAGTTAAAGATGAGTTTGGATTTCGTATTGGAGATGATGCGAAGGTTTTCGATGCTATTCATGCTACTTGTTTTTGGATCGTGTGATGATCGTGTTGTTGGTTCGCATTGGTTGTGATGATCTGATTTGCTGCTTTGGTAGCATGTTGGTGTTTCTTCATTTAGGTCCTAGCCGACTTGATGGAGTAACGTGTTGCAATTCTTGGTGATGCATTGGTGATGGTATAGCATGTTCAAGGATGAAGATTTGGATCCTATCTAAGTCTTAGCCGACTTGATTTGGATAGCATTGAGGATTGAGCATAATGCTTATATCTTTCATTGTATTAGTGTTTTGCACTTAAGGCAGAGTTTGTACTTCATTAGAACTGTATTGACATAGTAGATCCTATTTGTCAGTTTGGTTGTAAGGACTGTATGTCCACCCCTTTGTAATTGAAGTTAGATCGGTGAAGTCAATTGAGGGCCAGATCTGAAATTGTATTGTGAGCAATGAGCTCTGGGCAGTCAGCCTACAAATTGGGTTGTAAGCCTATGGTTGCAAGTGCATCCTTTGTTCTCTATTTTGCTCTTAACCGGGCAGTACTTTTAATAGAGTACACTCATCTAGTGGGTTTGACTCCCATTAGGGTTTTCCCTTAACCGGGTTTCCTCGAGAACAAATCTTTGTGTTCTATGTTTTGTGGTGTGGATCTTGCATTATTGTTTATCTTTCAGATCTAAGTGGCTAAAGTGAAATTAATGTAATTAGGTACACACAACTAATTCACCCCCCCACCCTCTCAGTTGTGTTTGTCTCCTTTTGGGCCTAATAGTAATTTGTATCTGTTATTTTTAAGTATTTGAGGGTGCCCCAAAGATCATCCTTGACCACACAACCTGATGCGATCTGCATCAAGTCAAGCTCAATATCATTTATAGGTTGAGCTATGCCAACATTGTGTTGCCCAATATCATCTTGTGCAAATTGAACTCCTATAGCATGGTTACAACCTAAACCTCATCAAGCCATGGATTCAATCTTAGGGAATGACCCAACTAAGTGCAAGAGTGTTGAGACCTCGATAAAACTTGGCTTTTGCAAAGTACCTAAAGTTTGTATGCTTTGCTCTGTCAAATGGAGGGTTATATGGGTGTGTTGGACTAATAGGGGCATTAACTACTCATTAAGGAATTTCATGAAAAAATGTCAATTATAAAGCATAAATTCTCTGGAAACCTTGCCACCATTTTCAGAGTTGATTGAATATCAAAAATGCAAACACTTTTATGGCAAATAGGCATCCCTCATTGCCATATGCTTCGAGCCTGCCATTCCTATCAACAAATTATGGCAAAGTTCATAGCATAGTTGTCATTATTGCCATGCAATAAATATCATTCACATCTTCACAATCATTGCATTTCTCACAAAGTGCAAAATCATTCTTATGTGGATCCATAAATTTCATTCGCCTCATCAAGTATGTGTAGAAAGATTCCAAGAAATTGGATGCATTCAATATTATTGATAGCACAAGCTATCTAGAACCAAGGTGAGAGTCCCCCACATAGTCAAACAACTAACTTCACAATCAAATGTGGCACCGCTATCAAATCAATGTCGCCAATTGCTTCAAAAGTACACTTTGAGATGGGCAACACCGATAAATACATTCGTTGGACAAAGGACAAGGTATCATCATACGCAAATGAGCCAACAAGTTACATGTCATGGTACAAAGTAGGGTAAACATGTACTTTGCACCACTTGTGCTACCTATATAACTATGCATGGCCACAACCAAGCTGCCACATTTATATATGCACACGCAATTTCAAGGTGTCAAGTTGTATTAATGCCCACTCACCAACAGAAGAATAGTCGTTCCATTCTCAAAAGATAACCAAAACAAGAGTCAAACCACCCTACATCAAAGAGATTGCACAAACAGAAAGCTACCCAAAGTTCAAACATAAAGATCTATCTAAACAAAGTAAATTTATTACAATAGCCACAAATCACTTAAATGTATAATAGGTGCACAAAGCCATTAAATTTAACAAATTGTTTGTGCAAGAAATTGGTCAAAATGGCCTAAGTAGCAAGTTCTTTTGAGAACAAAGTATCAATATGAAGTGGCACATAATCACCCCACATATTGCTTGAGATGAATACCATTAGCCCTTCCTCTCAAAGAGGTACCATTAAGCATTTCCAAACTAATGGTGCCATTCACATAGTATCACAAACCAGTTATGTATTAAAATAATGTAATGTTTCTTTAATGGTCATCTTAGTTGTCCTAGTTAGTTTAGGTAGTTTCTATTTTCGTCTTCAGTTCATCATGATTGTTTCATTTAGAAACATTGTCTTTGTAAATCTATTTAAGGAGACTTCGTCTTCTCTATCTAATACAACATTGATTTACCATAACATGGTATCAAAGCGGGTTGATGGGGTTTTTCAGAATTTGGCAAATTTTTCAAATAAAAATCCCTGACTTCTTGCTTTTTGACTTATTAAAAAAATTGTGGGGTCTTGTTTTCTAAATTTTGAGGGTTGTTTTCTTTGAAAAATCGTAGTGATTTTTCGAAGGGTTTCTATGAGGTGGTTTTCTCTATTTGACAGCAACATATAAGAAAAACCCACGTTTATTTTTTGAGCTCAGTCTATCGAGAAGGTTTTTGTTCTGTAAGCCAAGCCGTTTTGAAGAATCATGACCATTTTTTGGGCGATCTCTCTATGTGGTTTTCGGCCTGCGTTTGTGCAGATTTTTTTATGGAAAATCTATCCCGCGGCTCTAGATTTTTAGCTCGCATCACCTCTTTCCCGCACATCTTCATGCAAATGGCATGTCCATTAGGGCCCGTTTGGTTGCGGGAATTAGCCTGGAATTGGCATTTGTTATTTCCGATTTCGTCTAATCCTTAGTTTGGGAGTACAATATGAAAATAGAATAGGAAGATGTAAATGCTCATTTTGCCCAAAATGAGCATTTACATCTTCCATTTGAAAAGGTGGAATTGGAATTTGAAATTGGAATTGGAATTGGGAGCAAAGAAAATTTTTAAATTTTTCATGTCTACCACTTAATTTTTTAATTTTTTATTTGTGTGGGGAGGGATTTAATTTATTTTTTATTTGTTGGGTGGTTTGTAACTTTGTTATTTATTCGAATTTTTTCAAAAAAAAATTCAAATATTTTGCCGAATTTTTTTTAAAAAAAAAGTTTAAATTTTTTTGTCGAATTTTTTTACAAATTTTTTTTTAAAATTGATTTTTTATTTTTTTGAATTTTTTCTCAAATTTATTTTCCAAATTTTTGTCGAATTTTTTTTCGAATTTTGGTTGCGATCAATGATTGTAACTTGGTTGCCTGCCTCCAACTTTGGCTGCCTAGAACGGTCTACAATTCCATTTTAAATTCAATTCCATTAATAAAAATGAATTATTAAATTCAAAAACATTAAAACAATTCCAAAAAAAAAATTAAAAAATCATACTCAAATTCCAATTCCAATTTCAAAAAGTGGAGCCAAACGGTCCAACCATAATCCGGAAATGAAAAACCAGATTATCAAATCCATGATTTGACCATTTCCAGCATTTGATCAAATCCAGCATTTCCTAATTCCCGCAACCAAACGGGCCATTTCTTCCAAATCTTGCATTCTGGGGTTCTACTCGCATGCATCATTTTGAGACACGGATCTCTGTGTATTTCGAGGGTTTCTCCTACGATAGCAAGGGCCATGTCTGTGTCGTTTTTTATTTTCCTGCTCGCATGACAGCTCTAATGGCATGCCTTTTGTTCTGTGTGATATCTTCATCTCCCTGCATCAACGCAGTTAGAGCACGTAATCTGCCCTTTTGTTTGGTGACCTGGAGATGTTCTGGTTTGGGTTTTTATAATTTTTCCTTTAAAATTTTGTGTGCATTTATAATTTTTTCCTTATGAATTTTGGGAGAGGTTTTATATTTTTTCCCTTGAAATAATTTTGGGGGTTTTAATAATTTTTTTCCATTAAAAAAAATTTGGGGGTTTTAATAATTTTTCCCTTAAAAACATTTTAGCTCACATCACCTCTTTCCCGCACATCTTCTTCATGCAAATTGCATGTCCATTATTTCTTCCAAATCCTACATTCTGAGATTCTTCTACCCGCATGCATCATTTTGAGACACGAATCTTTATGTATTTCGAGGGTTTCTCCTACAACGGCAAGGCCCATGTCTGCGTCGTTTTTTATTTTCCTACTCGCGTGACAGCTCTAATGGCATGCCTTTTGTTCTATGTGATATCTTCATCTCCCTGCATCAATGCGGTTAGAGCACGCAATCAGCCCTTTTGTTTGGCCACCTAGAGATGTTCCGGTTTGGGTTTTTATAATTTTTCCTTTAAAATTGTGTGCATTTATTATTTTTTCCTTAAAAGTTATGGGAGAGGTTTTATATTTTTTCCCTTAAAATAATTCTGGGGGTTGTAATAATTTTTTCCCATTAAAAAAATTTCAGGGGTTTTAATTATTTTTTCCCTTAAAAAATTATGGGAGGGTTTTAGAATTTTTGTCCATAAAAAATTATTGTGGGTGTTATGCGAGGCAAAAAAATGTTTTGTACAAGGGTTTTAACATTTTTCCTAAAAAACGAAGTTTTGTATGCTGATCCATGTCTTCAATTTTGTGCCACTGCCAACTAATAGCTGATATTTCAGTGTCTGGTTTTGATCGATTTTCACCTCAAAAATTGTTTTTAATTTTTTCAATTTTGTCAAGAATACTAATCTTGTTATTGCACATTAGTGTCTATCAAATTTAGGCAAAGTATGACTTCAGAATTTTTCTCTTCATTATCCCCAGGATCTATGAAACCAGTCATACAGACAGATTACTTATTCAACTATCATATGATGTCTTGCCATAAGAAATTCTGACATGCTACAAAGATTTCCTATTTCCAATCTAATTTGAGTCTTCCATCTCTAGGATGTTTTCAAACTTCAAAAATATCTTGTTTAACATTGCGATATATTTTCTACCCAATTTTTAGAAATCCTCTTATGAATATAAGAATTTCAATAATTTCTCTTCAAACATGATAAAAAATCTCCTCTTGTTTACAACCATTCATCCTACTATTCAAAACTTCTAATGCAAACTCACATTCTCGCATCCACACAAATGATACAGCTTACATGTATAGATGATAGGTAAACACAACTGTTGGCATTTCTACCACTAATTGACAATTAGCCACCTACCACATAAATACAATCTTCTCTTATAGACTAGGAAGATTTGTGTTGTGAGTCTGTCTGATATAACTTTAGGATCTTCCTTGATAATTTTGGGTCAGGCTATAGGCTCTTCCTAGACATTCAAAAATAATGCATTCTTTAAAAGGACTGAGATTTTCTCGAAGTTTCAATGGCAATTCTTGGCAATGACCATCACACAGACCTTGACTTTTGCTAAGTAAAACAACATGGTCAAGTTCTAGAACATAGCAGCACAACACTTCGTCAAAGGCCCATTTTATAAAGTTGTCCATTGATTGTTTGGTAAAGCACATGAATAAGTTAATTTCTTTATGTAATTGTGCATCAAGAACCTCGAGTTTGCCAACGGGAATATGTAAAGAGGGGACAAAATATAGTAGACAGTGCAGCTAGTAGTACCTATTTAGAAGTAAAAAAGCCAATGACCACATCCATCCCATCTAGAATGAAATCAATCCACAAGAGTTCCACATCAAAAAAGTTATCTCCAAGTGGCATATTGCTTTTGTCAATCTTATTTTTTGACAAATGGTCAGGGCTAATATGGTGCTTGTCGAGGCATATAAAAATGGTGAAATGAAATTCTCAAAATAGAATTATCCTACAACATACTTTCCCATGCAATGGGCGTTTATTAACAAGCTACTTTAGCACCTAATGGTCAATTAAAAAGACAAGTGTATATGAAAGTATTGCTGAAACTTCTATAGGGGTAGACCATTTCAAGCGCTTCCTGCCCAATTCCAATGTAATTGTGATTTATTCTAATCAACTTTCTACTTGTTAAGTAGATGGGATGGTCGAAGTTCCCTACAACTAGTTGGCATTAGAATGACCCCAATAGCAATGCAAATAACAATCAAACATAAGGTGCAAGGCATCTATATGTTTGGAGACCATTCCATACACTGTCCAATCATTAAAGTGTTCCTACAAGAACTCATGAAGGAAATCTTTAAACGCACATAACACTAAGGAACAACAAAAGTCACATGTTCTTAAGGCCAACCCCATTCAATGATCAAAGTGGTCTTAGCCTTCTCGTCATCCAAATTTGTATTTGGTAGCAACCTAAGAAGCCATCCATGGAAGCATAAACTCCCTTGCTTTCAACTCCTAGGATCTCTTCTGAAAGGTGTAAAGAAGGGATCGATGAACCCAGCTAACATAGATTTTGATTCACCCATTCTTCTTAATGAAGTCTACTATTGGGCTAACCATTCAAACTTGTCAATTAAAAAGATGAATCCAGCTCCAAGCATTTTGTCTATCTCATCTTTTACAATGGCACACAAGTTTGGATTGTTTTTTGATGGACTTGGCATCTAGCACCCTACTTTGCAATATACCCAATCATGCATGTAGCCCTTTCCTTTCTTGGTATCCTCTTGAAATATGCCTTCAATATTTGTGCAAGTGGCTAACAACTTGCATGAGGATTGCTTCTCCCAAACAATTGCCTATTGATACCATTTTGGGTGGAGCCTATATGCCAATATTGACTTCAATGGTCTTGAGTGGTTCATTGTAATAGACGTACTTTCCAACCATTGTCTCTTTGATTTAGCATTCCCCTTCAATGGTCAAAACCTACTATTTGAACCTTTTTTGTTGTTACACTTGCTTAAGACACTAATGTGTTGGCAATTGATTAAGAAACTAATGTGCTCGTGGTGATCTACTTAGTGGAAGAGTTTGACTTGGGAAAAATCTAGATGCCATCTATCAATCTGCAAAGAGCACAAACATAATTAGGTTGGTTATTGAACAATGCTTCCCTTAAACTCTCAAAGGTCCAATGAATGCCTAGAGTCAAGTCAATGAAGCTAAACATGTAGGAAATCAATATTGAGTTGATCCCTCTGTAAAGAACATGAAATTCAAATGGCTCTAACCCTCACTTCTATTTGTTACTGCTACTGACATACGCTCAAACATAGACCGACTACCAATCGAAAACTAAGAAACACAATGCTAGCAACTTTAGATTATTAATAGAATATCAGATCAGATGACAATAGATGCTTAGTTCCAAAATATAATATATTATTAAGCATAGTGCACTTTGAATTACAGATCCAGGAAATGATTCACACACAAGAATCTGACCTCACATAGAAATTAACTCAGAAACTGATACAAATTAACTGACCAGGAAAATAGTTGAACTAGGGGTGGTTACAACTGCTGATGGGTTTGATATTAATTGGACACGTTAGAGGGGCGCCATTCATTCTTCCACATATCCCTCCCTGAGATGACCAGCCTTGGATTAGGCAAAGCGAACAGCTGACCGTAGATAACTAGAGAAAACTCCTACACAGTGCTGATAAGCTCAGTGATTTCCGTTTATAATACAATCTGCTTATGCTTCTCCTGGATCAATTGTGTTCTTTTTTTGTGAATGTGCAATCCTCCAATCCTTAATTCCTCAACCCTGCAGGCAGTGGAGAGATTTACTTGGCAATGTACGGTTTCATCCTACCGTGGAGAGACTCTTGAGTCTTGCCTCCCAAAATGCTCAGCATGAATGAAGCAAGATTTTTTTCTGATCTTGATACTTTGTAAATAAAAAAGTCCTCCCATATATAGAAGATAGAACAGACTAAGAACAGGTTAGCCAAAAAAATCAATTTTGGAGTATATCGGCTTAAGCAAAATATTTAACAATGTTACTATATTTACTGCAAGTCGGCCCAAGACACTATTTAGTATTGGGCCTTTTATAAATATTATTTATTTATTATTTGTTTAATAATGTATTGATTTATTTATTTAGAAAATATTGGTAAATAGGTTGGCCAACCCAGCATTAAATCTGGAACATCACAATCCTCTTGTCCCGAAGATTGCTTGTCCTCAAGCAATCTGCACTTGCATGCCAAAAACAAATACCAGGATCCCATATCAATCTCATAATCACTGCTACACCACTCCCTTACTCTACTCTGATATAATTGTCGTTAGCAACAATGCCCTTCTGCAGCATCCTGTGAAGCACTCCATCAATCCAAATGTCATCATAATCTTCCAACATGTTTTGTTGAAGAATAATGCTATGCATCCTTGAGACAAGATAAACATCTCTCATCCAAACTTCATACTATCTTATCAATCTTGGAACAAAGGCGTTTGAATGTTTTCTGGCCCACCTCCATGTAATGATGTGTATAATCATGGGGTTCTCTAGATTAACCTGCAATTCCACTTCAAGGCGCTCAATCTCAGACAAACCTATCTTCACAACATCACAACTAATATTTTACATATTACCACATGGTCCAATCATTCTAATACAATGTGAATCATCATGACATGGTGCAATTATGTCCATACCCAAGATTTGGATTGATAATTCCTACACATTACTATCTTCTATCATTGAGGAATCTTCTTGTTTGACATATTGAGACTCTGATCTTTTTTCCCGCTCTACTATCATTTCTTTTTTGACTTCCTCTTGTGCTTCTGTACTTTACACCATTTCAGGTTCTGATGGAGCCCTATTTTTTTCAAATTAGGGCCTCCATTTTGATCATTCTCCCTAACCTTCTAATTTTATTATGTTATCCTTTATAAGTTATATATTTTTGCCTCAGGGTAGGATATGACAGAACTCAAATTATGGTATATAATTCGCAAGATTTTTGTCATTACTAACCTGATTGGCGAGCCTTGGAGGTTTTTCATCCATTATCCATTTTAAACAATTTATAATAACATTACCCTATCTGATTTATCCTTTGTCTCTGTTATGCAGACAATGTTGGTAAAGCTTCATATCTCATAGCCCAATGATTGTGAAGGCTTTGCATTTAAAACAGGAGCGTCCCAAAAACTGCAGCAGGAGCTTTTAAAACAGATTGGATACCACGAGATGGAAAAGGAGCAAAACTGAATAAGCATACTACCATGAAGATCTTGAAAATGCCTGCACAGTGGAGAATCCAGAATGTATTTCAACAAAGTGAAGAATTTTCTCAAGGTCATGTTGCAAAACGAGCTAAGAAACTAAAACTAAAGCTGAATTTTGTAAAAGAAATTGATGCGATATTGTTACCTGTCATCCCTGTGTGTATACATGGCGTCTTCAAAACCTTGAAGTTGGTGAACATGTTTTGGGACCATTGTGTGAAATGCTAACGGCATTGAAAGCTCACAGCATTGGTATTAATAACAATTTCACTGTGATTGGTATAGAGGGAGGGTGGATAGAGCAATTTAATCTCAAATCAGAATTCAGTTAAGACGGCTATATTGACATTGGGGAGGAAGAGCCTTATGAACAACATGGAACATTATCGTGTTTTGATCATGAAGCTATAAATGCCCTTTTTGACAAGTGGAGGTGATAACAGAGATATTAATGTCTAAGATTTCAGGAGTCGTGATTTCAGGAGTCGTGATTTAATGTTTAGATGGGAAGTATGGCCTCTTCGCATACGACTGCAGAAACATCTCATTCACATTCATTTGCCCTCATTCTCAAATCCATCTCGTTTCTATTACTGTTAATTCAGGCTCGTAGATTTATGAATACACACTATCAATGGAAAATACAGATCGATTAAATAAGAAATTTTCTCTCCCCTCATCTGCTGTCTGTTACGTTGGAAGTGGTCTTAGGGATACAGTTGATATGATCCTTGGTTTATATGGCGTTACCAATTATGTTTTAGTGAAGAAAGCAATGGTTATCGTCATTCATTATGGATTGAACTATAAAAGTCTGGAATCTCATCTGAGCAATTCATGTCAACACGGCTCCAACTATACTCCCTATGCACGCACGATGCACAAATAAGCTTGTGCTTCAAATTTGAAAAGAGAGGAATACGATTGAGTGACCGGGTATTTGAAGTTTTTGAGTTTGATGTTTACACAAATCGAAGATACTTCTCAGATGTTACTATCAAAAGGACGAAGCTTAGTGAATTCACGATGGTCAAGGCTGGTCAAATGATGCATTGGAATTTCCCAGACAAATGCTTTCATCCTGGAGAGTCGCATAACAAAAGGATTTTACCAATACATGTTGTGAGGTTTTCACACCATCGCCCCAAAGAATTTGGGGGCCCCCCAATTTTTGAGCCGGTCTTGGCAATTTTCCTAGATCCGGGTATTCGGATGCCTTAGCGAGTTTTGGAGTAACCCTGAGGTTTTGAGACGATAAATTGCAAATTTTGGACTTAGATGAATTTTGAAAATTGACAAAATTGAAAAACTTGAGCATTTTCAAAATTTAATTGTGAAATTGGATATTTTTTGGGGAAACCTTGTAAATTTTTGGGTGGTGAAAATGGAGATTAAATGAAAAAATTAAATGGCCAAATTTGAATTAAATTGCCAAATGGAAACTAAATTGCTAAGTAATTTTTGGATTGCAAAATAAAAATTTAAATTGCGAAGTGGGATTTTCGAAATTTTAAATAGGTAAAAAGAGTAAATGAAAGTTGGAAATGGAATTAAAATTTATTTGAATTTTAATTGGCTGGCAAATTTTGATTTTGGGATGGTGTTGTTATGATTTAAATGGGCTAAAATCAATTTTTCTTGGGAAAAATTCTAAATTTATAAAATGAAAAAAGCTACAGCTGGCAGTCCCTTCCCATTTTTTATTTTTGCTTGGTATTGGGCACAACAAACATAAATTTTTCATCACCCAAGGCAGCCATCAATTCCAGCCCCACTTGCGATTTTTATGCATTAATTTGGCAATTTTAAAATAAATAAAATCATATTTTTGGGCTAAGTGTTTGTAATTTAAAAATTTAATTTGGGTCTTTTTGTGTGTTAAATTCAATGTATTTTAAGGCCTAAGAGGTGTGAAATTCAAGGTAAGTTATTGGGTCCACAATGGGGAAGGTTTAAAACTATATTAGAGGCCTAAATGACCTTTTTTCAAAATTTCAATTTTAGGGCCTATGATAATTTCGGATTTGGCTAATTTAAACCCATAATTTTGCACAATTCAATGCAAGTGGCTCTGTTAATTTAAATCTGCCCTTTCCTTAAATCGATTTTTTTTGGGGTAAGTGAATTAATTTTTTTTGGAGCCATGGCTTGGTTAATTTCAATGTTTAGGGGCCCCATATGGATCGTTTTTTGGAGTGGCCCAATTTCATTTTTTTAAAAAAAATTTAACATGCTATTGCACAGATTTTTGTTTTTGCAATACGCTGGCCCAATTTTAAATTAAAATTAAATACCCAAGGCTATGTGATTTAATGCATTTAATTTGGATTATATGTTTGGCAATTTAATTAATTCTATTTTCCCTCCAATGCAGGTCGGCCCTATTTGAAGAGGCAAAAAATTTAGTATAAAGGGAGGGCTTGTCTCCTCATTTTCTCATTCATTTCTCACTTGTCTCTTGGCAGCCAAGGAGGAGCTCTTGGAGCAACAAAAGAGCGAAATTTTGCAAGGAGGAGTGCATTTAGCAAGGGGTGATTTTTCTTCTTTTGGTGGAGGAATGCATTTTTGGTGTTGTCTTCTTCTTTGGAGGAGAATTTGTTGGTGTAGAGGAGGATCTTCATGCTTGAGGGTGAAGGCTGGTCTAAAAGGCAAATTTTCTCCTTGTTCTTGCTTGGTACATTTTCCCTATTTTCTTGCTTGCATCATCCATCCATCACTTCATCATTTCATCTAGGGCTTGAAGTTGGGAGATATAAGTGTAGTTTTCATCTAGGATTTGAAGAAAGGAGATATAAGTGGTAGTCCCACCCCTAGGAACGAAGTTGGGAGATATAAGTGTAGTCCATCTCATAAGTTTTCGAAGAGGCAAAAATAAGTGGTAGTCTCATCCCTAGGCGAAGAGGCAGAGATAAGTGTAGTGTGATAGAAATTGAAGAAGCAGAAATAAGTGGTAGTTCCATCCCTAGGATTGGAGGGGCAGAGATAAGTGTAGTCCCACCTCACTGTAGAAAGAAGGGACAGAAATAAGGGCTAGGATGGCGGATGCTAGTGCAAGCAAGGACCCAAAGGGCAATGCATACCAAGTAAGACAAGGAAGACATCATGCCAAGACCACCTTCTTCTCAAAATTGAAGCGAGGGACACCAACATTGGCACAGTGAACATGATACAGTTGAGAGACAAATTGATGGAGAGCTCCTCTCCCTTGGCCAAGAAGGATAAGGAGACAGGTTGCCACCACATTTGCATAGCTCCATCCTCCATCTCCATCTTTCACTTACATCCGCTTCACCCCCACCCTCCATTCCATATTTTCATTGCAGGTACAAGCGAGGAAGCAGGTTTCATTGCAGGTTGGAAGAGATTTGAAGATATTTGAGGCTAGGCAGGGCTTGGCTATTCGTGCAAGCTAGCTTGGTTAGATTTGAGAAGGTTCTAGCACCCAAGAGGGTCATGCATTTTGTTAATAAGTTGTAATAGGCTAAGTAGGCAAGTTCTAAAGGTCAAGAGGTAAGTGTGGGAACATTACACCAATGTAATAGGAACTTGGACTTGGACTTTTTTATGTGGTTGGCCCTCCATGTTTAGGAGTCTGCCCTCGGTGGTGAGCTCCGTGGAGTGGAGTTGTGTGTTTTCTTTCCTTGGCTAGTTGTTTTCTTTCATTGCAAATCAAACAAAGACAACTAGTAATTAGATTCAATCACATTAAGAGGAAAGATAAGAATGGACTACAAATTGATACAAACAAAGCAATCATAACTTGGATGATAAGATTGATCAACACACAAACTAAGTTGTAATTATCTATTAGAAATGGACTTAATGAACAATTCACATAATTTTGGATGTAAGATGAACTCCACATAGCTTAATTAGGCCGTGAAGGAACCAACTCACTAACTAGCTAGGCGGCCATTGATGAACTTAAGGATTATTTCAAATCAAGTAATGGGTGCATTGTGGGCCTTGCAGGAGGTATGGCCGAGGCAGGTGCCCCCAAAACCCAAGAGTATTGAAGGAGAGGGGGGTGCATGCAAACCAAATTCGAGTAGGAAGGAAAGTTAAGGAAGGCAAGGATAATGAAGGAGGAAAGCGAGACGAAAGGTTGAAAGAGGTCAAGTTTGATTTCAAGGCGGTGGCCAAGAGAAAGGCTCTCAAATTGCAAGAAGGTTCACATTCAAGAAAGCCACCGAGGCCGAGGCAGGATTACCCCAAGTGCATTGAGACCTCACCCTTTCAAGGTCAGGACATCAGGTACAAGCAAGTTCAAGTGGTGATAAGAAAGTTTCTAAGGATGAGCTCAAGCATCCAAGGCTTCACCTCATCTCAAGGATTAAATAAATTTATAAGATAAGGTTGATGAGGTGGCAATTTCATGTGCATGCAATCAAATCATGCCAAGTGTCCTATGTTCTCATTGGTTGACAGATTATTGTAATTTTCTCATTGGCCCACAAATTTGGTGCCCTCATGTAATTGGTTGAAAGATGGTAACCCTAATTAGGGTTTGTAAGGTTTAATCTTGGCCCTTGATTTTGCCCCTTAATCTTGGCCACTCGTAATTTTGAGCCTCTATATAAGGCCATTTGTTCTCATTTGTAAAGAGAATTATGTTGGAGAATTGTTGCCAAAATACTATCAAAATTGTTCTCTATTCATTGTTGTGGTTTGCATAATGGATAAACATGATCATTTTGGTGTATTGCATGTTTCTTCTCATCTCTCAAATTAAAGTAGGATTTTATTTCATGTTATTAGAGTAGAAGTAGATGGCTAGTTGTATGGTGATGTTAGTGAATGTTTGATAGGGATCTATCTACTAGGCCACTAGCATCCTAGCGGCTTGTTAGGAAGCCTTGTGTGGTAATCTAGTCCGATCGCTCCCAAGTTCTACTTGCATTTCATCTTTCCACTTGTACTTCAAGTTGGGTTGAAAGATAGGTGTTAGTGTGAAAATCCTAAGAGTGTCCCTTTGAATCATTGCACCAATGGAGGTAGCGCCGCAGGCAAACTTTCATTTGGTTGGACCCCCGTCCATTTGCTAATTTCTTCATTCATAGGAGTAGTAGTAGAGCAGTAAGCAGTTAGTGGTAGGAGTAGTTGAAAGTGAAAGTGATCAAGGAGAAAAGAACAAGTCAAGTAAGCGAAGTACCACTAAGTTATCTTTGAATGAACAACGTAAGCCCGCCTATGTGATTAACCAGCAAATCACATTAATATAACTGAGTTAGTATCCACAAGTGTAAGGAACCTTGGAGTTTTCTCATGTTCGTTATGAGTAATTACTTTTCAAGAGAGGGTTGAGTGTTTGGTATGCTATATCAAGTATTCAATTGCTATATGTTATGTAGTGGTACAAAACTGACATCAACAATACAGCAGTTTATGTTTTGAGCAGCTTACAATTTAATTGAGGAATTACATTATACAAGTAATTAGTTATTTGCTATGAAGAGACGCGATGGTTTGAGGGATCTCTTGCATCTTTTCATCCACGTATAAGTATAGATACCAAAACAACAAACAAAACATACGGCATTATCATTTCTGAACTATAATTGATGTGAGCAGTCCTGAGAAACAGGAAAACAATATAATCATTTGTTGCTGGCATATCAACTGATGGTAGAATTTCTTGCATAATTGGTAAGAGATCAAATTTTTATTTATCCAAAGGAAAGAGTATATCTCAGGAAGACGGTTAGTCCTTTATAGTTGTTAATGAACTTGTTGAAGCAGCTCTTAATATAATTGTTTGTGTAGAAAAATATATATTTCAGCATTCTAAGCCTGATTATCAAGGATACTGTGAAATATTTTGGCTTTTCCATATCTTTGTCTAATTGTTCTTCTCACCAAGGAAGTTAAAGATCTATTAGACTAGCACAGAATTGCATATGTGATTGATTTTCGACATTCAAAATTTTGGAACATTTGATGATATAGAAGTATATATTAATCCTATAAAGTTGTACTTAAGAAACCCTCTCTTGATAGACTCTATAGCCCAAGGAAATAAAGCACTGATTGTAGTGATCATCAAAGTACAATCATTTGATTTATAGCCTAAGATTGGTGATTCATTTTGCTTTTTCTTTTCAAAGAATCAGTTTGCTTACTGTTATAATTTATCTGTATCTTTCATTTTTAAGCATTTGACTTTGAGCAAATATAATTACAAGTATTCATACATATTGTTCAAGTTGTGCATACTAAAGGTCTTCTTAATTTCTTGCCATTCCGAAGAGTCTTTGGTTGCATTTGTGATCAGATTGTCTGCTATAAAAAGCCTAAGGCCAGATGAGCTGTCTTAGGAATAGACGTACCCACCTTGGCCCTGTAGAGTCAGAAGTGCAGAAGACAAAGATTATTCTGATCAGTCTTGTCAAGTTGGCCACAACCGGTTGGATATCCTAGCATTGAATTGGCAAGGTTCATAGGATTCCAATCTGTGGTTTTGGGAACCAACAGATTGGCGACTCTGTTGGGGAAGAGTTGCAAAGTAAACCTTAAGGAGTTTCTGATTTCATACCAGCATAAGAAATTAATGTTTATTGAAGCATTTTAATAATTGATATAATTCAGATTTTGAAGAGTTCTGATTTTATAATTCAGCATAAAGAAGTTGACATCTAAGTGATATCTTTGAAGCATTTCAATCTGATGTAATAGAGGTCCTAACTTTTCTTGAAGTTCTGATTTTGTTTCAGATTTATATACTCTCAAGAATCTTTGTTTCAAATCAGAATTTTTGCGAATTATACTCTGCTGAAGAAGAACCCAAGAAATTTATTTTCATTTCCCTTGAAGAGGGTGGTGACTCTATGATAAATATATTATGTCATGAATGATCAATTAATTTGTATAGAAAGAGAAAAAGGATATAGAAATTTATCTCTGAAGTATATGTGGGGAAGGAGATCAGTAAATAAAGGACAGAATAATCTCACCCAATTGAACTTCGAGAGGAAACAAAGAAAGAACAAAAGTAAGGCACCAAACATGATTTATTCAATACATAGAACTTCCATGAAAGAATTAACAAGCAGAATAATTATAATGAAGGAACCATTTCAAATCATAATACTCCTGAACGAGAAGATGAGAACTTTAATCCATTCTTCCAAATCCCTGAAGCTGATCAAGAACCTCAATGTGAAATGACACGGGTAGAAGAGGAAGAAGATGAAGAATTGCAACAATGGGATGCAATTTTTAGGAAGATAGTTGATGTTTCACATCAAGATGATAAAATAGCAAAAATACTTAGAAGACAGCCTAATCATATCCTAGAAAAGATAGGAATATCAAGTGGGCAAATTGTATCCCCACAACCAAAAACAAATAGTGGAGAAAAGCAAAAGCAAGAAAATTGGAGGGAAGAAAGAAGGAAGTCTGATCAAGAGGAAGCAAACAAAACATCTAAGTACAATCCTCATCACAGAAAAAATTTAGACCCTCTCTTTGCCACTAGTCATATGAATCCTTTATTTGATCATATGGATGGTATGAACGAAAAAACAAATCAGAATGAAAGCTTTGGGAGATGTTATGGTAAGGGTCAGCATGCTGGAAATTCAGGACAGCATAACAGAGGTGTTCCACAAAATGGGGTTTTTCTCATAATGCAAACTCTAGGCATCCTTATGGTGGGAATCAAATCAACAGAGGTAATGATAAATATTAATCACCATAACTAGGGTCAAGGAATGCATAATCTGGGAGCAAGAAATCATATCATAAGGCAGCCAATGGTTATTGAAAGGTATAGACAATTGGATTTTGATGGGATAAGAGGATACCCAAATCCAATTTCAAATGAATTGAGGACTGTTATCCCGAAATTCTCTGGTAGTGGGACTGAATCTGCCGAACGGCATGTGATCAACCTTAAGAGTACAATTGAAGAGTTGCATGAGGATCATGAAGATGTCTTCATGAAACTTTTTGTTCAATCTTTAACACAAGATGTTGTTGAATGGTATAGAAGTCTTCCTGATAGGTCTATAACCAAATGGTGTGATTTTGTTGATCAATTTATAGAACAATTTGGAGATCATAACGACACTTCATTTGCTTCACATGAACTAACGAGTATCAAAAAGAATATGAATGAATCAGTTGCGGAATTCAACAAGAGATGCAATAAGGTATTGAATAGAATCCCAAGATAAATCAGACCAGTTGATTCTTTCTTAATTGATTTTTATCTCAGTGCATTTGATAGAAAAACACGTTATGAGATAAGATCTCATAGACCTAGTTCTCTACAACAAGCTTTTAAGACAGCCATGACAATAGAGAGTGATAGAAAGGCAGCTAAAGGGTGGGCAAAAGGGATGATGTAAAACTTTATAATCCTAAAGCCCCAAAGAAGGATGAACTGAAGGTGATTATGGATATGTTGAAAGACATGAAAATGAAGCAAAGCATAAATAAAAGGCCGCCATTTCAAAGAAATGATAGACCAAGGTTGCATGATATGCCCTATCATACTAATTGGAAAGATGGCAAACTAGAGAAGCCGAATTACACCAAGGATACTCCTGATCCTTTGAGAAAAGTGAGCCACATGGTTGAAGATGGACCATGGTGTGAAGTCTGCAGATTACCTCATGCATCTAATCATTGTGTTGTTGCACAATCAATTCTAGAAGAGGAAAAGTCAAGAGATGGAAGATCAGCATACATACATGTTTTGTCATCCAAACCTTTTGGGGGTAGAGATGATGAAGATTATTCTGATGAGGAACATATTTTGGATTCATATTCAAGAAGGATGGATCAGAAACACCATATGCAACAAGTGTTTTCAGATGAAGAAGAAATGCCTACTCTAAGAAGGTTGACTAACAAAGAAAAGAGAGCTTATACTATTGCAGCTATTGAGCAGGCCAAGCTCACATATCAGCGAAGGAACAAGACCATGAATACAGATTAGGGTGATCCTTCTGGTATATTTGCCAAGGTTTCGCAGCAAAAGAATGTTAAAATAGATACATCAAGGAGAGCTAACAATCAAGTTCAAGACAAACAGGTAGATACATTGCAACCTCCTACATTATCCAAGCCATCAAATAAGCTGAACTCTAGTATGCAAGTTTTTGATTGTCATTCTTTTATGAATTATGCATTATCTCAGGTAAAGATTTCTGTCCCACTAATGGAAATAATGAAATTCCTTGATTACAAGAAGAGACTGTGAAGATTTTATCTAGTATAGAAGATTTAAGAGACGAAAATAATAAAAAGGATAATGATGAACCACCAATTGTATATTTAGGAACTACATTGAATAAAAATCCTAATCAAGTTGATCCTTTTTATTTAACTTTGTTGATTAATAATAAGTTAGTTAGAAATTGCATGATTGATTTAAGAGCAACAATTAATATTATGTTTGCTGATGTAATGAAAGAAATTGATTTAAAAGTTGATACACCATATGGAAAATGTTATGCAAGGGATAATAGATCAGTTCTTGTGGTTGGTATTATGAAAGATGTTGAATTTAGATTCTCTGCATATCCTCAAGTTTCATATAGAACTAACAATACTATTGTAGAAATTCTTGCAAATTATGGCATGTTGTTGTCCAGTCAATGGTCAAATCTGGTTGGAGGGCATGTCCAACTTGATCTATCTTATGCCACTATACCAATTGGTGGAAAGGAGATCAAAATTGAGAGAGAGCCAAGGTCTCCTTATTTGGTTGAGGATTTAAATTTTGATTTTGAGATCAACTTTTGCTAATCCGATATGGACAACTTCCAAGTGAGTATTTCTAAACCAGCTTTAAAAAATATTGATCCTATTGAAGTGCATGTGCACGAAAGTCATGAAGATATATGGCAAATGTACTTTGATGGAGCTTGCAACAAAGATGGTAATGGGGTTGGGGTTATTTTTGTATCTCCGTCTAGTAAGACTTTCAGATACTCTTTTTTGTTGAATTTTGAATGTACTAATAATATTTCAAAATATGAAGCATTAATCATTGGATTAAATATTACAAAAATGTATGGGATTAAGATGCTTTCTGTTTTAGGAGATTTTGATTTAATTGTGTCTCAAATCAGAAATAAATTCACAACTAAGAATCCAAGGTTAAAACAATAAAGGAATTATGTTTGGGATTTAATTGAATCATATGATGCATTTTTTATTAAGTGGGTAGATAGATCAAGTAATTTTCTTGCTGACCTAATGGCTAACCTAGCTGCTATTAGACAAGTTGATATTCCACTTGATGAGATTGTGCAGGTAGAGATGAAGAACAGACCATCAATACCTGATAATGTGCAGAATTGACAGGTATTTGAGGATGATAGGAACCTTCTTAGATTCCTAGCATGTGAAGAAAGTTATAAAAATCAGAATATAGATTGGAATGGGTATGTGGAAGACCAAGATGGTAAAGAGGTTTTGTTTGGGAAAGAGGTAGTTCAACTCAGAACAAATAAGATACCAAAGGGCTTAGTAGCACTAGAAAGGGTCTTTGATGAACAAGGGAGCTTCAAGCCTAGTAAATCTGCTACAGTCCAAGGGGATGTTGAAAAGATTAATCTTGGGAATGAACATACCCCTAAGGAAGTATTTATTGGTAAGAAGTTGTCTCCAAAAATAAGATCAGATTTGATTTCTTTATTAAGAAAGTATAGGCATGTTTTTGCTTGGAGTTATGATGAGTTAAAATCCTATAGAGAAGATTTATTTCAACATGAGATACCTCTAAAACAAGATGCAAAGCCTTTTAGGCAAAGGCAAAGGCAAAGGCCTATCAATCCAACTTTGGCTCCTAAGATGAAGGAAGAATTAGTTAAGCTAAGAGATGCAAGTATTATCAAACCTATTAGGCACTCAACTTGGGTATCAAATCTTGTCCCATTAAGAAAGAAGAATGGTGACATCAGACTATGTGTGGATTTTAGAAACCTTAATGTGTCATCTCTAAAGGATAATTATGCCTTACCCAACATGGAAACTTTGCTGCAAAAAGTAACAAGAAATGAGTTATTGTCCATGATGGATGGTTTTTTCGGATACAATCAGGTCAAAGTCAGAGAGTCAAACCAGTACAAGACAGCATTCACCGCTCCGTGGGGCACTTATGTTTATGGCACTTATCTTCTCCCTAGCTAGTTGTACTATTTCCAAGTAATCACATCACTTCTTAACGGGCCACATGAGGTTTTTAGGGCAGCTATTGGGGTTTGTAAGAGCTGGAATCTGCCTTTATTAAAGTGCTTTGTTATTGTCTGTCATTTCCAGACCTAGCTGTCCATTTTGGAAGCATTTTGGCATCTTCGAAATGCATATTTTGTGAGCAGCTCCAGTTATTTCTTGACTTCATTTAGTAGGTATGTGGGATTTTGATATGTTATATCATTTTATAAATTGGGTTGTCATTATATTTGAGAAATACTGAGAAATCAGATCATGAATTAAATCTGGAATTTTCAGCAGTGTTATTTCTGAGCTTTGTTCATTCTTTTGAGTCTGTAAAGGTGCTGCAATATTATCTTTCTATATGCAATATTATTGCCATTGTTTGCATTGCAAAAACAATTCAAAACAACTCAAACACAATTTTAAAAAAAAAGAGCACAAACAAGACTGCGTATTACAGTACACCTTATTGAACAATCTATAGTGTTAATGTGATTAGATTTATAGCAAAAATGGAAATGAATGCAATTTTAATTTTATATGTTTACTAATATATGTCTTTTCTTTTCAGGTATGCAGCAAATAAAAGACTATGTTATTCACAAATGATATCTCATGTATTTATGCACTATAAGAATATAAAAATATCACAAGGGAAATGCTGATAGAAATATCTCTGAATTACTTGCTGATTTAATATGAGAAGACTGTATATGCTTATCTTTGATTGATCAAGTAATGATCTCTTATAGGAGAGCTATGGTGGTATAGAGGCATGTCTCCCCAAGGAGACATGACTCTATACCGTCATGCCTCTTCACATATCAACTGTCGTCCAAAACAACTGATCCTTAATGCAACTGATCGGTGTCTTTATCAAAGTAAACAATGCATAACAAATGACACCTGATTGTTGTCATAACAAATGACACCCGATCGATGTGTACATGGTGCCCGATTATTATTATTAACCAATGGTTTATTAATCGGTGGCATAACCGATACTTATCATTTTCTCTGAATGATAACAAAGTAGCCAATACACAGCAAATCGGCAAGTGATAATATTTGCATTTTATTCGATTCTTTCATGCATTGATAATCATGAGTATATTAGTGATGTCAATCAATCCAAGGCATTATTATTATGAGAGAAAATCAAACATAATTGTCCAAATATAAATATATGTATATATATTAATGCATGATAATAATATCCATTATTATTATTATATATATATATTGATATGTATACATATATATCACAATTGATCTACTCTCGTGGCCATGTGATAACCATGAGATACACCAATCTCATTTATTTCATATTCTTTTCTACACACACACAACATTTAACATTAGATATGTTATTTAGTATTTTCCAAATGATATCAATAAATGCCAATTTCTTCTTCCTATTTGTGAGCTTTTGTTGTGATTAAATCTGAATATATTCAATTGTGTTTCATTTTTCATATTTGGTCTTTGTTTCTCATAGCACAGTCATCTAGAAGAAACACAAACAAACTTTATCATTGTAGTCCATATAAAATTTCAGAATATGAGCTGTTGAGATAATATTAATGTCTTCTACATATTATCTAATCGAAGCTACAAACATCAACACTCCCTCTTAGCTAGGGAAGATGAAAATCAAAAAATGCAATCACAATAAATCCATTAATTGTGAAATAATGAAGATATCACCTCACCATGATATCAGGAGATATGGTATGAGCATGAATATCAAGTCACATGATATTCACCACATCTTGAAAATATCCATGGTATGTGCACTGACATAATGTCTCATGATGTCTGCCATATGGGTACTCTATCATGGCATGTCCAAAGATATTATGTCACATAATATCCACCATGAAGATCTCTAACTCATCTATGGTGTATTTAATGATATCAGCCTTATGATATCTACCATGATATTTAAGAGATCCTAACCATCATGACATGTCCACGGATATCACATTGCATGATATCCATCATGATGGAGATGTGGTAAAGTCGTCACCTTACAACATCAATCAATTACAAGTGTATATTGTAGAAAAGTCGTTACCTTTCTTCAATGTACATAGGAGGGGCCCATTAGGTCATGGAGTCACACAAATGACGAGCAAAAGAGTTTACACATTTAACATCTTTATATATTAGTACAAATAGAAATACAATTTAGACTCAATCTCAAATTACATTATCAACCATACCAAGTTTATCTCAAAAGTGTTCAACTTTTGTCTTGGAGAGAGGCTTGGTGAGGATGTCAACAGTTTGATCACTTGTACTAATATACTCTAACTGAATCACATTCCTTTCTACCATGTCTCTAACATAGTGATAAGGAATCTCAATATGCTTGGACCTGTCGTGGAACACTGGATTCACAGAGAGCTTGATACAACTTTGATTGTCACAATGTATGACAGTGGGTTTCAAGGGCTGTCCAAACAGTCCTACCAGGAGCTTTCTGAGCCACACAGCTTCTCTTGCACTCATGGAGGAAGCAAAGTATTCTTCTTCAATAGAACTCTGTGCAATAGATGATTGCTTTCTGCTGATCCAAGAAATCATTGCTAATCCTAAGCTGAAACAACATCTTGATGTGCCTTTTTTGTCCACCACACTTCCAACCCAATCTGAATCTATGTAACCATGAAGATCAAGTTTTGCTTGGTCATATTTGAGACCATATCCAATGGTTCCTCAAAGATACCTCAAGATATGTTTTGCTGCAACAAAGTGTATCTCTTTCGGTTCATACATGAACTGATTGAGTGCGTTCACAGTATAACAAATATCAGGTCTAGTGTTGACCAAGTACATCAAGGATCCAATTATCTGTCTGTATAGTGTAGGATCTGCAAATTCTGAGTTCACAGCAGCTTCCTTCAATTTATGCAAGTTTGTTTCCATAGGTGTGGACATTGGTCTTGAAGTAAAGGTTGGGATCTGCATCATTTTTGGAGAAGCCTAATCCCAAGAAGTAGTGATCAACTCTTCCATACCAAGCTCAAGGAGCTTGTTTTAGACCATACAATGTTTTCTTTAGCCTACAAACATGAGATTCTGCATTGTGAATGATGAACCCTTCTGGCTGTTCAAGATATACTTCCTCTTCAATAGTTCCATTCAGAAAAGTTGTCTTCACATCCATTTGGTGAATTTTCCACCCCTTTGTTGTGGCAATGGCTATAATGGCTCTGACAGATGTATATCGTGCAACGGGTGCAAAGGTTTCTTCATAGTCGATGCCTTCTTTCTGTGAGAACCCTTTGGCTACAAATTTGGCTTTGTATTTCTCAATACTGCCATCTGCTGCATGCTTTATCTTGAATAGCCATTTGGATGATACTACTAACTTGTTATTAGATCTAGGCACAATGCCTAGAGATCATTCTTAATGATTAATTGATACTCTTCAATCATGGCATCTTTCCACACATGTTGTTTTAGGGCTTCTTCAACATTTGCAGGTTCTGCATTTATGATCTCACTCATTAATGCCACATAGTTAGAAAATCTATGAGGCCTTTGGCTTTCTCAAAAGGTTCCTTTTGGGACTGCAAAGTTTTTGGCTTCCTGAGTTACTTTTCTGGCCCAAAGAGGTCTCTTTTGGTTTGTATTGAAGGGTTCTTCTAATGGAGTGATGTCATCATCATTTACTACTTCAGGTGGAGTCTCCCTCTGAACCTCAGGAGCAGGATCCTCTTCCATGGTTTTAGGAGGATCTTGATTTTCTAACTCGAGAGAGCTTAAAGATCTTTTGAAGGCAATGTCTTCTTCAAATGTTACATCTCTGCTAAGTTCAATGTGTTTTTGACCAAGAATGTAGATTTTATAAGCCTTAGAGGTTTCACTATATCCCACAAATATTCCCTTCTTTCCAGAAGGTTCTAGTTTGGTCCTATTTTCTTGAGGCGCATGGATGTATACAGGACAACCAAAGATTCTTAAGTGGTCGATGTCAAGTTTTACACCTGTGAAGACTTTTTCTGGATTTTGTTGTCTAGAAGTGAGTGAGGGCATCTATTTTGGATGTAGACGGTTGTTTGAGAGGCTTCAGCCCAAAATAGGTTTCCATGTTTTGATCAAACATCATGGCTCTAACAGCCTCTACTATAGTCTTGTTCTTTCTTTCGGCTACTCCATTTTGTTGAGGGTTGTAAGGTACAGTGAACTCCCTCTTAATCTCGGCATTTACACAAAACTCTTTAAATACATCAGAAGTATATTCCCCCCCATTGTCTGTTCTAAGTGTTTTGACTTTCTTCCCTGACAAGGTTTCGACAAGAGCCTTAAATTCCTTAAATCTCAAAAGAATTTCTTCAGACTCTTTATTTATTAGAAAATAAATCCAAGTCTTCCAGGAGAAGTCATCAACAAATATTACATAGTACAAAAACCCACCCATAGAGGGTATAGACATGGGTCCACATAAATCTGAATGAATGAGTTTTAATTTAATACTACTTTTACTAGAACTATTATGAAAAGTTCCTTTAGTATTCTTACCTAGGGCACAACCTTTGTAGGTTCCTTCATGATTGTCGTTCAACTTAGGCATACCATTCACTATCTTCTCTATGGAGGGTAGAGCACGAAAGTGAAGGTGTCCTAGTCTTATGTGCCAAATCTCGTTTGAGCTTGAACTTTCATGAATGAGAGCTTGAGAAGAGGTGGTGCTTAACTTGTAAAGTGATCCATGCCTAACTCCTATAGATAGAGCCTTCTTGATGGTGGAGTTCTTTGGCCATGCCAAAACCTTTCCTTCCATGAAAGTTATTTTGTACCCTTTGTCTTCAAGTGCTGAGATGGACACAAGGTTCCTCTTTATTCCTGGTACGAACAAAACTCCAGTGAGCTGAAGTGATATGCCTGACTTCAGATTTATGGTACAAGTTCCAACCCCTTTAACAGGATAGTTGGAGTCATCTCCGATGGTTACCTCCCCATCAGAGTTTTCCTCAAGAGTATCCAAGTGT
The DNA here is from genome assembly GCA_027943335.1 of Chamaecyparis obtusa. NCBI lineage: Eukaryota > Viridiplantae > Streptophyta > Pinopsida > Cupressales > Cupressaceae > Chamaecyparis > Chamaecyparis obtusa. The sequence continues at coordinate 369,523 of BSBK01007536.1, forward strand.
TCTTTGTATCTTGTGATATGGCGGGATGCTCCACTGTCAATCACCCAAGTGTTGGGACTCTTGGATGTTTGACTTGACAAGGCTGAATCAAACAGATACTTCTCAGAGTATTCTTTCGGGCTAGTCTTTCCAACTTTAGCAAAGGAGGCTTGTAGTTTTATTCTATTCGGACACTTCTGGGCATAATGTCCATATTGATCACATCTGAAGCATTGAATTTGAGACACGTCTCTTCTTTTCTTGGAGGAGCCTTTCCCATTTGATCCCTTCTCATTCTTCCTTTTGGAGTCTCTTCTTCCCCTTCTTGTGGGATTTGGAGTATAATACATGGATGTCCTCATTTGTTGTGTATGGGATTTATTCCTCTGGTGATTAGCCTTGATTCCTCTTGAATACAATCCATCTTTAGTCTATCAAACTTTGGGAATTTGGACGGTGCACTTATTCCTTGAATAAAAGATTCCCAAAATTTTGGAAGACCATTTAGAGCTATCATTGCAATTTCCTTGTTGTCTATTTGATGCCCTATGGTGGACAATTGGTCCCTTACTTCAGTGATCCTCATGAAGTAGGACGTAATTGTCTCTCCTTTATTCATTTTCATGTGATGAAGTTGATTCTTCAGAGTGAGTGCTCTGCTAGTGTTGTTTATTTCATACATGTTTGCTATCACTTTGAACATATGGTATGCAGTATCATATTTTGAGATAATTGGGACTAAGTAGTCTCTAACTGCATCCACTATAATCTTCATAGTTTTTCCATTATTTTTATTCCATTGAATTTTCTCATCATTGTCATTTGGTTCTGGTATGTTTTCCCTTACATATGAGTCTAGTTAATTTTCTCTCAAGTTGAGCATAATTCAAAATTTCCATCAGACAAAGCTAGAGGCTCCCTCAACACGATCCTTGAATCTAAATCCACTTGCCATTATGTAGAGAGGAATATGATTTTACTAAGTTTATAGTCTTAATCAAGTTGCTATCTTCAATCTAATCGGATCTTCTTAGCCTAGCGCTCTGATACCATGTTAATGTGATTAGATTTATAGCAAAAATGGAAATGAATGCAATATTAATTTTATATGTTTACTAATATATGTCTTTTCTTTTCAGGTGTGCAGCAAATAAAAGACTATGGAATTCACAAATGATATCTCAAGTATTTATGCACTATAAGAATATGAAAATATCACAAGGGAAATGCTGATAGAATTATCTCTGAATTACTTGCTGATTTAATGAGAGGACTTGCATTCAATGTTGTATATGCTTATCTTTGATCGTTCAAGTAATGATCTCTTATAGGAGAGCCATGGTGGTATAGAGGTGACTCTATACCGTCATGCCTCTTCACATATCAACTGCCGTTCAAAACAACTGATCCTTAATGCAACTGATCGGTGTCTTTATCAAAGTAAACAATGCATAATAAATGACACCCAATCAGTGTCATAACAAATGACACCCGATCGGTGTCATTTGTAACTGAACGGTGTCTTTATCAAAGTAAACAATGCATAATAAATGACACCCGATCGAAGTGTACATGGTGCCCGATTATTATTATTATTAATTAATGGTTTATTAATCGGTGTGCATAACTGATACTTATCATTTTCTCTGTATGATATCAAAGTAGCTGATATGCAGCAAATCGGCGAGTGATAATATTGGCATTTTATTCGATTCTTTCATGCATTGATAATCATGAGTATATTAGTGATGTCAATCAATCCAAGGCATTATTATTATGAGAGAAAATCAAACATAATTTTCCAAATATAAATATATGTATATATAATAATGCATAATAATAATATCCATTATTATTATTATATATATATATTGATATGCATATATATATCACAATTGATCTACTCTCATAATATTAATGTCTTCTACATTTTATCTGATCGAAGCTACAAACGTCAACATATAGGAGTACAACTTATTGAAAATATATAAGGTAAATGCAAATACAAACTCCTTGTGTAGTTCCAAAATGAGAGTTGCATACGAAAAATTACTGTCTCACTTGATGTTGACCTAAGAAACTAAGTTGCATACACAAAATTAGTGTCTCAATTGATGTTAACATAAGAAACTAAGTCTAACTTTACCTTTACCTTTTATACTACAAACTGAGATCTCTTATTGACTAGCTCTAGTTTCCATTAGATATAGCTTGTTGTCTTCATTGAAAAATTATTGTACCTAATGGATTCAAAAAGTAGACCATCAGTCAGCGAGTGCCATCAACTAACCAATTATACAACTAAATTAGTTTTAAATATAGGCTACATGCTTTGCAGAATTGTACTTCCATGAATTAGCAATTTCTTGGCAAAGCCACTAACATAAATAGATCTATGCAACTCAAGAAATCGTCCCCTGTTTTTTATCTATTCCCTGCTGGAAACATTTTGAGGAAACAAGGACAAGTCAAAAATGTCCTCCACCAACTCCAACCCCCAATAATTTTAGGAAATGATTTTTGAAAATGAGAAAAATGAAAAATTGCGCCAAGAGACAACTAGCCATCCCCTCAAGCCCAAACTACTTCAAAAAATATTTGGTGGGTGGAAGGTATGTTTATAAGTAGAGTAGTCAACTTTTCAATTTTCAAGATAGATGGGATTAGACGTGCAAAGGCCACTTACAAGGGCACAGGTTGGCAAGGTTGGCCTTGCAAGAGGCAAAGAGCTCACTAAGATTGTATAGCCACTTGTCCTTTAATGATTTGTCATTGAGACGTGGGGCTTACATAACAGAAAGGGCATCCAATTTTCAATGGCATCTGACTTTTGACAAGAAATAATGATAAATGGAGAATTAAATTGTTAGCTATGCTAATCCAATATCATCACCATCACTTCGCGAAGGTGATACACAAGATGCTTAAGTCACATGCTCTATACAACTTCCAAATCGAATGTGCTGTAGTTATTTGGGATACAGTAAAATCTTCCAAATATATTTCCCAATTCTTTGGGATATGATCACATCAGACAAATCTATTTGGCAGTTCTTTGGGCTACAGCCACATCCAGCAAATCTGCTTTGCAATTGGCTGCCTTTCATTTATTTTCTTTTGTGAAACTATTACTACTGTCTCAAAACCTTTCAGCCTCTTTCAAGTCAGTCTTGCTTGTATGGCTATACTATAGAAGTAGAGGTCATCGAAGTGAAGGTTCAACTTGGCATGTCTTACAATCTCACTTACAATGTTCTCTTTGTTACAAATATGCTTTTATTTTATCCACTAAGAATGTTAAAATTGTTGAAAATTAGATTGTTGTTCTTTATTTTTATGCTAAGCATCATAATTCAAAATATCGTTATCGGCAACTTATCGCCAAGGGCAAAAAAAAGATATTGGCAGATATCGGAGATAAGTTGGGAACTTCTTGGGAAAATATCGGGAACTTGAAAAATTACTTAAATTTAATTAGAAATGCATTTTTTTGGCAAAATTCAATAAGGAGATGCATCTAATGAGTCAGTAAATGAGTAAACAAACTAAACAAGCTGATCTAGTTATATATAAATGCAAATTGGATACAAAATCGCATCCTCATGTGGAATGCTAATGGCTCGTAGCCATAGTCTGATAGTCTAAACTCTGAAGCAAACTAAAAATAGCAAATTGTCTTTGTAAAACTATAAGCAAATACAAGTGTCAAGTACAATATCAAAATAGTCTACATCTTCCTCTTCCCCTTCAGAGTGAGCTGGACGGATGGCACCATCTTTTCTAATATATTATAATATTATATAATAGTCTACAATATCAAAATAGTTCAAATTATCGCAGATATATCATCGCTCTAGAAGGCTGCAAATGACCTTCTTTCTCCTCCAAACCGTTTCTCTCCTCTCCAAATCTGCTCTTCCAAACAAAAAAATGACTTTTGCCCTTTTGCTGGGCCGTCACAGTCAAATACCTGGGAGCGAGCGATAAGTTTTTTATTTATCACGATAAATTCATGATTTATCACCGATACATTACAAATTTCTCTGTGATATGTTGGCAACTTCTCTGCGATAAGTTGACGTGTTTTATCGCCAAGACGAACTTATCACGATAAGTTCATTTATCGCAGATATATCTGCAGTAATTTGAAATATGCTAAGCATAGCCACCTTTTTTGATAATCTCATAAACGCCAACAATTTGTAGTTAAACTTATATTATTTGGTTGTTTCGTTATAATTTTTAAATAAAATATTTGTATATAAATAAGGAAAGCAATGAAACTTTATTTATTTGTATGTCAATTCTCATGTGAAATCTCAATTCAACTCTAATGTGATAAGTATTTTTGATGAATATGACGAATTGTACTTATTATATAAATATTAGATTTGTTTTATTTATTTTTTTGTTGTCCCCTACCATCCCCCAAAAAAGGGCCTCGCGGAAAAGCTTTTCCAAAGATACATTCCTCCATTCACTATCATCCCCATCCCAAAAACTTAATGTGACATAGAAATAAATAGATATAATCATAGCTAATGGGAACATACTGTAACAAGCAGGATATAGAATGCATGAGAAAAATAAGCCAGTAAATGCTTCATTGTAGAAGTTAAGCATATCAATTTTGCTTATTCATAAGTTAAGTCACCTGGCTCATGGTCAAGCTTGAATTTGGTCAATGACAAAACTCAAAAGAAACATGTCATTGAAGAAAAGATTTTCCAATTCAAAATTTAAAAAAAAAAGAAAGAAAAAGATTTTTAAAAATATTGTGTAAAATTCAACAAATAAAATTAAACATGTTCTTCTATGTTTCCAAATAAGAAACAAATATGGAAGCTCCCCACTAAGGTTATTGCTAATAAGGGTAATAGAGAAGGAAAATAGATTCCTCCAAATGAAAATAAACTTGGATGGGGATTCGAAGGGTAATCTCAGCCAGATTGGTAAAGGAGGAAATATCCAAAGTCGTCGTGGTAAGCCCCAAGTATGATATCTTGAAAGTCTAAACAAGAAACTAATTATGTGTCTGAAGTAACAAGATCTTTAAAAGGTTAGGAAAAGGGATATTTTCCAAATTCTTGTCAACTCTCTTCAAGTAAAGTATCACAGTCCTCGATACTTGGAGCTTACAGGATTCCACTTGCATAAAGGAGACCCACATTCCTAGTGAGCGAAATATGGTATCTGATCATCTGAAGATAAAGGCCTTAAACCTTCAAGTTATAATCAAGGTGACAGATTAACACAGAAAAAATATGAAGCCTGAATTTTATGCCTTCTTCAAATCACCTATCAAACATTTAATGTTCAACGATAAGATGATAGCAAAGCTAAGTTGAGGATAGAGGAGTTTAGAAGGTTTAATAATCGTAAGTTTAATACAAGGAACTATATCGTTCATGGGTACCACAAAGTCAAACTTAAGTATATCCTGTTCACAAAAAAGGGATGGCAAAAGGCAGAGCATTGACTGCCAATACAGGCTGCCCAAGTTACAAATTTTAGCCTATATGATGTTAAAAGTTATCACTATCGTTTAAACTGTATACTAGGCATTTGTGGACTTGCTAGTTCAAGTTTACTACTGAGCTTGCTCGCGAGGTTAAAACACAAGTGTACAAAATTTTAAATATATATAAGGTAAATGGAAAACAATTCCCTTTGTTGGCTTCCATAACGGGGGGAGATCCCACATACCAAATTAATATCTCACTTACAGTAAGCTAACGAAATTATGTTTACCTTTAAATTCATAATTTTATATGAACCACTTAGATGAACAGAATCCAAAAGCGGTCTGTTATCATATGAATAATCTCAATGGGTTAGTGCAGGCGGTTCTCTGATTTGCCAACGCTAGTACTTAAGATTATATGTAATCTACTAGATTGATGGACTGTCAAGAGATCATTTCAGCTACTGCAAAACTGTTTTTTTCTAGAATAGGCCCCCTTGACAGAAGCCTCACATTTGTCCAACGGGTTGTTGTGTAAAGGGAACGGAGAAGACTCCTGCAAGTGGGATCTAAGTTTAAAAAAATCAACTGAAGTAAGGCTGCCCATGACTACATCGAGCATTGGGAATTTTGGATATGGTCGTGGTATTACATTTGAGGAGCATATTTAAGTAAGTCCAAATATTTTGGTCCCGGCTTACCCTACATTGCCTAGAAGGTGGCCCATATCCTCGCCCAAGACTTGACAAGCAAAAACAGAACGATAAATAAGCCCCACAGCAACTGAGCTAGATATTTTACAGTTTTTCTTTTCTAATCTAAATACCAGGAATAGAGAAACGTAAAAAAGTTAGCCCAGCTTCCAACAACATTAGACACAACAAAAATAAAATCTGGAAATTTATGCAATTCAAACATAAAAATATATGCTGCACTGAGAAATTCAATATATATCATCTCCTCGCCGTTCGTCTATTCATTCATAAAGTTAGTAATGGTGAAGCAGATTAAGATTGTATTGTATTTAGGAATCTGAGTCTGACAAAAGGTATAGAAAACTTCCAGTAGCCGACCTCCATATTCAAAACAGGAATGGAACAGTTGAAACATTCCAAAATTTCATTTCCTGCAACTTTATTTTTGCAATTACATAATTAAAACGACTATGGAACCCTTAAAAAGTGCCAAAAAGTTATCTATATGTTGCAATCACTCATATTAAATAGCACTCTTGTAACATACTCATGTAAACCACTTTACAGAGGAGTCTCTCACCTTCTGCGGAATCACTTTCCGCTGCGGTCTTTACTCGAAGATACAGAGTTGATGTGCTTGTTTAGAGCATCTCTTTTAACTTGTTCGGCTTCTTCTGCCTCCGCAAGCAACTTGAGCTTGTGCTGAATCGCGCGGACCCTGTCCTCCACCTGCCGGAGTTTCCTCCACCTAATAATAGTGTAAATGGAGAGTCCACCCCACACCACAGCATAAGAAGCCCAGACATATGGGTAAGTCTGAGCGTGTTCCACACTTCTCCGCCATTGATCTTCCACCTTCTTTTGCAATGACTCCAGCCCTCTTTCATCATCGCTTCCCATTTCCAAGGTACAAAACAAAGACAACCAAAATAAACAGAGAACAAATAAGAAATTTTAACACCAAAACCCTAATGGAGTCTCCCAAAAACCTCAGATTTTAGGCGAAAAACACACCACTCAGCCATCAAATAATGGCATTGAAGTTCTGATAATTGAAAAGCATGCGGTGAATTATTGAACCATGAAGTTGTATGGCTTTAGTTACAAATTATCTGATCCTGTAGTGTTTCGCATATCTTGTGAAATGCTTCATACAGGTAACGTACTGAAATTTGATTTACAGTCGTAATGAAACCTCTCCGTGCACATTCCAAACAAGGATAGGTAAAACCCAAAACCCTTTTATTTCGGGGAATGCTTCTTAACTCGCAACATGATCGAATTCAATTTTTAAACGCGATAAAACCTGTAAATTTTTAAAAAATAGAAATAGGTAAAACTCAACATTTTTTCCTTCAAAGGATAATTTGGGAAGAAAACAACATACAAACATTTCAATTTTGTATATATGATCACATATAAAAGAACTTACATAAGGAGTAGAAATAAAATGGAAAGCAAAAATGTTAATAGCTCAATTGAGACGCAATGACATTATGTTATAGAGTGTTCGGATCTTAAGAATATTTAGATCAATTACATTGAGACGCTAAATGTGAGCACCTTGAGTAACCCATTTGCAGAAGAAAAGATAACAAAAGTTAATGATTTCTTGATCAAAATACACAATAGAGGATCTAAGATACAAAAGGGAAAAGAATTTAAGAAGGTTAAGTGTTGTCAAGCTTTTCTTTGTGGGTTTCTCATGCTTGTTTTCTTTGTTGGCTATTTGTGGGTCTTATAGGTTGTTTGGCCTCGTGGACATTATTAAAAAAGATATATACATTCATTCATTTATGTATTAGTAAAGTTAGATAATTTATAAAGTATTCATTATGGATCAAGCAATGGAATAATGTCTTATATGATATTATGAATGGGCAAGGTCAAGATTATTGATACACTTAGTAATAGCTTAATATTATAAAGGGGTGAAGCTAAGATTAATAAGACATCTTGCAATGGATTCAACCATAAAGAATGAAGTTATGCATATAGAAATATATTGATGCCATAAAGGTTTGGATTTCACATCCAACAACAAGTTCACATCATAAAAGGATGAGGCCAATATTATTCATACATCTAGTAACAAGATGACACTATAAAGGGATGAAGTTGATTATTTCATGGATCTAGCAACAAATTCAAACCGTAAAGAGATGAGTTTATGCACCTAACAATGGGTTCCACACCATAAAGAGATGAGCTCATACACCTAGCAATAGGTTGAGATCATAAAGGGATATGTGGTCATTGATATTAAATCAAAGAATTTTGAATATTCATGTACCCAACAACAAGTTGACATTATAAAGGGACGAGGTTGATTATATGTGAGCTTGACAGCTAGTTCCCATAAGATGCAATAATCAGTCTAGGTGGCCTTTAGAGAATCATGGAAATTATGCAAACCTAAGGGTGGACCCTATAATGTTAAGATGGCATCATGTCTTGATCACACATAGTTACTTATGCATTTATTATTTCCCCCTTGTGAAGGAGTGTACTCCTTGTACTCTACGATGAAAAGACCTTCATTTGTGGGGAATTTTAGCTCAAATGAGCCAAGTTTTTGGGGAGGGTGGCTCTTATTTTTCTTATAAAACACTATGTTATGATGACAAGTTTCTCTAATTGTATCAAGGGTTGCAATTTTTTCCTTATAGTGAGTCATTTTAGTTATCCTCTTTCTACTAAAGGGATGGGTGGGGATCGTATCCACATAGAGCCTAGTAAGGAAGATGATTTCAAAAATGACCCCAATGTTTGGTATATTTGTAGGGAAGGGGAGGTTTCTAAATATAATGAATCCATTAATGGGTTTGATGGGGGTTTATCTACTCAATTTGTGAACTCCTGGGAGGACATGAGAGTCATTATCAAGGGCATCTCTTTTGAAATTAGTGAGGAGGTGATTTGCAAGGATATTGGGTTATCCTCACAAGGAAGAAAATGGAAGAACACCAGTCAGGTGGTGGACAATGATAACCTTAATAGGTTTTTCAAAGAAGGCAAAGCTCCAGTCAAGATGCGGGGAGGCTATGAAAGGGAATAGTTGTCATGACCTTGGGATTAGGTTTATATTATGATCATGAAGTGTTTCAATCTTGAATGGTATTTTAAAATTTACTACTATTATCACATGCCCCTCCTTAACCACTTTAGAAAACATGAAATTACCTTCTTTCCATTTTTCTTGCTTAATTGTCTTTAAATCTTTATTTAAAGGAGAGTGCTTGAACCCAAGGAAAGAAACTCATCCCTTTTCATTAGGGTCTTATTTTTAGGATTTATAATTTCCATTTGGTACTCTGCCCCCCTAAACCAATTATGTTTTATGAGGCCTCTGCTTGCAATTCCCCTACCGAGTAACATTATTGATGCACCAGGACCTAGTAAGAAAAAATGTATTTTCCACCTGGGAGCCTTTAAGATTACCTCTCATCCTGGTACTCCTAAAGCATTGAATATTGATGTCCCCACCCCTAACACCAGTGAGCTAAAAGGCAAAGCATCCAAGTTGAACACCACCAAAGAAAAGGGAAAAACCCCTCCCCCTACTAACAAAGCTAAACTTTTTATTTATGAGGTGATCAACGAGGAGGAAGATGATGTTGATGAGGAACATAGTAACCCCTGTAGGTGTAATAGATTGGCTTCCAGGAAAAGAATGAAGGGGAAGAAATTACTTCTCGATTATGATTCAAAGGAGGAGAACACTAGACAAGGGAATGGGAAGACTAAGGAGAAAGAGGAGAAGGGGAATATGATGGTATTTGATGATGTTAAAGCTTATACTCTTAATAGTTATAATAATTCCACTACTAATAGTCCCACCCATATCTTAGACAGCACAAAAGAGGATCCCATTGGCCTCACTAGGGACATGATGCCTAAACAAGATAATTTTTAACTCTACCAATTCTAACTCAGTTCATGTCAGTTGTCAGAATACTACTTTGGAGTTGGCTAATCTAAAAAGAAAGGTGGGAAACTTGAAAACCAAATTGCTTGAGATGGAATGAAAGTTGGGGAATATCTCTAGTTTTAGTCTTTAGGTTATGCATAGTTTTTCTACTTCCCAATGTTTATTGCAACAAAAGGTCCTTGGCGAGGATGGAGAAGACAAAGATAATTACAAAGATTTATTCAAGTTCCTTACAGATGACTAGAGCCATGTGTTGTACCAGTTGGGATATGACATAAAATCCCCTTGTAATGTTTAATTCTTGGATGGATATGGTTCTTACCACTTTATTATCATGATGATGAGTTTTTCTATCCGTTCCTACAAAACTCTAAGCCTAATTAACCAAAGTTTTATGCTTTCCAAAACAACTACAATTTAAGAAGCAAAAAAGAACCTCTCATGGATGGGATTCCCCTAACTTTGAATCCAATGTCTCCATATCCTTATGCTATCCATAACCCTGCACCTCCAAGTATGATCACTTCAAATGCAAATTATATATTAGCCATGGCAGAAAACCCTGCCATAACATATGATAAATACAATGCGGTTGAGGAGTTGGAGAAAAAAAAAGATAATATTTCTATGTATGACATGCTTTGGAGATGTTCATCTTAGAGGGAAGTATTTTTGAAGTCTCTAGATCACTCCAAGACTAGTACCTTTGTTGTTTCCCTACATAACCTGTTATCTAATGTCAATACAATTGAAGCTCTACCCACCATGTTTAAAGATAAAGTGGAAGTACCACCTTTCCTACTAAGCTTAAGGATATTCAAAATGAATTTTCACAATTGTTTGATAGACTCCGGTGCCTCATGTAATGTTATGCCATACTCAATTTGTCAAAAATTGGGAATGATACCTCAACCCACCAATAAAGTATTTACAAAGTAGTTATATAATTAGACAAAATGGGGGCCAAAGTGATTGGGATCCTAAACAATGTCCATATCAAGTTGGTTTTGAGCCCCAGGATTCAAGAGCATATTGACATTCATGTGATGGGCATACTTGAATTGTATGGAATTTTATTGAGTAGAGAATGAACCAAATGTTTGAGGGGATGGCTATCTATTGATTTTACACAACTATGGTTACCATGGAGGAGTTTAAACAATCAAATCAAAATAGATGCAAAGCCCAAAAACATGATTACTGAGTATAGTGCACAAAATTAAGTTCTCTTCATTCAATTTGACCTTGGGGTATAAAAATTAGATCATGCATTCACCTTTCATTCTATTGAGAGGGGGAATTTTTATGGCAGCCCAATAATGGGTTTGTAGGAATTTAGTCTCGACGAATTTTTTTTAATAAATTCATGCAAAAGATGACAAATAATCTAAAACATTCGGGGAATGATTATGATCTTACTATCCTACTATTTCCTGGATAATGTCATCTTCATCACTAGGAACATTTTAAGTTCACATGTACTTGTTATCAAGATACATTGTCTAGAGTTCTAATACAAATATCCTAAGGGACATCCAATGTTGGCTCAAGATCAGATGATAATAAGTCAAATTCTTGTACAAAAAATGAAAGTACCTCTGAGGACATTTGTTTACTTGTTACCCCAGTTTCAGTAGGTGATAAAGGAGTTGATTCTCAAGAGGATCTAACTATGCGATGTTGTGAAGAGATTTCATCTACAAGCTCACAAGAAGATTCACCTAAACATGCTCCAAAGTTAGGTACAACAAAGCGGAAAATAAAATCAACCCCAAGTCAAAGCCCATAAAATAATGTAGCATGAGAAAACTCCAATTCGATGGTTCCAAGTGTAAACAAGGAGCTAGAATAGGAATTGAATTAGTCAATCTATGAGGTAAGTCATTTTATGTTGCTTATCAATTTCAATTTTTATTTACCAATAATGTTGTCAAATATGAGGCTCTCATTCAAGGTCTTTTGATGGCCCATCAAAAGAATATGAAATCCATAATTATGGAATGAGATTCTTAACTTGCTATAAGAAGATTTGTAGCCAATATCCTTGCAACAACAAGAGTTTAAGAGGATATAGGAACATAGCATGGGACCTCATGTAATGCCCCACTAGGGAACCCAAGAGAAATTGACCTAAAACATGTTATTAAGTTTACAGAATAATTTTTTTCTTAAGAGTTTACAAACATTAATTAATAACAAAGCAAAAGCAATATAACACAAAGACAATACATACTCATTTACTAAATTCATTTATAGATTACAAATCTCAAGGGTTCCTTGGCGTAGAATTACATAAATATAAATTAATCTATTAAGTACAATAACCATACAAATCTTCCACACAATGAAACTAAAGTACATCATCTCATAAAATAATACCCAAATACAATTGAACCATAAGGTATACATGATAGGCCACATCCACTGCATAAGTCATGGGATATGTAAATATAATCTAAGTACAAAGTACAATACCAAAAAAAAATATAAGACTAAGTCTTCAATGATAAATAAGAAGACATAACTGCTACAAGGATCATCCAACACTGGTACAAGGATGTTGGAATCTCATATGGTAAAAGAATCACTACCACCTAACCACATGGAACCAAAGGTCCACTCCCACTATGTCAAGGAGATAACAACAAACCCCACTCAGATATCAAAAACCAAAATCCAACACAATATAACACCTAAGTAAGGGATATTAAAAGCTCTTTATCTCAAACAGGTACAACACCAACTGCAATGATAATACATACTGAACTAGAGGCAACCAACACATGTATAAAACATAAGATGTATATAGGAAAGTGTCATCACATACGTCTAACCCTTCAATTTTGTTTTGGAAACCTCTCTGGACCCCGACACTCAAGTGACCATATGTGGCATCAGTAACCTCTCATACAAACAAATCTACCAACTATGCCTCATCTAATCCATGTAGGTGGATAACCTCTTCTGATAAAACTTCCTAGCATGTACTAGTGCTCAAGGCATGGATGACGAACACATACATCTTATTAATTCATTTTTAACTCTTAATGTATTTAAGTTATCACTTAATTAAGCTACTTACAATAAGTGATCCTAGAAGCCACTTGTGGGCCCCGATGCTTATTGCAAGCCACTCCCATCTATACACCTAGATAACCTACCCTAATGCTCCAACAAAAAGAAACAAAGAGAAGAATGAACCAAAACCACAAAAGCTTCTCATAAATCATAAACCATCATAATCAACAAAGTAAAATAATGGAGCATAATAGAGAACAACACATCATTGTATCATCTCAAAATGGAAGCACTTCCATCTTGATAGGTTTAGCACCCTCTTTTAGTACATTTATCATGATAGATTTTCATTTAGGATGCATTATGCACTTGATTCCTTCATTTTAGGTGAAATTAGGGTTAGGATCCTGAGGATTCTCCTTAATTTCCCTCTTCTATGGCTCTATTTTCTAGGTAGGACTTAGGAATAGGTCCTCCTAGCCTTCATTATATTCATCATAGGATTTTGTGCCTCTCCCTGGCACTTTGTCCTATTCTGACATCATTTCTAGGTCTCTGGGCATCCCCGGGACCTCTTGTTTCTTATTCTGACAGGATTTGGACCCTTGGGTCAAGGACGAGGTCATCCCTGACCTAGGTCAGGGTCTAGGTCATCCCTAACCTAGGTCAAAGATGAGGTAATCTTTGACCTCCTTCAGGATTTGATTCCCCTTTTCAAAATTTGGTCCCGAAGGGCCCCAAAATCAATGTCGGGCTTTCGGATCTAAGCGCGAAAGGGTTTTAATTTGAAATTCATTTAATTATTTTCCCTCCCTAGTTGGTTATTATGATTGGTCTATTATTCAAGGTGAAATTTGAATTATGGGTCTTCACATTACTCTAGGAGCCTCACCTTGAAACCTCTATATAAAGACTCTCATTTGCCTTCATTTTCACACAATGCAATCACATCACAAGGAGATCAAGCAATTTCATGAGCAAGACATCAAGTGGAGACATAATTGATTCAAGAAAGCAAGTGATGGTGAAGTGAAGATGCAAGATTGAAAGAGGATGATATAGAAGATCAAGCCATTGTTGATATCAAGCATCTTTATGAACACACCATTATGAACATCTATTTGGAGCAAGAGAGATCCTTTCTACCTTGGTCCACCATTATCAACATCCAAGCATTCAAAGATACAATCATGGGGTAGCAATTACAGATTATGAGTTTGGTAGGAGTACTTTAGCCTTGGTGGCTTGGTATGCTTTCTTATCTTATTCAAATCTATGCATTGCTTTCTCATACATATTCATGCTAGGGTTTTAATCTAGAGGATTAGATCTTGGCATTACACTTTCAATACACACACACATTCTATTACAACTAGCTATTCGTGGAGGTGGAGATCACCAAAATGGGGGTTTGACTAAGGCAAAACCCTATATAGCCACCCCAAAACACCATTTTTAGATATTTATAGTCGATGTTTCAAGAATTGAAGTGCAGATCTGAATACCCTTTTCGGCGAACTTCTGAGATCTGCGAACAGATTTTTCATCAGAGCTGTTTTGGGTCAAGGACGACCTACAGTGGGGGGTAGGATCCTACCCTGGGGTAAGACCTTGCCCCGTTATCTGGGTCAAGGATGACCTGCTTCCAAAAAGACAAAAGTTTTCTGGGTTTTCTCTGTTACAGTTTTTTGGTCCCAGATCTAGTTGCAGAATCTTTCAAGACTAAGCACAGGCTTCAGAAAATAGGTATTTCAAAATCTGTTCCATTATGAGGTATGTACCTTATCTTGTTTTATTTTTGAGCATTTCCAAATTTACATTACTTATTCAATTCCAATTCAAAATAAATAAACAAACAAGTAGGTGAATGATAGATGCATTGTTAAAGCTCCATTTTCAAACTATTCATTTTGGCGAACCCATTTATGACAACTATTTCTTTTTGGTGTTAGATTTAGATCTTGCATGCTTATAAGATTAGATTTCTTGCATTTATATTTCAAAAATACAAAAAAAAAATTGCAAAATTTCTTTAAAATACAAAAACATTTACATGCTTTTAGAATTTCTTTGTATTCAACATGTATGATTCTTGTTTTGAGTACTTTGATGAGGCTTTTATTGTACAAAAGGATAGATTCCCTAATGAGGTACGTGGAAGTGAAGATGAAAATGGTCTGGATAAGATCTCCATTGATCCCATTCCTATTTCACTCTCCTCCACAGCCTCTCCAATTGACCTTTACCATAGGGTGTGTGCATGGTTACCTTCATGTCCCACTATTTGCAACATTGATAAACCTAAAATGATATATCCTACACCTTTGATGACGGTAAAAGGATGTCCTCGCATAACGATTAAGGGTAAACCTA
The DNA here is from genome assembly GCA_027943335.1 of Chamaecyparis obtusa. Classification (NCBI taxonomy): domain Eukaryota; kingdom Viridiplantae; phylum Streptophyta; class Pinopsida; order Cupressales; family Cupressaceae; genus Chamaecyparis; species Chamaecyparis obtusa. The sequence goes on from BSBK01007536.1 coordinate 384,983, forward strand.
GAGATCCTTTGGATTTATTTGATAACACTGATTCCATTTCACATGCTTATCGCACATGGAATAACCCTCAGCCTACTATTCTGGTTTCTTTACCTCCTTCTCAACCTATGCTTCCTCAAGCACCTAGGTTTCCTTCTACCTTTAAGGAGTATAACTTAGTTGACCAATTACGTGCTACTCCTGCTAAGATATCTTTATGGGAATTACTTCAAACTTCTCTGACATATCATGAGGCATTGCAAAAAGCTTTATCTACTCTTCCTGCTTCACCTCCTAATCAATATAACATTCATCCTATTTTAGATTACATGCATACTATGCCTTCTGTACCTCCTATTGTGTTTTCCGATAATGATTTACCTTCTCCTGAGGTGCATAATCAATATGATGCTCTTATGGTCATTGTCTCTATTAACTAGAGTATCATTCAAAGAATGTTAATTGATAATGGATCTGGGCTTAATGTTTGTAGCATGAATATGCTTAAGGCAATTAAGTTTGATCTCACAACTATTCAACCTGATAATGTCCCTATACGTGGATTTGATAATATTGTGAAGAGAACTTTGGGCATTATTACCTTACCTATTAAAGTTGGTCCAGTTATCTTAAATACTCCTATTCATGTTATGCCTAAACCTCTCAATTATAACCTTCTTTCAGGAAGACCATGGTTACATACGATGCATGCGGTTCCTTATACTCTTCATCACAAGGTTAGGTTCATCTATAACAACTTAATGTATACATTACATGTAGATGATGTGCCGAATACTTGCCTAAATGCAAAATATGCTAAAAACTCTAAGCCTCTTCAACCAAGTAAAGAAATTGAAAAACAACCAGAGATACAACAATCTAAGATAAAATAACCTGAGATTCAACAACCGGAAGCTCCATCTTCTTCTTTAACTGAGGATGATTGGGGGACATTGGATTTTAATCCTACTTTTATTGGAGAATATAAGGTCTCTGATTTGGAATTCATGAAGCAACAAAATGAATTTGAGAAAAAAGTCTTTACTCCTTCCCCGCTTTCTGAGGAACTTAAAAGTAATTTTGTTGCCGCTTTGATTAATGAAATGATTGAAACTATAAAGCTTGATTGTTATGATATTGTGACATATGCCGCTCCTTGGACTCCTTCTGATATGACTAATTGATATGGTCCCAGTTATCATTTTTCTTAATAAATTGGGATTTAATGGGAAAGGATGTGGTGAATATGAACAAGGTGTACAAGTACCTTTGGATAATGAAGTTTATGATCATACATATGGATTAGGATTCAATCCTTATAGACAACCATCAGATTTTCCTCTTAATGTTAATCATATTTGCAGTAGACAGTTGAAATTGGTTAACCCACTTCTCATTGACCTTAATCAAGCACCTACTTTGGATATTTTTCCTGAAGATGAAGCCTTAATGGAATTTTTAGGGGTTTATGAAGATTTACCTAAGTTCCATCACAAATGACGGAAGCCTTATTGTTTAAGTAACGATGCTTATTTTGGGGAACATGATAAATAGGATACTCTCCCTTTACCGATGGATCCTCTGATACAAAGTGATTTTTTAATAACTGAAATTGTTGATATTCAAATGGATGAGAATGACATTGAAAAGATGATAAAGATTGGGAAATATTTGAATAAGGAAGAACGTGATCAGTTGGTTTCCCTTTTACTTGAATTTAAGGACATCTTTGCTTGGACATATTCAGATATGTTGGGTATTGACTCTAAGATTGTTACTCATAACATTTTTTTAAAATTGAATATAAAACCTGTGAAGTAAAAAATTCGAAAGATGAATCCACAAATTGCTTTATTAGTCAAAGGTGAAATTGAAAAATTATTGAATTCTGGATTTATCTGTTCTATTGATTACGCAGATTGGATTTCAAACATTGTGCCTGTTTCAAAAGGAGAAAATAAAATAATAATGTGTACTAATTTCAAAGATTTAAATAAGGCATCCTTAAAAGATGATTTATCATCACCTAACATTGATATGATTGTGGATTCAACAACAGGTCATGCCTTGTTATCTTTTATGGATGTTTTTTGGGATATAATCAAATGTTGATCCCTCCTCAAGATCAATTTAAGATTGCATTTATAACACCTTGGGGAACCTTTTGTTGGGTCTCGATGTCTTTTGGATTAAAGAATGCAGGAGCAACTTATCAACGAGCTATGACTTTGATTTTTCATGATTACATCCATAAGATCCTTGAAGATTATGTGGATGATATCTTAGCAAAATCTATACAAAGAGAAGATCATGTTACCATTTTATGATAGATATTTGAAAGGATTAGAAGCTACAACATGAGATTGAATCCTAAAAAATGCGTCTTTGGAGTTGATTCTGATAAATTATTAGGATTTATAATCTCTAAGCGAGGCATAGAAGTAGATACGGAAAAGATTGAAGCTATTGTTAATATGCCTCCTCCTAAGAATATTTCTCAATTACGAAGCTTACAAGGAAAAATACAAGCTATTTGTCACTTTGTTTCTAATTTAGTGGATTGTACTATCCCTTTTACTTCCTTGCTTAGAAAGGATAGCACTTTCTCTTGGAATGATGTGTGTAAACAAGCTTTTGAGCAATTTAAGGAGTATCTTGCAAACCCTCCTATCTTGCAGCTAGCTAAATTTGATAAACCATTCCATTTGTATACTTCAGTGACTCCGAAGGCCGTGAGTGCGTTGTTAGCTCAAAATGATAATGATGGTAAAGAAAGACCTATGTATTACTTAGTCAAACTTTACTTGATTATGAAACAAGATACACATATTTGGAAAGACAATGTCTAGTTGTAGTTTATGCATGTTAGAAACTCAGGCATTATCTTATAAATGCTGAAGTCAATGTGATTGTTAAGTTTGATCCTTTGAAACATCTTTTCTCACAAACTGATCTCTCTGGCTGTTTGGCAAAATGGGTGATGGTACTTACAGAATTTGATCTTAATTTCATTTCTCAGAAGTCTATTAAGGGACAGGCTTTGATAGATTATTTAGCTAAAGCTCCTTGTCCTCATACAGATACATGCTCTACTTCAATAGAATTCCCCGATGATAATATTTTAGCTATTAAACAGGATGACATTTGGGAATTATATTTTGATGGGTCTAAATGTAAGACAGGTTTTGGGGTTGGTATTATCTTGATTCCCCCTATGAAAAAACCCATCCCTTTATCATACAAATTAACCTTTCCTTGTACTAATAACATTATGGAGTATGAAGCTCTTATAGCTAGCCTACGAGCAACTTCATCCCTTAATATCAAACATTTACAAATATATGGAGATTCGCAATTAATTGTTGAACAAATTAGAGGAGGATATCAAACTAAGAATGATAAAATGACACAATGTAGAGATTTAGCTCTTGATGTGCTTTCACAATTCTTCTCTTATATGATTCTAACTTTACCTAGGAAAGATAATTGACATGCAGACACCATGGAAAGCGCAACTTCTTTGGTTTGTCTTGAGAATAATGCTAAAAACTTTTAATTTACTATACAAACTCTTAAAAGCCCTGCAATTTCTAAAAAGATTACCTCTGATTGTTTCAATTTGCATTCGGATGAATGGTATTCACATATTTTTCATTTTTTGAAAGATGGTACTTTTCCTGAATCGACAACAAGGAACAAGCGTAATCATATTAGGAAACTTGCAACACGTTACATTATTTTAGGAGATACGCTTTACAAATGCTCTTATGAAGGATTATTATTAAGATGTCTCAATAGAACTAAAATACTCATAGCTTTGGCAGAAGCTCATTCTGGTTCTTGTGGGGGACATTTTGGTGGAAAATGCCAGGTCAATAAATTGCTTAGAATGGGATATTATTGGCAAACGATGGAGCAAGAATTTTTTATGTTTGTTAAGAAATGTCCTCAATGTCAAAAATATAGTAATTTGATTCATGCTCCTGCTCGTGAGCTTCATAATCAAGTTTCTCCATGGCCTTTTAGTATTTGGGGTTTTGACCTTATTGGAAAAATCTCACTAGCTTCTTCTCAAGGACATACTTACATTATGACTACTACAAATTACTTCACGAAGTGGGTTGAAGCTGTCCCTCTTTGTTCAACAACGACAGATGTTATTTGTGATTTCATCCTTAATAATATCATAACAAGATTTGGTATTCCTTCGACGATAGTTTCAGATAATGGTACCTCTTTTAAAAACAAAGAAGTCATGAAATTCTTGGAGAAAGATCGAATTCAACATAGATTTTCAACTCATTATCATCAATCTAATGGACAAGATGAAGCATCAAATAAAATCATTGAACAAATTTTGAGAAAAATAGTTAGTCAGCATGCAAAAGATTGGCATACTCAACTGACTTATGCTTTATGGGCTTACAGGACTAGTGTCCGTACTACCACGGGTACTTCTCCTTACAACCTTGTCTATGGTACTGATGCTATTATGCCTTTGGAATTAGAAATACCTTCTCTAAGTGTTTCATTTCATGGGATAATTGATAAGGATACTTTTCATGAAAAATGCTTACAAGAACTAGAAATGTTGGATGAACAACGAATACATGCATTAGAACATATAAAAGCTTATCATAAATCTCTTTAGAAGCAATATGATCATAAGGTAATTGAACAAACATTTGTGGTTGGTGATTTAGTCCTTTATGAGAATCAACGAAATGTGAATGCTTTACCAGAGGAAAAAGGAAAGTTTAGCCCTAATTGGCTTGGACCTTTTGTTGTTATTGGAGACTTTGGTTCAAGTGCTTATAAACTTGCTGATATGGATGGTGTTTCTTTTAAGGAACCCATTAATATTATGCATCTCAAACATTATTATCCTTAATTTCATTCTTTCTTTCCTTGTGCATGTATGTATTCCTTATAAAGTTTGTTTTATAGGTTATGTAATTCTAGCAAAATTACATATTGAATATATTTATGCACTTTATTTCTTTATATTAAGTTTTATATTGATGAAAAAATAGTAATCAAACATAGAACTAATTAGTAGAGAAAGTTTTTCATTCATCAAAAGTTTTTCAAGTTCTGATACATATGTGGCCAATGGCCCTATTTATCACTACGTCTATACTGCGCTCTGACGACCGATGGCTCCCAGATCTCTCTGGTCTATGATAGGAAGATGTAGATCTGTGTGTCTATATTTGGCTCTTGGATATGCTCATACCATGTGAAAATCCTCGGCCACTCTGTAACTTAGCTATCAGCTTCTCCTCCCTTTCTCTGCACAATCTCAGCTCTTATTGGATGCATGAAAAGATGTTGGCATGCCTATTGGGATCTCTGCAACCAATGGAAGAATCTTGCTCACCGACTGGTAGTCGGTAGGATATAATTGTATCCTTTAGAATTTTGGATACCAAGCTCCTCCACTTTGCTACGCTAGCTGTAGAAGAAACTTACATTTATCAATGTAATGTTTTACTTTATCTCAAATCAAATTGCATATTTAATAAAATCTCATATTTCATACCTAGGTCTCCCTCCTGGACATCACTAAAGTGTCTAGATGGTGGGGGCATGGAGTGAATACTCTCTCCACGCTCACTATATCTAGGCCTCGGTGGTGGTGTCTCTGTTTGGGGACATGAAGGCCGTCGTGATCTCAATGGTGATGCGTGAAAAATGTGTATATTTGCACCAGTATCACCAGCTAGGGGCATCTCCTCTACTCTCTCTGCTCTCTCCTCCTCCATGGGATCTCCCTCAGAGATGTGCTCCTCCTCATCTCTGACATCCTCATCCTCCTCTGTTGTACCACTATATTAGTGTGTCATCTTTGAAAGACCTGGATCACCTATAGGATAATCCTTAGGGAAGATGGGGTGGGTCCCTTGTAAATTTCAGTACCTGATGTAATCTCGGCTCATGCCTGAATAGGTCACATTTGGTGGTACCTCTCTATCCTTTGTCTCATCTGCATCACCATCCTCTATGTCTACTATCGATGGTCGACGTATGGTATCGAGTCTCTGATAATACCTCATCAGATGTGTATAGTGAGGTACTGCTCTAGGGACTCCCTGTAATAGGCTGAACTACCTCATCACCCGATCATAATAGTATGGCATCACTATATGATTCTTATGACCCTCCAATAGCTTCTACCGCTATGAATATCTCATCTGGAATCATGTATCAAGCCACTTTTTCATCTGGCAATAGGGTCTCCATATCACATCGGTGCTGGAAATGTGATCTAGACATACCCTCCAATAGAGGATATCTCCAAACTACCAAGCATCTCCCAGAGGATATGCAAAGACTCTCAGTATACTCGCATCTACCATCACTGGAACACCTTGTGGACGTGTACATGTGAAATGCTCAAACAACCAAATCTGCAAGAGTGTGCATATCGACAGACTCTCTCTCTGATATCTCACTAGTTGACCTAGCTCATAGTATAGCTGGGCTAACATGATGCGACCCCATGAGAACATGGTCCTCTCCCTCTCCATCCTTTATATAAGATGAGTAAGAGGTGTACAAAATATGGTACCCTTTGCATTGGGTAACACAACCAAGGATACTATGCAAAGCATCACCCTCCATACTAAAGGTGTAGGGCTTGACAGTATGGATGACAATAGAACTTGATCTGACCGAGTTCGCATCTGTGGAACCCATCTTGTGCAATAATCCTCGTCTACATTGATCTCCTTAGAAACTCACTGTGCTCTAGGTTTGATAGTCTCACCTTGGACTAGAAGCCGCAGGATCCTGTAGACATCCTCCAGTGTCATTGTAATCTCTCCGGAGGGAAGAGGGAAGGAGCATGTATCCTCATCCCACCTCTATATCAGAGCTGATGGCATGGCTCGGTGTAGTCTGATCTATGGTAGGAATGATACCCAGTGTAGTCCCACATCTCTCAGTAATTACATCTCATCATCATCAAGCTCAGACAACCTAACTCTAACCATGCCTAGCAACTCTCCAAAGGGATGCTCTCGGAGACAGACCAAGTCCTACAAGCACAAACAAACATCATATCAGCAATCTACATCAACAAATCTGCAAATCTAATTTGACTAGGTCAAGGTCGACCTCAGTTAGGTCAGGGATGACCTTCATGGGTCAAGATCGACTTTCCTAGGTTAGGGTGTTGGGTCAAGGATGACCTCATCCTAGAATAGGTGGAGACCTTCTAGTCAATGTCGACCTTCTTGGGTCAGGGTTGACATAGATGGGTCAGGGTTGACCTATAAGGGATAGGGTCGACATTGCCTATGAAAAATAGGAATTTGGAAAGTACAAAAGTAAACAACAACAAACTCACCTCAGGAAGTGACCGTCCAGTAGCTAGACTATGTCTCAAAAGCTCCATGTGCGTCGCTCGAAGTTCTTCTCTCCTTGGCATCTTGCTTCCTCTTTTTGAATCTATAAATGGTAAGAATGAGTATCTATTCCTTTTCCTTATTTATAGTTCAAATTAGGGTTTTATTACGGTTTATTTTAGGGTTTACTCATGGTAAACTTGGATTTCCCTTCTTATGCATTTAGATAGACATCCACTCTTTTCATCATAACTTGAGTTTGGTAACTCCATTTTTAGTGTCATCTGCGGTGTTGGAATCATGATTTAGATACCTAACTCCTTGAATTAGTTTAGGAAGGGTAGGAATCCTTATAATTGGTTTAGGAAAGGAATTTTTAACAAATTGCATATCCAATGTATAGGGTTTTTCTTATCACCCCGTTTCACCATTTGGAAGTAGAAAGCCGAAACAGGGGGGGCATAAGGGGCTTTATACACTTATCAATTATCATATAGTAAGCTCTAGGTGATTTATGGATTTTCATTAACCTTGTGTGTTGCAGGTTCTAACACCTTTCTGCAGGATCTTTAGATCAAGGCCTTGGCTATATCCTTTTTATTTACTATGATGTTTTCTTACTTTTGTAATACCCTAAAATTGGCACCTATTAAATTCAATTAATTTTGGTGCATTTTCGTCAATTTTACATCTCCAAAGTCCTAGTTTCCTAGGCAATTTTCTCTCTCCTACTTGACCTAATTCAACTTGATGTCAATTGCAAAAACCCTAATTGCATTAATCAAATATTAAAATTAATTCCTAAAGTCTTCGACTTTTATTAGCTAAATTACCCCTATGATAAATTAATTTAATCCTAAAGTCTTAAGTACTTGGAATTAAATTAAAATCTACCCCCTTTAGCTAATTACCCATAAAAAGGAATTAATAATTACTTGTTATTTGAATGGACACTCATTTTTTAATTAATAATTCAAGATATTCGAAAAGTCCCCTATGTGGCAAATTCCATTCTTTTAATTAAGTAATTCAATGCTTTTTTGTCTCAAAATGGAAATGAAGGGTCAAGAGTTTCAAATCAAGAACCCCCTTCATTCTCTTCTTGGGCTTTTCTATTTAATGGACCTATTTTCTTCATTCAAGGAGGCAATTTTTAAGAGTAATTGAACTATAGAGATTTTTAGTCTCACTTTATTCAAAGCTTTTCATTTGCAATTAGTTTAAATTCTCATTTAATATAGTATTGCATTTTTATAATAGATCAATTTGCTTACATACTCATAGTTTAGTATCATATTTCTTTCAAAGCTATTCTAGATTAGTATCATATTTCTTTCAAAGTATCTTAGATTAAATTGTATTCATTTAGTTCAATTTCAGTTTGTTCATCTTCATGGCTTTTGAAAATCCTCCATTGTAGAATCAGTCTTATGGTTGTTGGCTCTCCAATTTGAGAGCAATTAAACACCCCATCTACATAGGAGGCAACAGGTCACATCACCATGAATTTTAGATTGAGTAATTTATACTCTCTCTCATAATTCGATCATGTGAGTAATGACTATGTTGCATGTGTAGTTGGATTTGAGGTCCCCATTCCATCACACACATTTTGGCGCCCACTATGGGGCAGAAAATTTGATTTCTGGCCTCATTCTTCTTCTTTTTTTGACAGGACTTTAAGCTCTGTAGTGCATCCGTATTGTCTGTGTACGGATTCTCGCATGAGAATCTAGAGCATCCTGCATGAGGTTTTACTCCCTGTAGCACTCTCTCGTGTGAGCTTTTGCATCATCAAATGACACCTTGTACTTTCTCGTGCACTGTGGAGTACTTCCTCACGCGAGATTTGGATACAGTGGTTTAAAATTTTTAGTTTCTGTCTTTCCTATTTCAGTTTCCTGTTTGTTGTTGTTTATCATTTCTCTATTATTTTCACAGCATAACAATTTTCTACAGGACGTTTGCCGAAGAACTTAAAACATGCTAATGGTTTGATTGCAGGATGATAGTCGAAGAATTGCTAAAATGTTGTGTTTGTTTCTTGCTTTCATTCACATAGTCTAAATAGGGCTCTGTTAAAATTTCTTAAGGATTTTGATAGTGAGTAGGGACTTTGGCTCTTCATTACATGGAGGTGATGACCATGAATGAACCCGAAATCCTAATGATCTTACTAATATGACAAATTCTTGGGGAAGCAGAGAAAGGTAGTGAATCTTTACGCTTCTATTAGCCAGGGGATTATGCTCTTCTCTCTTTGAGAGAAACAGAAACCCAAAAGCTTGTAGTTGTGGTGGAGTGAAGCTAACTCGGTGATGAATCTTCTTGATGTGTTTTGGTGAGGAAACGGGATAGAGAAGTATGCTCTTCTCCCTTTGGGAGAACCAGAAAATCTGACCCCCGAATCTAAACCAAGTCCAGTGTCACCTTTAGAGGGCCTGCCGAATGTTAAACCTCCGGGAATGACCCAAGTGAGTACGCACCTATCGCCGATGATTCCACCTCACTCTAATAAAGAACATTTTGTTGAGTCTAAAGACTCCAAAACCATGTTAGCTTCCTTCTTAAGACTTTGACTATCATCTTAAGAAGGCTTCGTCTATTATACTGAGCAGCGCCACTCCTAGCCCTGCTTGCAGGGGTGTATGACTTTCGGGTGTTGGTGTGGTTGCGAGGCCTCAATCCTGTATCAGGGGCACTGAAGGTTAGCGTGAACAGAAGCCTATTAAAAACTTTCCTTAGCTAGTGGCCTACCTGGTTCACCTCCGAAAGGAGTTATAATCTTTGTGCAGGGAGGGGGAAGAATCTCTCCTATAGATTCCCATCATAGGCATACACCTGGATGCTTGAAGGTGGTTGTGACACTAGCCCCTGCTACAAGGGTAACCTTTGAACATACACTATTGATTCCTTGGAAACACTAAAAACATGGGCACCCTCTAGGGGGTGACACGGCTGTGTGAGGTGCACATATGCGCATAAGCAAAGGGGCAAAGGTTTTGGCTTCTCACCATTTTTTTTGTAGGACTAAGCTATGTGTTTGTTATTGAGTCTTAAACATTGTCCAATCATTATCAAACAAAGATTCCCCTGATGCTATCAAGTTGCTTTGTCTTTGATAGGTCTGTTAATGACTGCTTCTTGTATCACAACTGCTTGATTTGAACCTTTGTGTCTTTAAACGAATGCTTGAAATCCTAAAATGAGATTGTTGATTAAATTGTTCTTCAAACCTATCAGGAAACTGGATTTTCTGTCAAACATCAATTCAGGATGTACCTTAAAATTCAACTTTAACCTTGAAAACTATGTCAGATTATCAGATTTTGCACTTTTCCCACACGACGTTTCACACTTTAGAGCACTTTCTCGTGCGAGACTTTGTTTTCTTGTGCAAAGTTTAGTGTTCTCTCACGTGGCCTGGTACTATCTCGCACGAGACTATAGCCCAGTTTGCAAAAATAGAGACCTGTTTGCCATTGACTGTTTGACTTTTTATCTGATCTACTTTTTATCTAAGGTCTATTTTTTTGCTTTCCTGTTGTTCATTGTAAAAAATTGGTTGTTTTGAGTTAGGAATCGATCGATCTTTGCTTTGACTCATGTCATTTCTTGTTGGTTTACCTTATCTCTTTATGCCTTTTGTATCTCATGTTGCGATAATCTTATCTCAGCTGTTCTAGCCACCTCTTGTGATGATTCATACTAGGTCCATCTCGCATCTTGGTTGTTCTAGCCTTTATCTCCTTTGCATTGTTCTTAGAGACCGAGTCTAGCTTTATCCTAAGTCCTATCTCATTTTGTCTTTGTCTATGATTGTCATGACTAGAAGTGGCAAGACTTATCCCATTCAGAATCCTGATCAAGGTAGAAGTGAACCTCCTAATCAAGAAATAGCCCTTCCTGAATCTATTGCGAAATCTAAACTTTGTGAGATATCCTCGATTTCCTCATTGAATACTTCGAAAGATAGTCCGTCTCAACCATCACCTTCGGTGTTTCAAGAGTGTTTTAATCCATTGTTTGAAGTGCAACCTAGTTTCTCATTTCAAGATCAAGACAACTCATTCTTCCAAGAGAACTCATTGTTTCACAACTTTGGAGGACCTCTTCCTCGGACTAATCCTATTATTGTACCTGTTGATCCTACTGAGAATAGTTCTATCATTAAACCTAGTGACACTGTTGACAATATCTTCTTGCTTGAATTTGTTAAATCTTTTGATCCTATCCATTCACCAAAGGTTACCTTGGCTGCACCTTTTCGATCTCGTTCACATCACTTTGCTAAGTCTTCATATACCGTGCAAGTTTACGAGAAGATGGGAGATCCATTTGATTTCCAACCGGGCAAATATAGTAAAACCTTTGATCAATCTCACAATAATCAATATCATGGTCAATCCTCTAATGACCCACATTATGCTCAACCTCAAAATGAGCAACCTCATGGTCAATCTCAACATGACCAAAATCAGTCCCACAATGATGATCAATCTCGAAGCAAACCTCAAGGTGATCGACAACCCGCCTATTTCTATCATCCTCCTCCATTCGATCAAAACCAAGATGATCAGCAACAAGATCAAGTTCAGAGTATTTATGAGATCCTTGGGAATGAAGATGAAGTGATAACTCAATAGGATATAGACGCTACCAAAGCTAATAAGGGTCTTATTAAAATGATGGAGATCCTTCTCCTAGAGGAGAAAGAAAAGTACTTCCTCGAGCTAGCTAAACAAGGGGCCAAGTTACCCCGAGACTATCAAGTTGAAACACTCATAGCTAAGGAAGAAGAAACTAAGATCGCAAAGTTGCAAAAGATGGTCCGAGAAGTGCAAGATCAGATTAGTCAACTTGCGAGGAATAAAGACAAACCTGCTCAACAATTTACGATGGAAAGTATTTGTCCTTTCCCTTTCAACAAAAGTCTTCATATGCCACCTTTTCCCAGAGGTGTGGAACTCTCTAAATATGACAAATACTTGGGTACAATCGATCCCCAAGATCACTCGAGGGAGTTTGGTGCAGTCTATGGAATTCATGCATGATCAAACATATCTTATGCGCTTGTTTCCTCGTAGTTTGGGTGGACCAACTATGGAATGGTTCTCTAGATTGCCTACTGGTATTAAATTTTTTGATGAAATGGCTAATCTTTTTCTCCAACACTACTCACATAATATTCAACATTTGATCAACATCCAGGATCTTTGCAACTTAAAACAGCGACAAGGAGAATCTTTCCTAACATTCCTTCAAAGGTGGAGACAATTATGTACGAGGTGTCCTCACAAACTACCAGAGTCTAAGAGACTCGACATCTTCTTTGAAAATCTTGTCCTAGACTTTGGATACCAAGTGCAATTGCAAGGTCCTCTTACTTTTGATAGTATGATCAAACAAGCAGTGCGAATAGAGGCCTTCATGATCAAGAAGGGAGAATTGACTTTGAATAAGGACAATAAACAAGTATTCTCCACAAACAAGGATAAAGGAAAGACTATCAATAAGAACAGAGATGTAGTAAATGATGGAGTAGTGGATAATGTTACTGTGAAGCCTTCAAAGTCTACTTTTAATCTTACTTCCAGTATACAAGAAGCCAAGGCTATCGAAAAGACCACAACAGACAACCAACAAACTTTAAGATTTGCTAGGAACAAACCTTGGGCCTCTAGACCCAAGCATGATTTCACCCCTTTGGGAGAGCCCCTTGATGTGGTCTATAAAACTCTTATAGAGGGTCAGGTTCTTACTCCTTTAGAAAAGCATACTTGTGACCCACAACCAAGACCTCATTGGTGGAATGATAATGCTTACTGTGACTATCACCAGGACATTGGTCATAAGACTTCTACTTGTCTCCAACTGAAGCATAAAGTTCAAGATCTCATTGACAATGGTGACATCCTTGTGGAGAACCATAATAAGAATTCGGATCACCAAGCTTTTAAGGATCCATTCCCTCCTCATGAGAAGGGTGAGTCTTCAAACACCAAAAATACCAATGCTAAAGTCAACTACACATACACAAATAATGACAATGTTATTGGTATGATCGAACCTGTTGAGATAGAGTATTGTGACGTGATCACTTCTAGAGAGAGCGGTGATGCTCCCAAATCTAAGACTCCTTTTATCTTGCGTAGCTCTGCATCTCGTTCGTCTGAATCTGAACAATCTCAAGACTATGCTAATTTTGTCACTCGATCGCGAGGGAGAGTTGTCTTGAAAGGTCCCAATGCTTCCACGTTCGCTCCAAAGAAAACTATGGATAAGAGACCTGATATTCCCGCATCCACTTCGAAGCAAATCACAGATAAGATTGTTGTTGGCTCTGCCAACAAAAACATGAAATCTATTCCTACAGCTAGCTCGGCTAGTTATAGCATTTTAGATCAACTCCAGTGAACTAATGCTCAAATTACCATTTTTGAGTTGCTGAAGATCTCGTCTGCTCATAGGCAGATTTTGGATAAGGCCCTTGTTGAGGCAAACGTTCCCAAGGATCTCGATCTCAACCAGTTCCAATCTATGGTGGGTCATTTGATTTCGCCTCACTATCTATCCTTCTCTGAAGAAGATGACCACTCTTTGAGTCACTCGCATAATGCTCCCTTACATATAGAGGTCATGATAGGTCCTAAGCACGTCTGTTGAGTGCTCATAGATAACGGTTCTGGTCTTAATATTTGTTCCTCTAAATTGCTCACTCAGCTAGGATATGATGAGAATTGCATAGATCCTTGCAAAAAGATTACCATCAAATCTTATGATGAGGAAGAGCACAAATCCCAAGGCTTAGTCATGCTACCTATCCACGTAGGTCCTATGGAGAGAGATGTTACTTTCCAAGTGCTCGATATTCCTCTTGGCTACAATATCTTGTTGGGTAGGCCTTGGATTCATGAGATGCAGGTTGTTCCGTCTACGTACCATCAATGCATTAAGTTTCCATTCCATGGGGCAAAAGTCACTGTACCTACAAATACCAATTTCTCTTACAACACTCTTGTGAAAACCACAAATAGCTTTGTTCCAGCAAATAGAGAATCCATTGAGTTTTATGATGCTAAGCTGAAAGAAATGGAACAAACTTTGAGACTTAAGGATACAGGCATGGGAGAATACTGAATGGAACCTGTGCTATCACTAGCTGCTCTACCTCTGTCTCCATGCTCTTATGGGAGACCTTCTGAGGACAAAAAACTTTCTAATGCTCCTCCTCAAATAGTTTATGATGGCACCTTTGTAAGGGCCTCTACGCCTTTAGAAGATGAAGATGAAGAGAGAGCTATTAGAGCATGGATCTATAAAGGAAAAGAAACAGCTGAAACAACCACTCCATCTCTAGATTTAGAGCAAGAACCATAAAATGAGGCCTTCAAGATCATGAAGCACTTCAGTTATAAGGGGAGTGGTCCTATAGGGGAAAATGATAATGGCTTACTAAAACCCATTGAAGCTACAGGCCGCCGCATGAAAGATACTAGTGGCTTAGGTTTTAAAAAGACTCCCTTCCATTTGGGGACCAAGAAATTTGTGTCAGCTCCTGAACCTAAACCTCAACAAGAAATTGAAGATGCCACTCCAGAAGTGACTCCAGAGGATAGCTTTCATGAAGATACATTTCCATATCCTATTCCTCCGGATCTTGCGGCAATCTTTGCCAAACTTGATGAGCCTATCATACCTATTCATATGATAGAGACAGATACTAATACTGATAATGATTCTGATAAAACTTCTTTAGTATACCAATTCACATATGAGGAATGGAAAGCATCACTAAATGATGATCCTGATTTTCAAGGTGAACGATATAGGCCACCTCATTTTCAAAAGTACTTTGAACAAGAACAACTTCAACAAACTATTAATGCCACAAGGGATACTAATGAGTCTGATGATGCTGCTAATGAAATTCCTACATCAAGTACTGACTCACATGAATATGAGTTTGACTCTTTGTCTGATGCTACCTATGATGTAGACATAGATATTGTTCATGTGTATGAAAGACTCCTCAAAGTAGGTGAAGGGTCTAGCGCTAGGCCACATGAATTAGGCACCACTAATGTTAATGTGTCCTCTACTTCTGATGCAAGGTCTCTTAGGGACTCGAACACTCCTTTGGATGAGATTTCTCTAGGTCTTGACTTTCTCATTAGCGCTTTTGAGGGTTATACCGTGAACGCAATTGAATCAGTCATTACTTCCCTTTCACTCCGTCGTCTTGATCTAATAAACTGGAACTCCCTTTCTGAATCCAATGAAGTCCTAACATTCTAGACTGATTATGATCTAGCCTATTACCTCCATGCTATGGAACCTGTGATGTCCTCCACCAATGAAAACAATGTCAACATGATAGAGGCAGATATCAAGTATCTCAGTCAAAAAATTAAAAGAAGGAAAAATAGGTGCTCTAATGGTGAAAACCACTTTGTCGCAGTATCAGAGCCAAAAATAGTAAAAATAAAAGACATATCCAAGGGTGAAAACATCTCTAAGGCACCCAAGGATGAGACACTTGATACACTTCATAGCCACTTTCAAGAGAGGTCATCAGTATTGATTGAGCCAACACAACTAGTCAATTTGGGTACAGAGGTTGCTCCATAGATTATTCACCTAACACAATCATTGTCTGCTGAAGAAAAAGAAGAATTCACAATATTCTTTTAGAGCAAGAAAATAAACTTTGCATGGACCTACTCTGACATGCCTAGATTAGATCCCAATCTAATCATGCATCATTTTTCCATTGCACCAAGTATCAAACCTGTTAAACAGAAGCTGCGAAAAATGCATCCACATGTAGCACTTTTGGTTAAAGCAGAGTTGGAAAAGCTTCTTAAGGCTAGCTTCATAAGAACTATTAATTATGCAGAATGGATTTCAAACATTGTTCCAATCACTAAACATGATAAATCCATTCATGTATGTACGGATTTCAGAGATCTGAGTAAGGCATGTCCGAAAGATGACTTCCCACTGCCTAATATTGATATGATAGTTGACATGACAGCATGATATGAGATGTATTCCTTGATGGATGGATTTTCTGGCTATAATCAAATCAAAATTATGCCAGAAGATCAAGAAAATATAGCTTTTACATGTGCCTAGGCCACCTTTTGTTGGAATGTCATGCCTTTTGGGCTTAAGAATGCTGGAGTAACATACCAGAGAGTTGTTACTACTATCTTCCATGATATGATGCATAAACAATGGAGGATTATGTGGATGATACTTTAGTGAAAAGAATACAGTGAAGAACTCACCTCACACACTTGGGTCCCATCCTTGATCACATGGAATAATTCAGTCTCAGGCTTAATCCAAAGAAATGTGCTTTTGGTGTCACTTCTGGGAAACTCTTGGGTTATATCATTTCAGCTAAAGGCATAGAAGTTGATCCTAAAAAGGTGCAAGCTATTATGGATATGCCTCCGCTCAAGAATATCAGTCAAATGAGAGGATTATAAGGAAGGCTACAATCTATTCGACGTTTCATTTCATAGTTGGCTGATAAGTCACAACCATTTTTGCATAAGAATGTGACTTATGAATGGAATGAGGAATGTGACAAGGGACTGACTCAAATAAAACAATATCTTGCTAATCCACCTATACTGATGCCTCCTATTCATGGGAAGTCACTTATCCTATACATCTTAGTAACAAACACATCCTTGGGTGCTCTCTTAGCTCAAGAAGATCAGAACAATAAAGAGAGAGCCATATACTATATCAACAGAACATTGGTCGCCTATGAAATGAATTACTTTGTCATTGAGAAGGCTTGTTTAGCAGTGGTATTTGCTTCTTAGAAATTGCGGCATTATATGCTAGCTCATACCATGAGGCTTATTGTGAAAATTGATCCAGTGAAATACTTGTTGAGCAAGGCTGCCCTCACGGGTAGATTAGCAAAATGGGTAATGATACTTAGTGAATTTGACATTGAGTATGTGGAAAGAAAAGCTATTAAGGGAAAAGAAATTGCTAATCTATTGGTGGAGGCTCCTTTGAAAGATCATCAACCTTTGAGTATTCAATTCCTAGATGAATCCATCATGCTTCTCACACATTAATCTTGGAACATGTTCTTTGATGGATCATTCACTCAACAAGGATCCGGTGCAGGCATTTTGTTTGTTACACCTCAAAGATACTCATTTCCAAAAGCATATAAAATGTTGTTCCCCTACATGAACAACATAGCTGAATATGAAGCTCTCATTAATGGCATGAAGATGGCCCTTGAATGGCGTGTGGATGAGCTCAAGGTCTTCGAAGACTCGCAGTTAATCATCAATCAAGTCAATGATGTCTACCAAACTAAAGATGACAAACTAATACCTTACAAAAGGATGGTGGATGATCTTAAACAGTACTTTACACACATTTCTTTCCAGTAGATTTCAAGGGCAGACAATAAAGCAGCTGATGCAATGGCCACTCTTGCTTCAATGTTACAAATGCCAAAAAATGACTTCAGACATGAGTTCCTGGTGGAGGCATTACACTACCCTGCCTATGATATTCTTGAATCTAGGATGATCTATTCAGTCATTGGACATGATTCATCCCGCTACCACCATACCTTTTCCTACCTTCATGACCAGATCATTCTAGACACCTATACTCGGAATGAAAAGTGTCACCTCATTCATACTGCTTCACAGTATGTCCTCATAGAAAATGACTTGTATAGACAGGGTCTAGACGGTACTCTCCTTAGGTGCTTAGAACCTGATGAGTCCAAGCGTGCGCTAGCTGAGGTACATAAAGGTATTTGTGGGTCTCATTATAGTGGTCTAACGTTAGCTTGGAAACTTATTAGAGCTAGCTATTACTGGCCGAACATGGAAAAAGAAGTTGTTCAATATGCTAAGACTTGCAAGCAATGCCAATTTCATGGGAACTTGATTCATGCTCCTACTCATGAACTTAGTCCTCTCATCATTTTTTGGCCATTTCAGCAATGGGCCTTCGACTTGGTCGGTCAGATACATCCTTCATCTTCAAGAGGGCACAAGTTCATCATCACAGCTACTAATTACTTTACCAAATGGGTTGAGGTAGTGCCTCTCATTGTAGCTGATGACAAGACCATTGCTATGTTCATACTGAACTATATCAATTGCAGATATGGTATACCCTCATCTATTATCACTGACAATGGGGGACAATTCAAAAATAAGGACCTGATAGACTTATGCACTCAATTCACAATTATTTAGCATTGGTCATCCATCTATTATCCTTAGGGTAATGGGCAAGCAGATGCTTCTAATAAGACAATTCTAAAAATCTTGCACCGAACAGTTCATAAATCTGGTAGAGATTAGCATCTCCAGATTAATCCAGCTTTGTGGGCCTACAAAACAAGTATCCAAACACCAACGAGGGCCACTCCTTTTGCCTTGGTTTATGGAGTAGAGGTAGTATTACCTATTGAGGTCGAGATTCTGACATTGTGAATCTCTCTGAGGGGCCTCATTACTGATGAAGATAACAGAATATCTCGGCTTCAAGAGCTTGAGTTACTTAATGAACGTCGGAAGGTGGAGTTCGATCATCTAAGAGCATACCAAAAGAGGATGTCTAAAGCTTATAATAAGAAAGTCAAACAAAGGGAATTCTAAGTGGGTGATCTCATCTTGAGAGAGAACCCCAAAAATCAGCAGCAGCGAGTCCAGAAAGGGAAATTTGAACCAAACTAGCTTGGTTTGTATGTCATTACTACAACATTTGGGTCTGGCGCTTATCGACTCTCCACCACTGAAGGAGAGCAACTCAAAGAGCCTATCAATGATCTTCATCTGAAGAAGTTCTATAATTGAGACATCCCCGGCATGCTCATGTACATACTTATTGGTCCTAAAAAAAATCCAAAAAAATGATATATTGCAAAAAATCCTAAAAATTGCAAAATGTCCTGAAAAAATGATCATCTTAGTGAAAACCTGGCAAACAGGCACTTTGATGTATCTATTATCTTGGTGAAAACCTAGTAAATAGGCACCTTGATAATAATAAAAAAAATTGAAAATTGAAAAAATACAAAAAAAAAGTGAAATATTAAAAAAAAAATCAAAAAAAGAGAAAAGTACAAAAAAATTGAAAAAGAAGAAAATGTGCCATTAATGAAAACTTGGTAAACAGGCGTCATGGTAGCAAAAATAAAATTTCTGTCAAGATGGTGAAAACCTGGTAAACAGGCGCCTCTTGTTTCCTGAAGCTACATCTCATCTCAGCATCACTTGGCTTTTAGTTTCCTGCTTTAGTTTGCTTTCCCGCTTTCCTGCTTTAGTTTGTCTCCTACTTTTAGCTCGTTTCCTGCTTTAGTTTGCTAGCTCATGCACTTGCTTTTAGTTGTCTACGAGATTTTCCTTGACTCTTCATGGATTGGAACTGGTTCACACTTAGGGGCATCTTCCTGGTCTAGGGGGCATTGTCCTATCACTTTCAGAAGTTTTGTTTGTGCATCGGTCACCAGGGGTTCTCGCTACGTCTGCCTGCTGATACCTAGCTACTTGTGAGATTTCTCTCCTTGAGGATCTCTCATGTATCGGTCGCTAGTGGTTCTCACTGTGCCTGCCTACTAATACTTAGCTCTCATTTGAACCTCTCTCTTTTGGGATCTCTTCCTTACATCAGTCACCAGTGGTTCTCATTGTGTCTACCTGCTGATGTTTTTGCTCGTGTTTTTCTCTCTTTCAAGAATCTTCCTTGTATCGGTCACCAGTGGTTCTCATTGCATTTGCCTGCTAATACTTGGTTTGCCTTCCAATATCCTCTTGAAACTCTGTCTCTCGCGACAGTCACCAGTGGTCCTCGCTGCGTTTGCTTGCTGTCGCTATCCCATCAAGACTTCGAATGTTGTTTGCTTCCGATTCAACTTCAATCTGCTTGAACACAAATTGAAACTAAAAACTAACTTCGTGTTCCTTTGAAACATGCTGAGCTTTTCCTTTGTTTGTTTGTTTGTTTGCTTTTTCCTTGCTTTCTATTTGTTGGTTTAGTTCCAATGATCCATAAAATCTATCTAAGAAGGGTGTCCATCTGTAAGAGCCTTCATCTCATATTGTATGGCCATGCATACCTCAACTCCTTTTATATAGACGCTTTGGTGAGGTTGGTTCTTCTCCTTGTCTGTTTTGAGTGACTTCTTTCTACTACAAGTGAAATTGCTAACGCTCATCCTGTTAAGTGAACGTAAGGGTCACTACAAGAACTCTTTGGAAAAAGAAGGAACTCTCGCATGTCTGGTGTGTTTGTCCGCAAGCAACATTCAGGTCATTCTAGCAATCGTGCTTTGATGCTTATGTTAACTTGCTAAATCAAAAGGAATAGGTGTTCAGGTCATTTTGGCTTCTTGTGCCTTAATGCTTATACCTCATTCTGACAAATCCAAGACTTATGTCATATTCATATTCTCATAATTGCAATGTTAGTGAGGATTGTATGAGATTTTGCGATCGTCTCGTGCTTAAACGAACTCGATGATGATAAATACGGTGAGTCCAGCAACCAAGTCCTAGGGCTTGCATTTCATTCTAGGCTTGCATTTTAGTTTAGGCTTGCATGTGCATGTTAAGCTTGGATTTGAGATGATATATTGCTACTCTCTTGATTGATTCCTATTCATCAGAGGTTCTCATCTTTTTTGTCCCGGTTTCATCTTGGCTGCACAAGTATCTGATCCTCGCTCTTGATCTTTGAAACATATCTTTTTGATTAGTACCTGTTATATATTGCGACAATCCTGCATGAGATGATTAGTACCATATACATTACATATCCATTGCATTTTCATTTCATTTCCATTTGCATTCATAACTTCATTCGCATCTACATATACATGTGCATCCACTATAAGCATAATTCAAATCATACATTTCATATATGCATACATTCTATCCGTCTATCACAGCATCATCATAACAATAAACTAGGTGCATATTCATATTCATAAAAAGAAATATGTGCATTTCATACATTTCTACCCATACATCTAAGCATATAAAAACATCTCATAAACATCAAATATCAAAGCAATATAACCACAAGTACAATGATATCAAACTGTCGATCTCATATATATCTCGAATAATGCCATATACAAAAGAGGAGATGCTACTCGAGCACAGTATCAAATGGGCTACAATGTACAAATGTATCAAAATGGACTAGCTAGGCCCCGCACCACCTGGTGGAGGTGGTGGAAATGGTCTTTGAGGTAGGGGCATCAGCCGCTGTGGAGGTGCCTGAGGGGGTGCCTGTGGAGCCTGCTGCTGTGGTGCCCGTGGTGGTGCCTATGGAGGTACTAGTGGAGGTTCCTGTGGAGCTCTAGTGTAATCAGTGAATGGTGGTACATGCTCTGACAGATCTAGAACAACCCCACAATAAGCTACATAGTAGTATGCTACTTGGGCAACCTCATATCTGGTCTCGATCCTTAACCGTGCTAGCTCATCTCGTAGTTGTCTGATCTCAGCATCCCGATTAGCTACACGGGTCTCCTCTCAAATGAGTCAGGTGTGGTAATCATCTTGCTCTCACTGTACCTACCATACCCTCTCACAACTCTTCCTGAGAGCCTCCTACAACTGAGGTGTCCTGGCCCCTGCTGGAATATCAGGCATGTCCATATCATCATCTGGAGGAGCCTGCTATGAAGTATCTCCAATCCGCTGCCTAGTGGACCTCTACTAGGCCCCACTGCTCCCAGCACCCATGTCCGAACCCATTATCCTAGAAGGAATGCTAGTCCACCCTGATCGTGGTCTTAGTATCCTCTACTGTGCAACCTGCTGCTATGCAGGTTGCTGAACTGGTGGCTGTTGGGCTGGTGGCTGTTGCTATGCTCCCACACCAACCAGATCTGTAAACCTTGGGTGATGATATGCAATCAAGTGATCTCTGTATGTAGGAGTCACCCCTGCATTGGTGACCCCCACCATGTAGTCCCATCATACAGCTGGTATGCGTGCCTCAATCGCACATCGTCTAGGGTCTAATCTCGCATGCCACCCTTTCTTCTCCTCATCGGAGAAGCAGGCGTAGGGGCAATACTCCTATGATATGTCTTGCTACCTACCAAACTGGCGCAAGATGTGTGTAACCAGGAATCTCTCAATAATGGTAACACTCTGTCCAATTAATGGATGCAACACAAACATATGCGAGAGCTCCCGACGAGCATCATCCCATGGCTCCGTAGCCACCCAGGGTCTCCATACTACAGCTGCCATGTCGTCCAACTGGCCTCTCCACTGCTCTGTCTTACCCAGCAGGGGCTGGGTCATCTGACCTACATATCTATAAATATAAGGTTCAAGCTACTGCCGTGTGTCATGGAAGATGGGTCTGCAAATGTGAAGATTCTCCCAGGCCCAGATTTGCAGAACGAAGACTCCTGCCGCCATCATCCTCGTGCTCCGATAAACTATCTCATGCATCTCATGATACATGTGGGCTAGCATGCACTCACCCCATCCAAACCTGACTGTCAGTCGCTCCAACATCCTCTACAACATCATGCCCCAGCCGCACTCTAGACCATGTTGACCTCGATTTAGAACAAGGTAATAGCTCAGGAACATCACAAGAACAATGACAAATGAATGAGCATCGCCATACCTGCTGATCAAATCATCCCAGGAGATGGCTTGACCCATCACTAAATCATCCCTGAAGATCATCCTCAAGGCTACTGTCCCCTTTCATGACTGTGTCTCGTACTCCACTCGAGCACCATGTACTAGTATCCGTAGGATCCTGTATACATCCTCGGGAGTCACCATCATCTCCCCCATCAAAAAGTGAAAAGTGTTCATCTCCGAATGGAAACACTCTACCAGTGCACCAAGAAGACCATGATTTACCCGAATGTTAGGTAGATCATGCAAGTATCCCAGGCTGAGTCCATCAATATGAGCACTCTCTACATCTGTCAGTCTCTGCACCAATGTGGTGATGACATGATGGTGTGTCCTGAAGGCAACATCAAGAAAATCAACATGCAAAGCAAGCGATGACGTTACACAACAATGACAAATGCACCAAGACATCTATCCTAGACATGGCTCTGTGACACTATACTTGGTTGATTTCACACAAATTTGAATTTTTTTGGCAAAAGACTTCAAACTTTGCAGCAGTTTTTCATGCGAGGAAATTGTTTCCTCGCACGAGACAGGATTCGACCTTGCACAAGCTGCTACAATCTCACGTGGGACCCCCTCTCAGCTCGTGCAAGCTTCCAGCCAGAGCTCACGTGAAGAAGACCTAACTGGCACGAGGAAACTACTTCCTCGCGTGAGATTGGAAGAACGTGACCTAAACTACACTAGATCTATCCTAATTTGACCTAAAAAGCTGTACAAATTGAAATACAAAGAGGTTTACCAGCTACTTACAAGTGCATCATACTCTACGGGCTGGGCATGTCATTGGGAATGCTCAAATCTATGCATATGCAGTGGAAGACCCTCCATTTTCTCTCTCAGAGCTTAGAAATCACAAGAAGATGAAAGTGACCAATGAATTGAAAATAACCCCTCCGGGCCTTATATAGCTTTTGACCTAATTTTCAAAAGTGCTCCATTTTGCATGAAAATTGTACCCTTGGCTAAATTGACTAATCTGAATCCATTTTCAGGATCGAAATCAAAATCTGACATCTCTAGATAGCTCAAAATTATGTTTTAAATTTTGGAACTCTTTGGGATCAGACGCTTGTGCAGCCAGCCTTCTGGCATCATTTTCCTGCCAGACCCTCATCTCTGCATCATGTTCTCAAGATCTTTGATCTTTTCATCAAATTCAACTCTAGTAAACTCCAATCAACCATGGTCAACCATGGTCAAACTTAGTCAACAGGACCTCTGCTTTGCTCTGATTTGCTTCTGCAGCTTGTCAAATCTAGTCTAATTGCTTCTGCTTAACAACCTCTTGTTGTCAATCATCCTTTTGATATGTCATCTTTCGATTTCGCTCCTGAGGGGGCATGATGATTACATAATTTGAATCTTGTTGAATCAATTCTTGAATCAGTCTAATCTGAATCTTTAGTTCTCATTGCTAGGGGCATCTCGATGCCTCGCATCTTGCTATCTGGTCATCTGTCTTTTAGGTATTAGGGCAATCTAACCCTAACTCCTGGGAGTCAAGCTTCATTCTGGAGATGGCTCTCAAAATCTATCTTAGACCATTATCTGGGTAATCTAACCCGGGTCTCGAAGGGCTGAGCTTCATATTGGGGCAATCTAACCCTGATTCTAGAGACAGTCCTAAGTTTGCATCTGAATCTCATTCTGGGCATTGGGGCAACCTAACCCTGATTCTCATCTTCTCTCAAGACCGTTGTCTTTGCAATCTAACTTAGACTTCAGAAAATCATGCTTTGATCTATTCGGTGTCTTGGCAACCTAACCTAGACTTCTGAATTTCTTGTCATCTGTCACTTTAGACTATTCTTTGAATCAACACGTTGTTCACACATGAATTCAAAGAGGGGAAAATGTAATACCCTAAAATTGGAACCTATTAAATTCAATTAATTTTGGTGCATTTTCATCAATTTTACATCTCCAAAGTCCTAGTTTCCTAGGCAATTTTCTCTCTCTTACTTGACTTAATTCGACTTGATGTCAATTGCAAAAACCCCAATTGCATTAATCAAATATTAAAATTAATTCCTAAAGTCTTCGACTTTTATTAGCTAAATTACCCCTATGATAAATTAATTTAATCCTAAAGTCCTAAGTACTTGGAATTAAATTAAAATCTACCCCCTTTAGCTAATTACCCATAAAAAGGAATTAATAATTACTTGTTATTTGAATGGACACTCATTTTTTAATTAATAATTCAAGATATTCAAAAAGTCCCCTATGTGGAAAATTCCATTCTTTTAATTAAGTAATTCAATGCTTTTTTGTCTCAAAATGGAAATGAAGGGTCGAGAGTTTCAAATCAAGAACCCCCTTCATTCTCTTCTCGGGCTTTTCTATTTAATGGACCTATTTTATTCATTCAAGGAGGCAATTTTTTAGAGTAATTGAACTATATCGATTTTTAGTCTCACTTTATTCAAAGCTTTTCATTTGCAATTAGTTTAAATTCTCATTTAATATAGTATTGCATTTTTATAATAGATCAATTTGCTTACATACTCATAGTTTAGTATCATATTTCTTTCAAAGCTATTCTAGATTAGTATCATATTTCTTTCAAAGTATCTTAGATTAAATTGCATTCATTTAGTTCAATTTCAGTTTGTTCATCTTCATGGCTTTTGAAAATCCTCCATTGTAGAATCGGTCTTATGGTTGTTGGCTCTGTAATTTGAGAGCAATTAAACACCCCATCTACATAGGAGGCAACAGGTCACATCACCATGAATTTTAGATTGAGTAATTCATACTCTCTCTCATAATTCAATCATGTGAGTAATGACTATGTTACGTGTGTAGTTGTATTTGAGGTCCCCATTCCATCACATACAACTTTAGCTTGCATATTCACGAAGTGTCATATCTAAGATAAAGTGGGGGTGAAATGTATCATCTTAAAATGGAAGCACTTCCATCTTGATAGGTTTATCACCCTATTTTAATACATTTATCATGATAGATTTTCATTTAGGATGCATTCTGCACTTGATTCCTTCATTCTAGGTGAAATTAGGGTTAGGATCCCAAGGATTCTCCTTAATTTCCCTCTTATATGGCCCTATTTTTTAGGTAGGACTTAGGAATAGGTCCTCCTAGCCTTCATCATATTCATCATAGGATTTTTTGCCTCTACCTAGCACTTTGTCCTATTCTGACATCATTTCTAGGTCTCCGGGCATCCCCGAGACCTCCCATTTCTTATTCTAACAAGATCTAGACCCCTGGGTCAAGGACGAGGTCATCCTTGACCTAGGTTGGGGTCTAGGTCATCCCTAACCTATGTTGGGGTCTAGGTTGTCCCTGACCTAGGTCAAAGATGAGGTCATCTTTGACCTCCTTCGGGATTTGATTCCCCTTTTCAAAATTTGGTCCCAAAGGGCCCCAAAATCAATGTCGAGCTTTTGGATCCTAGCACGGAAGGGTTTTAATTTGAAATTCATTTAATTATTTTCCCTCCTTAGTTGGTTATTATGATTGGACAATAATTTGAGGTGAAATTTGAATTATGGGTCCTCACATTACTCTAGGAGCCTCACCTTGAAACCTCTATATAAAGACTCTCATTTGCCTTCATTTTCACACAATGCAATCACATCACAAGGAGATCAAGCAATTTCATGATCAAGACATCAAGTGGAGACATAATTGATTCAAGCAAGCAAGTGATGGTGAAGTGAAGATGCAAGATTGAAAGAGGATGATATAGAAGATCAAGCCATTGTTGATATTAAGCATCTTTATGAACACACCATTGTGAACATCTATTTGGAGCAAGAGAGATCCTTTCTACCTTGGTCCACCATTATCAACATCCAAGAATTCAAAGATACAATCATGGGGTATCAATTACAGATTATGAGTTTGGTAGGAGTACTTTAGCCTTGGGGGCTTGGTATGCTTTCTTATCTTATTTAAATCTATGCATTTCTTTCTCATTCATATTCATGCTAGGGTTTTAATCTAGAGGATTAGATCTTGGCATTACACTTTCAATACACACACACATTCTATTACAAATGGCTATTCATGGAGGTGGAGATCACCAAAATAGGGGTTTAACTAAGGCAAAACCCTATATAGCCACCCCAAAACACCATTTTTGGATATCTACAGTTGTTGTTTCAAGAAGTGAAGTGCAAATCTGAATACCCTTATCGATGAACTTCTGAGATTCACGAACAGATTTTTCATCAGAGCCATTTTGGGTCAAGGAAGACCTACAGTGGGGGGTAGGATCCCGCCCCGAGGTAAGACCTTGCCCCACTATCTAGGTCAAGGATGACCTGCTTCTAGAAAGACAAAAGTTTTCTGGGTTTTCTCTGTTACAATTTTTTGGTCCCGGATCTGGTTGCAGAATCTTCCAAGACTAAGCACAAGCTTCAAAAAATAGGTATTTCTGAATCTGTTCCATTATGAGGTATGTACCTTATCTTGTCTGATTTTCAAGCATTTCTAGATTTACATTACTTATTCAATTCCAATTCAAAAC